>JACEII010000024.1:5811623-5833541 GCA_014332785.1 Antheraea mylitta | reverse complement strand
GGGCATGGCCTAAAAAAGGTTGGGAAACACTTGTCTATGGCCTCTATCGAAAATTAAATAAAAATTATTGAGTATTACAAAATCAATCAAGTGTCAATAAAACATGGACATTTTTTTTCGCATGAACATCCCTAATATAAACTGAATCCCTTGAAATCTGGCTGATCCGTTTTAAAATCCATTTACGAACCCGCAAACGGTCCCTTGTTAGAAAATGAAATACAGATAAAATCAAAGGACTCACATATTTTGTATTTAGTCTTGCTGAACTCGTGTATATGGGATACGTTGCCGCACTGCGCGAACAGCAGCTTGACGTAGTCGGTGCTGGCCTCGTAGGGCACGCCCACCAGCACCGCGGTCTCCGCGCGCGACTCCACCGCCACCGACATCGCGTTCCCCTCCAATACAGTACCGTCCTCCAATAGCGCCTGTATCCACTCACATCTTACTTATCTCAATTTATTTACACGTGCATCTCTCAAATTGTACATTTTTTTAATTTGTGAATAATTTTTCAAATACTACATTATGTTAGAAAGTGTACATCATTTCTGAAATTGTACATAATTGTTTCTCCAATTTTTTTTTATTTTCTCAAATTGTGCAGTGTATGGACATGTTGCACATAAACTCTCAACTTGTACATTGGGACATATTGAACCCCAATCATAATAATCACAATTGAAATTAATTGAAGGAAAAACGTGATCTATCACGTACAAGCTCAAGTTGTGGATTTGAAAACTGCTATAATTTACCTATACAATTAAAGATAGTTTCTTTGAAATCTATATTGTTTTCAATGGTACGCATCTTTATACATACACATATTTCTGGTGAGGTAAGAGGATATGACAATGAATTTATATTTATCTGTTTACAATCATAATCTTGCAAAATACCAGAACTTAAACATACCACAAAAACAAACCGTATCGCATCATAAAAAAAAACCATGAAAACATCAACAAATAGATCCTTTATAATGTTTATTTATAACTTACCACTTAATTGTAACTGGAAACTTTTGACAAAAATGTAATTTTGCATAATAAGGACTTTTTAGTTATACATTTTACATAAGAACATAAAGTCTTGACACAGTTTGCATATCCATAGCTTGTGAATTATGCAGTTTTGTGTGTTACAGACTATACAATATTTACTAATATAAGCCATAAAAGGAATACTTAATGTAATACTTGTTTTGTATCAAATACTAATAACAGGGTCTTTGCCTAATTATAGAAGTTTACAAAAGAATGGTGCTAATAAAATCAAGGTGATTATATTTCTTCACATATGAAAAAATACAATTCCTTTTTAAATAAAGAAACTTGGAAGTATTTTTATGTATAAAAACAAGTGTGATGGGAAAAGATAAATTTAGAAATGTTTAATTATGTACCAAGGAACTGTTTATTAAAATACCCGATGATGATGATGAAAATACAAATGATATTCAAGTGTGATTGACTTAACCTACTTTCTGATGGTATATTGTTATATGTCATTACATTTAAAAATTAGCTACATCCAATTCCAATAGTTGATATAACATGTTTAATTTTGTTAAGAATTCCAGTTTTTATACACTGAGAGCGAAGTTCAAATTTTGTTGTCCATAAGGTTTTTTTTATGACTTGATGATGTTACATGTACAAAATTTGAAGATCTTGAAAAATAATGCAAATCGATAGCTAAAATTTAATTTAGCTCATTTTTAAGTGAACCAATACACATGTGCAGCTAAATTAATGTGTACAAAATAAACTTTTCCTCTAGTGTCACTTTGATAAAAACGGTTCATATAAAAAAAAATGTTAAAAAAAAATAGAATATTAGAGTTTCATTGTACCAGATCATCTAAACATCAATTATTGATAATATGATAGCCAGATTTTCTATATGTTCTTGTCTCTCTAATTATACACTAATAAATTTCTAGAACTTATAAGTGGGACCCTGTCTAATGGTATTATTATATAGTTCATTGTTAGATATATACTTAAATTGTTAATTGTGTATTTCAACAAGCAAAAATATAAGCTTGGCTCTTCAAACCAAATGAGAAAACACCAAAAAGTATAAAAACAATATTTTCTTCTTTTTAAACTATTAGAATTGAATAGCATGAGTTTCACTATTTTATCTATTAAACTCATACAAATAAGTCTGAAAAGATTTTTTTTATATAATTTAAACCTAACACATTACATACTACCAAGCTTCTTAATTTGTGGAAGAGATAGATACATATGAAACTAAAACTAAGGTTGCAGTACTTACCGTATGTACACAAGTTTATACACAGACATGAATATATTGTTCGGCTGATCTCCTACCTTTATTAATTTATCATAATTTTGATGGATTTAAATATAAAAAGAAAGAAATTCAAGCCCCAAATATATGTACATCAGTAGAAGACCAGCCTGTTCAAACATTCAAATAGTCATTTTTCAACTGACCTAAGAGTACCCATAACTTTATCTAGTAATACAAAAAAATTTGGAAAAGTTTGAAATTATTAAAATTAGGTATGTTTTTACAGAGTTTTATTTAACTCATATACTAAAATCTACTATTAAATGGTTCTTTCAATAGAATAAGAAAAAAAATATATGTTAATAAACTTTTGTTTACCTTGTCCAGAGACTCTTTGTTTTTGAATTCGACTATTGCCGATAATGTCGGAGTTGTGGTCAGTTCTGTTACAATGATTGGACCACGTCTAAAAAGAAAGAAAAATTTCTCTCATTAATATTCGACTCCGTTCCAAGCAGTGCCGGCATTCAGAGTGCAGCTCACACATCCAGAGCGCACGGCAAACTATAGTACTATGTTACATTATTCATCAAAAGAACTAGCATTTAGCGACTGATATTTGAATGTTGTTTTGACAAGATTTATAATAAAAAATAAACCCCTCTTGCATTCTAATCACTATACTCACTTGACGCTGGTAACTTCTCCATATTTCGAGAAAAGTTCCTTGAGCTTCTCCTGGTAGTCAAACAGGTAGCTCGACGGAAGATTCTCAATGAGCAATTTACCAGATTCCACTTTTTCCTCAGGCTTTTCTTCAGTTTTGACTTCATTATCAGCACCTTCCTGGCTCTGCTCTTCTGTGTTCCCCTCCCCAGTTTCAGCGGCTGCGGCGCCTTCCTCGACCTGTTCAGTCTGTTCTGCTTCTCCATTATTCTCTTCCGTTTCCATCATTTCACTCGTTTCAGCATCTTGAACCGTCTCCTCGGGTTGCACCACTGGTTTTGCCTTCGCTGGAGTTTTTGCACCGCGTCCCTTTTTCTGCGCCACCATTTTGATTGTTTCACTGAAAAGAATACAATAACACAATTCATTGATCGGGCGTGGTTGCCATTCATGCTTCTACTACAAGTATGTTTCCCGCCATATCAATTTTACACGTAAAACTTTCCTAGTAAAACTACTTACCGCCTATTCGGAGATTTCAAGGACATTTGTCATGACGCGCGAAACAGTTTTTACAATTTTATAAACATAGGACACACTAATTTATGAGTTTGAGCTAATTATAACAATGCGTAATAATATAGATAACGGTAAATACATCGTTGCTAAAACATACGCGCCATAAAGCATGGCCACAGAGCGAATGGAAAATCACATAAGCGCGCCATGGTCTCCGATTTACATTACGCTTTAATACGCTCTGAGTATAACATTGTTATAATAAAACAATAATAACTTACCAGATACGTTTTAACTTGTAAAATCAATGATTACACAAACTCACGAAATGACGCCAAACTATAAGCAATAATAACACGAAACCGGCATCACGCAAGCGCACCCGCCATTAAAAAGTGAGGTTTTAAATGTTGCCAAATTCATTTTTTTTTACATCTGTTAACACTTTCGTATTTAATAGTTACCACAGTTCTGTAAAATGTAGGTTGCAAAAACAATACATTTATCAGGAATAGGTATGTCACTTTATACCTTATTTAAAAAGATTACAATTTATAATAAGTTTTACTAACCTAAGTAATCCATTCGTTTAATGTTTTGCTTACGTACGAAGCTCTAAACACAACAGACTAAGACGAATCGCTTTTAGAGAGAGTGAGATTGTAGAAATTATACCAAAAGAACAAAAATGTTTCCTTTTCTACCAGAAGGACAAATGTCTTGTAAATGATTGAGTCACAGATATAATCAATGTCACATGTGAGATATGGTGAGCGAAATTAAATTTATTGCAATACAATTATATTCAATAACATCCGTATCTAATATTATGTTTACCAAAGAAACAAGTTTATTACTTTAATGATTAGATTCAATTTCGGTGAAGAAAAATAATAAATTCAATACTGAAATTCTAAATATGAAAGTGAATTTATTTGCTACGCTATCATGGGTTACCTACTCAAACTATAATTATAAAATATTTCATACAATTTGTTAGAGATACAGAAAATAATATACGGTACTTTTAGTTCACAACAAAAATTCTAGATTATTATTACCAGTATCGAGTACGTAATACGATATTACAATTTTCTCGTGATAATTTCAATGTACGGATCTTCTAACAAGAAGGGTGCTTTTGTTACAACTTTCCATGAAGTTTTTGTGGCATCTCTTCACTTGTGATTGATAACCGAACTATATTTTGTAAACACCACCAATATTACAAAATAGAGTCAAATGACACAAGATTATGAGTAAAATATAAATTCCACTTCATGACAGACTACCCACCCACCAACCTAAATCTATCATACATAAAATGTAGTAGTCCTTAAGGATAAATCACATTTACATTAATGACAGTGAAATCATGAGCAAAAGCTAGTTATCTTTAATACTATAGAACTAATAAACTGTAGAGGAAATAATAAATGGTAAAATATAGTAATTTCCCGATGTTCTCCTCATAAAGCTATGTGGTTCCTATGAGTTAAAAAAATTCCTAATTATTGGTTACCTTTTTTTTCGAACTGACGACGCTATTAACGTAGTAAGGTCTTAACAGCTTCACCGGACCACATTCGTTGCCCTTAATAAATCTGGTAAACCCGTAAATAGTGTTGTAAGTACGTGAAAAATTATTTTATGCTGCAATTAATTTTTAAATAATTACCTATTTTAATAAGAAAAAAGTCGTCTCAAGAAATAATAGAAATATCATTACATTTGACTATTCCCATGAAAGCAAAGTCTATTCTTTACTCCATGGACTATTCCTATGTCTACTGATTCGCTTAAATTAAATGGTTTTAAGCAAAAATCTACGTTTGTTCTACATCTTTTTAGCTTTGTTAAATTATTAAGTATTATAGATTTAACCACAAAGAGCATATATGGAATATTTATTCCCATATAAAGTTAATAATATTTTACAATACAAAAACAGCTATTTAACCACCCTATGTTGATTTGGGGATTTAGTTACGTTATCTATAACAACACTGGAGTAAACATAACCTAATATTCTCATAATTATGTCAATTGTCAGTTTCAGTTTGTTATGGAAATGTTCTTAACATGTGTTAATGTTAACCCTTAGATCATATAAGTCAATAAAATGAAGTCAAAATCGTTTGATTTAAGGAAAGCATCTATTGAAAAAAGCAGACACAACAAGACGTTTGATTTTGTAGGTTTATACAAATCAACAACAGACACAAACAAAACCATTACTGGAAAGTGCCTAGTAAATGATATTGCTATTGACGTTCCAAAACATGAAAATCTTAGAACTAAGGACGCAACAATAAATCACCAACGAACTCTAAATAAAAACAAGAAAAAGAAAAACGAATCTGTCAATATGTCACAGATTGATACAGACGGATCTACACTAAACTGCAGTTTTGGTGGAAGCACATCACATAACAATTCGAAAAGTACATCCACACCCATCTGCAGCAGCAAAACCTCGGCCCAAGCGAGCAAAGTAAAGTCCATAATGAAAAATACATCAGCAAATGATGAGTATGCTGAGGATCTAGAAACTATTACAAAATGTAACTCTAAAAAACGTAATAAGTCAGTCAGTTTCATGCTTGACGACAATGAAGAAATAGCGATAAAAAAAATAAAGCCTGATGAACCAAAAAATGTATCTGAACATTCGAAATTTTTTAAAATTATCCGTTTAAAGAAAAATAAGATTCATCACTTGGAGAAAGAAAATAAAGGTGATGTCAATCAAAATATTAAACGATTATCAAAATCTGAAACAAAAGTAAATAAGGAAACAGATATCACTGATTCCACAATGGACACAGATGTTCTTGATAAGTCCATAGAGAAAAGTGAAAGAAAGAAAATTAATAAAAATCTGAAAAAGTTTACAATGCATGAAGGTAACCATGAAAATGTAATTGTTCCACATAGTGAGTTAAATGTTGAACAATCTGTAGAAACAAGAACAGAAAAGATTAAAAAGAAAAAACATCAAACAAAATCACACACTGATGATGAGGAACCAGTAACGAAAGCCCGGAAGACAGATATAAAACCAGATATTATTGCTGAAGATCTAGAACATCTTAAAATAGGCGATAATGCGCACACATTGAGCAATTTACTTGATGAAATGTCTGTAGCTGATAAAAATAAACGAAAAAAATCAAAATCCAAATTAAAAGGAACAGCATTACCAACATCAACAACAGAATCACCAGAAATATATGAAGGTGAAAAGGAGAAGTTAAAATGGAAGAAACGCAAGTGGAACAAGGACAAAAAAGGGGATGTTGATACTGAAATTCTAAACACATCTGTTATAGTGGAGAATATACCTATATCTATAGTGTTGACATACAGAACCATATTAGCAAAACATTTCGAAAAATGTGGTTTAATTAAGAAAATCGGGTTTGTATATTTAATGCATTGATCTAATACTTGAATTGAAACCTTGAAGTATTATGTAATTTCTGACTACCCCTTCCACCTGATTAGCAAAAGTAAACAATGCTCTTAGAACCCTTCCCCCAAATGCATATCTAATTATAACTTATATAAGAATTTTTAAATCTGTTCTGGCTAACCTGAGTTCCCAAAGTGGTCCATGTGGGCCCGCAGGAGTCCACAGGAGACTTGACGAGGGCCTATTTTGGTATGACAAAGAAGTGATTGGTCCATTGTGCTGTGAGTGATGTCAAAAAAGTAAAGTTGGATGGAATCACTTCTTTATTTGGCCAACTTTCTTTTTTTGACATCCACTCACAGTACAATCAATTAATTAATTAGCCAATGAATTCTTCTTTTTTTTATCAAAAGCTATTAATTTGTGGTTGGTACTCAGCTGCAGTGCAAACTTCTATGATTAGACCTAATCTCTACATTTTTTGTTGAGTTTTGGGAATATGGTCTAAAAACACTGGGAAAAAATTCAGTCCATGTGATTCTTATGATACTATCAAAGATATCAAGAGATTTTGGAGGAATTTTAGCCTTTCATGTAGGGGATTTTATATTTTATTCATAATCTTGTGTTGTTTTTTTTTTATTGAAGCACGACAAAGTGACTGCACTATGCCTGATGGTAAGCATAGTACAATCCAAAAACAGTGGCGACCACTGAGAGATAGATTATCCATCGTCAGTCGTCGCTGTCATGCCAGCCATAATGACGAAAGTCACTGGATATGTACAGACTGATCCCGAAACGCGACGCGCAAAAGCAAGTCACTATGACGGGCTTTTGCGCCATGTACATGGTGGTTGTGACCCAGTCGGGCTGTAAAACCCTACCACCCTGCTATCGCCATTGCCTCATTCGTTGATCAGCAGGGTGCACCATGTGCAGGTGAGATTGGCTTGGTTGTCTCAAGTCTTAAGATGTTACTCGACACCCCTTACACCCCAAAATGTTTGATTCTATATTGTAATATTGATGGCATTCTACGTAAAATAGTTTGGTTATTGTGCATAATTTAAGTGGATGGGAAATAATACCATGAAGCATGGATTCTGAGATGCTACAAAACACCCTGGAATGTACTAACAAGGCAGGCACAATCTTATTGCTAGAACATTGAAATAATCTGAAGCACTTGTAATAAACCTACTTGATAATGGAGAATAGATTATTACTGATCTAGCAGAAAGATTGCTAAATATATATCATTCAAAATAAATATTGACAATTTATAATAGTTTTATTTTCCTAATGGCTTCTTTGGTCTAAATTAAATTAATGGATGCTGTATCTACTTACATGGGAATGTAATTTTGTTTTCATTTGTTTTCGCATTGAGTACATAAAATATATGTATTTAGAATAAGAAGCAATATAGACAAAGTGACAAGTATTGAGTAGTTTATAATATGAGTAAGATTTTATAGTGATTAGTAAGCTTTTTGTTGGTTTGTTTCCTTGACTTTGATAAAAGTGTACATGACACTGATGAGATTATGAAAATTTCTCACAAGTGCCATAGACAAAAAAAAATCAATATCATCAATGATTATTGTTTTTAGGATAGCTGAAGTTTATCCAACTGAAGAGTCAAAACCTGTATTCACAACTACAATATACTTCTACAGTGATGGAGCAGCAACCCAGGTGTTTTGTTTGACTTTGATTATTAATATTTTTTATAATAAAGAATGATGGTCACATATATACATAGGTACTTTAATGGGGTTACTTCAACATAAGTATTGACATTTGTACAACCATGCAATCTTTTTTTGAATGATTCCGTGTGCTCTTGAGGAACCATATGTTATAGAGATGATTGTAAACTGCACAGTTTGTGACGTTGTGACATTGTAGGGGGTAATCTCAGGAACTACTGGTCCAATTTGAAAAATTCTTTCAACGTTATATATCTCATTTATTGAGGATGGTTATAGGCTATATATTATCACGCTAAGACCAATAGGAGCGGAGCACCAATGAAAAATGTTTAAAAATCGTTTTTTTCCCTCTTTAAAGCTTCCGCAGCATGTTAGCGTTATCCCAAAGTAATTATTCCAAACGAACGAATTCGCGGGCAGAGGCTAGTATACTATAAAACAAAGTCCTATGCCACATCTGTCTGTTCTCGATAAACTCAAAAATTACTAAACGTATTTTCATATGGTATTCACCATTAGATAGAGTGATTCACGGGGAAGGTCTAGGTATATAAATTGTCTGTTTTTTATTATCAGTGCGGGACAACGTTCGCCGGGCCCGCTAGTTCTTTATAATTTATATATACGATGACTCTGTGATATGATAAATGAAACTAACAAATTTTAAAATTTTTAGGCTTTAGAAGAAAATAATAGCTTAATAGAAGGCAGTCGTATTCGAGTGAAGCGTCCTCTACCGGCGACGGAGACGACTGTAGTATTGCGCACTTACGCGGACCTCAACGAACAGAACGTGACTTCGCTTTTCACTGGCGCTGGAAAGATTAGGAATATCCGCCATTTAGTTAAAGGGAAGAAAGCTATGTGTAAGTTTATATATTCAGTATCATAACTTTATTTACTAAATAAATAAATGGAGTTAGCAAGTAACTCTATAATACCCAAGGGAAGACAAAAGAAATCAAGGACGTCTGAGAGTAAGATGGAATGTTGACATCCGCTTAACCTTGGGTCCCAGTTGGACCAGAGTCGCGGATGACAGGGCTCAATGGAGAGAGCTGGAGGAGGCCTATGCCAAGAGGCACACCGAAATGCGAGATATTTGATAATACACAAACCATTTCTTTAAAATAAGCTTGTAATGTTTTCGGAAAAAAAAAATAGGCTTTATTATTATCATAACTTTGCCTTCCCAATACATTCTTCATAATGTAATGTATGTTTGCAAAAACTTAGATAAGCTTGATTTAGTGAAAGACTGACGTATTTCGTATTGTATTTAAAATACTAGAAACAATAACAAATTTGTAAATTTTTCATGGATTGTTCTCCAAATCTGTGGTAGCTTTGATGTTGTTTTTTAGCTTTGATGTTCATCTTCTCAAGGCCTAAAAAGTATTTTTGATTTGATTTGATATATATGCTAGCAAATCTAAATAACAATTAGAATCTTACGGTGTTTTCTAATTAGTGTTTGCGACAATATATTCCAACTGGCTGACCTGTGCAACTTTGGTTGCACCAAATTGCTGCCAGTTTAAATTGTATTTCCCAACGCGAAAAATCTTATAAAGCTTAGAACTCGATTTCAGTAACACCCATTGTTTCCAATTGTGTATCCAAACTTTGTCGACATGGTATTATTGTATTGAACCTTCTTCAGAATCGTTCTGATATAAAAGTCGATGAAAGGAATATCTTTATGGCAAAGAAACAGATTTCAACAATAGTCAAATCATGCTATGGCTATTTCAAAAAACAGACATCAATTCTATTTAACCTACTTGTTAGGTTTTATGCTTCTAATTCAAATGATTGATAATTTTGTAAAGAAATGCTAAGTTGCCGTAGTTGTAGGTGGTAGAGCCACGTTGAAGCTATTAATGGGTCGGCTCACCCCCGGTACAACCACCCGACACACAGAAACACCGACGTGAAGTAACAGTGCTTGCATTGTTGCCCTCTCCTCTCCCTGTTATCCTTTCCCCCAAACACAGGCTAGCAACGCACTTGCTATTCCACTGGTGTTGCAAGTGGGCGATGATCACTTAACATCAGGTGACCCGTCTGTTCATTTGTCTCCTATGACGTAAAAAAAAGCTCAATTATAACGTTCATGGTACGGGCTGAAAACATCTGAAAACCTGGCTAGCAGTTTTTTTTAAGAACATAAAGAGATGAAATATTGCTTAAACTCAAGAATCTCATTTATTTAAAAAAATTGACTTTTGTCCCTTATCCTAGAGAACCTCTTGCATTTTATGGGTCAAAAAATATCTTGTATGTTGCTTTATAATATTAGTTATCACTGTGTCAAGTTTCGTCAAAATTGGTTCAGTACTTTCAGAGTGGCACACATACACAGGTTTTTTGGCTGCTATATCAATAACAAAGTCTCTCCCGGTTGTAATTTTCAAAAAGAATTTAATGTGCAGATTTGGCCTTGTTATAGTTTTATTATATGTATAGAGAAGGAATTATATGAAACAAATGTATTTATAATTATGGTCTCAATATGTATATAAACATATATTTAATATATAATATTTACAATTATGTTATAAATTAAGTCTATATATGTGCGCTCCAACATCTGTACTTGAGAGCCAGTCCATTTTTAATCGACGAAAAAAACGGAGGAGGTTCTCAATTCGTCGCGTATATTTTTTTAAATATATGATCACGCATAACTTTTTACAGTATAGTCCGATTTCAAAAATTATTTTTTTATTGGAAAGGGTATATTCCGAAGTTGGTCCCATTCAAATTTGGGAAAAAAATCAACCTTAAGGGTATGAAAATCGATAATGATCGATTATTCACGCACTGATTATATCTATGACCGCGCATATCTTTAGACAGAGTAGTCCGAATTAAATTATTATCCTTTGATTTGAAAGAGTATACTCAGAAGTTTGTCTCATATACAAGTAAACATGAAAAAAGCAACCCCAAGGGTAGGAAAACAGGGCATGATTTATAATTCAGCTTCTGAGTTGTGTATTACAAATAAATTAAGCACGTATTAATTAATAAGATCAGAGCCACAAAAAAATAAAATAAAAACTTTTTACCAAAAAATTAAACCGCCGAAAAAACTGAAAAGCAAAAAATAATAAACCTTTTACATTATTCATCTTAATAACTAAGTTCTTAAACTAATGCAAGTATATCCTAAGAAATTTTGAGTCGGCGCCAAACAATCAATGAACAAAGATCACTAGATTACTTAAATTCACACAAATAACCAAATCAAATTAAAAATGCAATGTGAAATCTCCAGCGGTACCGTGTGTCGCTCAGCATGCAAGGGGTGTGTCACGGTGCGCCGCCGCCGCGCATTGCGTAATTAATTAATTTGCTTGTTGGCGCCGACTTAAAATTTCGTAGGTATACTTACATTAGTTTAAGAACTTAGTTATTAAGATGAATAAAGTAAAAGGTTTATTATTTTTTGATTTTCAGTTTTTTCGGCGGTTTAATTTTTTGGTAAAAAGTTTTTTCTTATCGCTTTATATCCCGTTAGACCAATAATACTATAACTAAAAAGCTCTATCTATATGTATGTCATAAGAGCTTTGAAAGCGTCTTGTTAAAACTTAGCTAGTTAACTTTCTTTTTTTTCGAACTGACTACGCTATTGACCCATCAAGGTCACTTAACAGCTTCACCGGACTACGCTGGTCAGTTAACTTATTTTTGACAGCTTCCCTGTAATCTTCCCTTCCCTTCAATCCACCCATATCTAAGCAACATATAACTATTTCTTTTCCACCACCGATAATAAGAATATACCATCTTACTTCAACATTTTATCTAAGACAATGTGGCGTTATAATATTACTTTACGTATGTGTGCGTTATCGTGCCATTTGTTTTGTCAAAATATCATGTAGGTAACGTATCTACACCTTACTTATAAGATCATTACCATTAGATCTTATAACCTAATTTAATATCAATTCAATTGTTGATCAAAGGAAGATTTTTATGAAATACTAATCTGTTATTTCACAGCGACCGCCTTTGTGGAGTTCGACAGCCCGGAATCAGTGGAAAGAGCAATAAATAAATGTAAAGATTCCAAAGTAGGTAGTAAGAAAGTTCACGTCGCTAAGTTTGAAGTGAGGACATCAAAGAAAAAATCTAAGACTGAGGAAGCTAACATAGTCGATAGAAGTGACAGTGAAGCTTGAAGCGAGTAATTTTTTGATAGACGATATTTAATACAGCAATAAATATATTTTATTTTGTTTGTAATATTATCTCATATTTGTTAATAAAAAATGTAAAACGTCGACCATGAAGTTGATATTTATACCAGGGTTGTTATGTTACTTTTTTTTTATCTTATTTTTGGCAATCAATCATTTAGATTATTACTGCCATTGTCACATAGTCAATAATATTACAAGAATCGTGCAATCACTTCAATAATAAGCGTCGTGTCAGTCAATATTCTAACAAGATGGTGGATCCCTTGTTAAAACCTTCCACGGAGTTTTTGTGGCATCTCAGAATTTCATGCTCCGTGGTATTATTTTCCATTCACTTCACTTATGTACAATAAACTGACTATATTACGCAAAACACCACCAAATTTACAAAATATAGAGTCAAATAACACAAGATTATGAATAAAATATAAAATCCACTACATGACAGACTGAGATCCCGCCAAAAACTCCCGTTATGTTACTTATTATATCGTTATTTGATAAAAAAATAGCTTAGACAGTGGAATCTAAAACATAAGTCCAGGAACCATCTACGAAAATTTTTGCATGAAATGGTCATAGGGCTTATACTGTGTTTCTTTAGTTTTGACATGATTGAGCATCAGAAGCACTGTATTTCTATTATATATTTAAAAGATTAATAGAATCTCATTTATGGAATTAACAAACTCTTCAATAAGATATCAGACAATTTTCGAGACGCTTATAGACTGACATGAATTATAAATCGCAGTGATAATCGTTGTATGAATGCGGTTTACTTACTACCACAATTAATCGCTGTACAAAAAAAAAAATTGGTTGCCTGTAAAGTCGGTATACGGGCGAAAGTTTTACGTGACAACGACTTTGAGTGGTAAAATAATTTTCGTATAGTAGTCTCTCTCGCTCTTAGGCGGGCTAACCATGCCCGAGTGGAAGGGACGCGTGCCTCTCACTCGCTCTCATTGTGAGCGCATAACGTGAGCGGAGCGTAACGCAGTTTCTTGAAGTGTCACCCGGCAAACCAATTTATAAGACGTTGTCACGTCAATATTGTGAAACATTTTTTTTTTAATATTTACCAAAACATGAAATGACGTTTTCATACAGTAATTTTAATCGTAAATAGAAATCAATATATCTGAGAGACGATAAATAAAATAAATGGTTAAACCGATTTGCGTCATTTCAGACATACGTTGTTTATTCTCTGTAATTATAATAATATTTAGTGTTAAATTTTGAGACGGATTTGTATTTTAAGTTTCATATGATTAATTATATCAACAGGAGAAAGCGGAAATGTCGTAACTTGCATTTTGGGCCAAATTTCTTTTTACCATATTTTTGTATAAAATAATACCTCTTGGAATGTTCTGGGTCTCGCTTTTCTACGATTCAATTATTTAACAATACGAACTTGCTTTTCTGCCTAGTTTTAGGACTACAGATAAAAAAAAATTAAGTCTTGAAATAGTTTTTGGGCTTTGGTGTAAAGTTGGATATTCAAGTTACGACAATTTTGCTTTCTTCCGTCGATATATTGTGTTAGCATAATTTGTTCTATTTGTCTATGGGAGAGTGTTATGTAATAAAGAAATGTTGATTTTTATATTGTTTCCTTTTTTATGCTAACATTATAGTAGCATAAGTACGCAACCTGCTGATGTAAAATGACAATGTGTTGTAAGTTACTCTAAAGTACAGCTTTCAGAACGCACCTATTAGTGTTTGTCAGGAAGCTATAGCCAGATGAACGTAGAATACTAGTTACAAGGTTATAGTGTCATCACGATGTTTATCTTCATCGAATGCTTTTGTTCATAACATGGATTCGGACCTTAAGTATCGAAAGGGTGTTCAAACAAGTGGCTATTTATACTATTTACATATATGGTAAAGAACTTTTACGACGAAGTCGGGAAAGAGCTTATAAGTTTCAAGCTACAGATACGCAGTTTCACTCGTCTAGTCCCATGAAACTTATTTCATGGTAGTACAGAAAAGTATTGAAATAAATATTTTTACTCCCGTCCGAATCGGCAAAGACTATTTTTACATGTATACTAGATGGCTGGGCGGACGTTCTGCCTTGATAATAAAAAAATCCTATAGTCAACCGCAGCGCCACCTACCGGGTCCAATTGTGAATCTAAACCATTTTTGGATCCACTGGAACACGCACACAAAATTTCATCAAAATCGATCCAGCCGTTTACGAGTTCAGTGACATATAAAGATTGGCCAAGGTGGAAATATCGATTTAAATTCATTAAAAAGATTAATTGATTAGATAACATTTTTTTGTATTTGAATTATAAAAACCACATTATAAATTCTATCTTGACGATTCTTGTAAATAAAGATAGGAACATATTACTGTTTTTCTTAGGTGTAGCATGCAGTTATACTATTTCTAGGCTGTAATTTATAATGAATAAAAAGATATGTTTCCGCCCGGGATCGAACCGGGGGCCTTCTGCGTGTTAGGCAGATGTGATAACCGCTACACCACGGAAACTTGTTTGAATTTGCCGAATATATAGGATACTTTCGCCATTCTATCAAATTATACTTTGGATTTGAATAAAATAAATTTATTCTCACGCAATTATCTTTCAATTCTAATTCCCTACCTGCGTGTACAGTCACGAAATGTTATCTATGGTCACAATAAATATAGAGACGAAAAATATAGCTGAAGTTTTGATTTAAACGTGTTAGTCTCCCGAAGATAGCGCTAATAAAGTGAAGTAAAATGAAATTTCAATAAAAGATAGTTATTCTACACACTTTAATTTTTTTTTTAATGCAATAATTCAGATTTGTCATTTTATTTTTTTAAACGATCATAATTTCTTCGGTTCCGTGATTGCGACTTAATTCAGTTTTATGCGAATTATCATAGTGCATTATGCTGTAATATCGTCTGTTTGAATTATTTTATAACAAAAAAATGGCTTTTTATATCATAGGAGGAAAACAAACAGGCGGGTCACCTGATTTTAAGTGATCAACGTCGCCCATAGAAACTTGCAACACCAGGGGAGACGTAAGTTGCCAAGCATTGTTTGGGAGGAATGGAGGATGTGGAGGGGAGGTGGTCCTCCGACGCTCTCACTGAGCGAACAAGACGCAAAAATGCAAGCACTGTTACTTCACGTCGGTGTTTCTGTGGGTCGGGTGGGACTACCCCGGGCGAATCGATCTATTCACGCTGAAACCAGTAATAGCTTCAGTGTGACTCTAACACCAAAAACCATTTTATAAATGCGTATTTCTGTTATAATAATGATGATATCTTCTTCAACAACGAAATATAAATATCCCTACTTTTAAAATTGATTTAAATTGCTTCATTTATTTTTAAGATAAATTTTACTCGGACATGATCCAACTTTAAACGTGTTTTACAACAAAATTGGTTTTCCGAATTACTTTATTTTTATTAAAGCAACGATATATACTACTCGTGGTTGGTAGAAAGTAATAAAAACAACTTATTTAAATCGAAACAATAATTTATTGTAATCTTAAACTCGATAATAACGCATACTGTATACACAAGGATTCTTACTCGTAAATTTTTTTCATAATTTAAGCTAAACAATTAATTATAATTACGTTATTTACAATGATCACCAGAATAAATTACAATTGATGTGGCGTGTGAGGAGTGACGTCACAGGTTCTGCTACGTCAAATCTACATTGAAAAATAATGCAACACTCTGTGGTTGCACAATATAAACATACAGTATTGCTGTTCCCTTTACAGATCAATCAGATTTAATTATATCATAAAGTACAAGTGTTATTTAACAAATATTTAAATAAATAATACTATTTAAATATAATTACATAATAATTATTTTAAGTATGGTACATATGTATTGAGATAATATAAAAATATGTTTTTTTTTCATTATCATATAATCAGAAAAATAATTAGCTGTTTAAGGTGGATTCTATTTTTTTTTATATAAATGATCTACGTTCTATTTTTTATAAGGCTTAGGCAACAGTGTCGCAATGCGGTGACAGACAAAAACATATTAATTAAATGCAGTTTAATATTTATATAAAGAAATTTCAACGAGATATACATAATTGAATGACTATAAGAATAATAAGAACTCTCGAAAATCATCTAATTATTAATAAATTGAAAATACAGATACGGCTGTGGACTTACACTAATTAATTTCTATTACAATTTTTATATGAATCGTTTACAAATGACACGAAAAAAAAAAAAACTTCACATTGTGAATTACATCATTTTAGATGTTTTTATTTTCAACTTTAACAAATAAAACATCTTCTTATCATCAAAATAATTCCACAAGGCGATAGTTGTTATCAGTTGGTAGATTTTAATTTAAAATAATAATAATACAAGTCAAAACAAAACCATAGTCGTATTTTTCTTCTAATAACTTCTTCCATTTTATTTTTGACAACCAGTCTTCTAGTGGACTATTACTGCCATTGTCAAGTGAATAACGATATTACAAGTTTCTTGATATCATTTAAATGGATTAACAAGATGGTGGCCGTTTTGTTAGAACTTTCCTGAGAGTTTTTGTGACAAGTCGTAACCCATGCTCCGTGGCATTATTTCCAATCTAATTATCACGGCAGGACAACGCCCACCGGGCCTGCTAGTTAAATATAAAACCACTACTTGGCACATTAAGCTCTTCCCAAGAATTCTAATAAGAGATTAATTTCGATGTGCAAACTAATCAGATGCAGTGACGTAAGTAATATGGGTATCACGGAAGGTCCGTTAAAGTAAAGTAGGTTTAGACCTCCCACATGCAACAAAATAAGTTATGTCTAGTAAACATATTATCGATATTGAAACTAAATCAGTGTCGATTAACAAATATAAATTAACATACATATTAATAACAAACTTATAAATTATTTTACGTTTTTTTTTTTAAATAAATAAATACCTATAAATAATAGTTGAGGTGTAATATAAAAAATCGAGGAATAAAATTGTTAAATACCGGAACTGTTAGCCCTTTTGACAATCATATATATTGGGGGAGTTACTATTGATCAGCACGTCTGTACTATTGACTCGACTATTATTGGCCGTCAGCTTTGACTGAATACCTTAAAAGGTGACCGACGACTAAATACTGGGCATCCTCGCTCAGACAGGTGAACTAATAGCATGTAGAGATACTTCGTAACTACCTTCAGTGTTGCATTTCTGTAGTGGCTAACGTTTTTATTCGATTGGTCTTGGCGAATTGAGCGATCAAATCATAAACATGACGTCATACTTTCACATAGACGCTATTTTATCTTCGCCCCTAACACATTATTTTCGTTTAACTTCAACTTTTTAATAATGGTGTCTTTTTGATACGAATTCTGTCAGTGTCAAGTCATTTGTTGGAGAATCCCTTTTATTCTCGTCGAATAGTGTTTAATAATAGAACTATACTATTTGTAAGCTTTTATAAAATTTGCATTCACTCCGAATTGCTGTCTGCGCTATTACACAAATTAATTATACTGTACTAATGAATAAATGGATTTACTGAATATTTGTATAAAAAAAATGACCTGTAAATCAATAAACTACCAAGTTATCTTACGCAATGAGTTCCCTAACAAGAACCAGCAAAACAATATTAACCTCGGATTCAAATTCTTAAACTTATATATTCAATACTAGCAATAAGGGTACAACAGTCGAGTTTTGTTCGAATACACACATCAACAGTGAAATTAGGGATGGCGAATCAACGAAAAAAAGGGATTTTCAAATCTATCCAAATTATGACCTGTGGAATCAATTTATGAAAACATCGAGGTCTAGATGAGAGATTATTCTAAAATATATTTCTTAAATTTTATTCTTAACCATTTCTTTGTTAAATTATGAATTATTGTTTGGTGGTTATCTAAATAATAAAAAAAAAAAACGAATCACTATTTTATAGTGTCCAGAGATCGATTCTATGTCTATAAATCGATTATTCGATCATCTGATCTCAGATCACCATCGCTATGTGAAATCATACTCTATAGCCGAATAAGGATGCAGACACTTTTATTAGAAATAAAAGTATGTAGTATAATGAAGCCCAAAAATATATTTTATCAATTCATTTAAACAACATGTTCTCACTATTATTTTTAAGTATTCATGGGACTGACATGTCACTATTCTAAACAACATCAGTTAGACTTCAATACACTAAAATGTAAATGTCAGAACAATATTTCGGAAGGTGTGACGTCGCACGTTACAATTGGTGTTTCTGACCACGTGATAACAAGCACGAACTATTGTTTATTATGATAGAGACATTTAGATAGAAGTTTATATGATATTCAAAGTTTGTATATTATAAATTATAAACTATCAAGGAAAAAATGATTTAGCATCCACAATGTTATCAAGCAAATTTGTTTACATTTTTAAATTGTATTAACATAGATGTTTCAAGTGCCTAAGGTATATGGTCAAGCCAGCTTATATATATATACTTCATGCCAAATATATCCAAAAAGACAAAAAATATCCGAAGTATCGAAACATATATAACATATTTGAATCCGTCTATTATAACAGTAATCTTTGCATTTAAACTAAAAATGCTTAGAGAAGTTCTAATTTATTTATTTATATATAACACACCTGACAACGCTCTTTATTAAGGCATTTATTAAAATGTCTATATTCGATAAAATCAGTTAATAACATCACTATTACATTTGTGCTATCGTTGCTTGAGACATTTCACTGGGGTATTAGTATAATTACCATAGACAATTTTAAGCAACGGATGCATCAAAGTAATTGACAGTTCAGTACAATAGGACCTCGGAAAATGAATTTTATAGACATTTCGACGTATGAAGGTTTTGGTAAGTTTCGACTTTCAAAGGTTCAGAGTGTATTTTATGAAATTATAAGTTACAAAATTATAATGATTAATAGTTGTATAAGGAAAATATGTACTCAAATAAGTTTAGGTCAATTCTGACCTATCGTCCTATGGTCGATTTTGACTTGTCCATGATTCAGTGTTAAAGTAATCAAGGTTTTGTTGTAGTTCTCTCCATTTCAATAAGTAATTTGATATCACTTCGATGTGATAAATGTTAAGAATGAGATACAATCATTATATTTTTCACTAAAATATTAAATCACCATTTTGTCTTTTCATATTTAAATTTAGAGTATTCTATATCTAGATAACTTTAAACATCTTTCGAAAAACACTCACTATTATTGCATCCATTTTTCTTTTAGATTTTGACAATGTACCAAATTTTAAAAATGTTTCGATTACTGTTAATATTAAAATACGAAGACTTTCTTACATTTTAATACGATTTCGCACAGATATATCCATCTCGGTTGAGGCATTTCGTGTCTTAACAGGTTAGCTTTAGAGCGCAGTCATGTCAAAAATATGGACAAATTCCTTCAAAACCGTATGAGGGTCTAAAACCTGTCATGTACAGAACCCTATCACCCTACTTGGGATATAATAAACCAAATAGATGAACAAATTACATAAATCAAGCCTAATATCATGTACCAGTTTATTTTTAATCGTGTTGTTACTGCTGGTATTAAACTTGACATATAATAATCTCGTGACATTAAAACAATACCCAGTGGGTCATAAATTCACAGTGTATTGAAGTATTTTATTTTTGACATCCATTGTTCTAGTAGATTATTAATTGTTGAGTAGGTAATGATATTACAAGTTTCTTGTGATCATTTCAATGAAATAGATGGTGGTTGTCTTGTTAGAACTTTCTAGGGACTTTATGTGGCAAGTCAGAATCCATGCTCTGTGGTATTATTTTCCATTCGCTTTACTTGTGCACAATAATCAAACTATATTCGTTAAAACACCACCAATATTACGAAATATAGATTGAAATAAAACAAGATTATGATCAAAGTATAAAATCTACTACATGATATTCTAAGATCCCTCCCAAAACTTCGTGTATTGAAGAAACTTTGAGACATGACCGCTTTAAAGAGACGAAATGAGTGTTCACATAATCGATAAAATTAACGTATGAGGAGTAAAGTATCGATACGGTGGTGGGAGCTCGCTCACAGTACTTGCTGAACGGGTTCGCGTCGAGCGTAGAAGAGCCATAGTAAGTGTTTGGGGGCTACTCGTACCCCGGCAACAACCCCTAAGGGTGCCGCTGGTTCGGTACCGGAATGCTGAAAATTCACATTTTTTCATCATACTTCAACCGGACTCTATTATCGAATACATTTTCAACATTAAAGCTTTATCATTGATCAGTTATAAAGCTTCGTTTAAATACATTGACTGACTCCTGACCGATGTGTAAACATCCAAATCCATATGAATAAATCAATTAAACCAAGAACTCATATGGGGCGATCACAATAGAGCACTACTGGTCGCAGTGATACAGGACGAAAGCCTGCATAGCCCCATTCTCCAGAATAAAAAAAAAAGAAGAACCCATATATGAAGAATCATGACGATTTGCTAATTAGCAATCATCATATGATTTCAAAAGCTTACATGGTTTCAATTAAGAAAATAGTTTTTAAAACTGTCATCTTGTTTAATATATATAACATGGCATATTTTGTGAATATATTTTATGACATAGAAAGTATTTTGATAAAAAAGAACTTAGTGTAAATGTTACCTTATGTAACCTAACCAGATGATTTAAAAAATATATACTTTTATAGCTATACTGAAACTTTCACCATCTTTTTACACTTATCTGACCTGATTAGGGTCTGCATAACATGTTTGCCATGTTGTGATGTATTGTAGTGTATGAATTTGGTTTAATTTCTGTGATCCGTCTGTCTGACATCAACTTTTCTTGGGATTATTTTGCTGTACCGCTATATGCTTACGATTATTAATTTAAGTGTTGTACTCCATACATATCTTGGTTCTGTAATTTTTCTGCTGGCTTTAGCTTTGGTAGGCTATTTACGTCTGAGTCGATGACACAAAGCTAAAATGTATTGTAATGTGGAGGTGTTTTTGTAAGAAGTTTATTAAGAATAGTATTTGTTTAGTGTATAAATAGTGAGCGTAACGTTT
>JACEII010000024.1:5720139-5799338 GCA_014332785.1 Antheraea mylitta | reverse complement strand
ATTGCTTAAATTGAACAAAATATATTATGTTGTAAATTGGAAAAACTACTAATGTCCTTTTTCCATCTGAACCTTGGGGATATTGTGTGGTAAAAGGTGTAAATAAAAAAAAAAACATAAAGTACACACATTATTACCTGCGTACTCTGGCTATGTTGTGGATCACCGCCTTTGTCCTTGTCGTCTTTGTTGTGGCGGCCTGATGTCAAATAGTTCGATGATTGAGGTGAATTATTACTCTGTAAATTACATTTTTTATTTCATTATTTTACCATTCTTAGAAGGCCTTCGAATTTTAGAGAAATTTATAAGTGCGAAATTAATGGGTGAGGTAAGTGAACTAGTGACAATTCTATAAGTTACTATAAGAACTCTATAATTAATCTAGCATAAACTTATGAAATATATCGAGACAGTGATTAATCAGATGTTATAATAGCGGTACGCTATGATGGTCGTCTTGACGTCTGTTCGCTCATGAAGTTTGGTATAAGTTAATGACTACATTTGAAGGAGTATATTATTGTTCTTTATTATCAAAAAAACCGAAAAGAAATTGAAATAAGACGTCGTTATTGTATTCTGTCAAAATGACCATTACAGCGTGCCGCTATTATAAGGCTCACTTGGCTATATATTTATACTAGCACTTTACCGCATTTTCTTTCGGTGAAGCTGTAATATATTGCTTGTATACTCACACGTTGCAATAACGCTGGACGGTCGACTACTATTATTAATCGATAAAAAAAATTACTTCAATAATTTGTTAAGCAATCTAATTAGTATTATACATTAGTTGTTGCAATAAAGATGACATACACTTATTGTCAAACAGAATCACACTCAATAGCTAGTATTAACCTTAAATAAAATTCGAAGGAATGGCTACCAATACCATATTATTTAGTAGTCCGGTGAAGCTGTGAAGGCCTTGCAAGGTGTAGTAGGCCTAGTATGTTAAAAAAAAAACAAAATTATTTACCTGATTATATTTACGCTGGTGATCGGCTAGGGTCATCGGTCGCTGCACCATATTGATGCACACGTTTGGTGCAGAGTTCGATCTGTCTTGCTGGTTCAACGAGCGCGGGTGCTGCTGCCTAAATATATACAATACCCCATCATTCTATTACACTAGATTCTCCTTGTTATAATTAACTTAATAAAAAAAATTACAAAGCTTACATTTAAAATTATCTTTAATGTTTGACGTCACTAGCCTATACATCTCTATATTTACTAGCTGACCCAGCCGTACGTTGCTGTGGCTCAGTTATTACATCTTGAATTAAAACCCCCTTGAGCTGGTTGCCAGAATGGAATCGGCTGAGTGCCTTAAGCGCTCGCCTTAGTAGTCTGGTGAAGCTGTTAAGACCTTACTGGGTCAATAGCGTAGAAATATCCAATGAAAAAAAAAGAAAAAAAAAGGAATTAAAACTATTTAAATATTGAATTAAAATGTGATAAAATGAAAATGAATTAAAATTAAACTATTTTCAAAATTAAAATATGGCGTCATCTATGAGATTTTTCACCATAGACGAGTCGAAGAAATATATAAGTCACATTCCACGCATCTTACGTCTACAACATATGTACAACATTCAATACAGATAATAATATCTATATAATAACATTTAAAGAAAAAAGCTTGTACAGCTGGATGATCACTGCAACATATAATTACTCAAAAATATTGGTTCCATTTTTCACTTTTATTCCAATATGGCAAAAATATAAGTTTTGCTGAATCATTTTGTAAATCATAATTCAATAAATGCTTATCGAGTGCATTAGATATACATTTCCGAATATTAATGAGCTTATAAAAGGCCTCATAACTTTTTTGTCTACGATTAGTTAAGGAATGAGAATGCATAGTTACATATTCCTACATAAGATATCTTAAAACATATTAAAAATATATAACGTTACAATAATTATATGAAAGCATTTTTATTTAATTTCTAAAACTGTGTACTTATAATATACATTTTTGAATACATCTCTTAAAAGTGACATTAATTAGAATTTGAATGTCCGTCTAAGCTATGGTAAATGTAATCAAAGCGAGCGCAAAGTAATTAGTAAAAACATTTGGATACAATTTCTTTATACATCAAAACGTCATTATTTTTCAAAGCGAGAAAACTGTTTATGAAAATTTGCAGTGCTCACTACTTCCAAACAAGGTATATATATGCTTGCATTGTATTTACAAAGCGAATATCACAACATAATATTCACCAATGCGTATCAAAATCCTTCATCTTCTTGGCTGGAGAGATAGACCTGCATACCATGTGAAACTTAGCACCATTATTACTTGACACTTAACACTAATCAGTTTTTAAAAATTATTTTTGATTAATTTTAAAAAATTGGCTAAGCTAACTTACATCACGCTACGAATGTTAGGAGCAGAGCAAATTACCATATAAGTTGTAAGTCAGAAAGTACAATAAATAAGTATGTAGGGCAAGTAATGCCTGAGATATTGGGAGGTCATATTGACGATCTGACGAATACTGAGCATTACCGAGATTGTCAGAACTATAGATGCTTATGCAGATTGTACTATAAGGATACTAAATACTACAGAAAATAATCGTTTAATATCCCTATTAAGGAAAGAAATCATGAATGCAGTATAGGGAAGTGCAATAGCAGGTAACATTAAACCAGTAAAGTATGTCTTATTTAACTCGATCAATACCTTCAGGTGCACAAATAAATAATTATGTCCACTCTAAATATATCATTTTCCCTTGAATAAATAGATATGGGATATATACTAACTTGTTGTGATCAGCCCTGATCATCATCTGATGATATCCAAAGTGTGGAGGGAAGTGCAGGATACCGGCTTGTGTCTCAGGGTTGTGAGCTAGTAGGGCTGCATAATATGTGTCAGTCATTCGCACCTAAAATATGCATATTCATGATACAATTTCTGAATATTTAAAACCATTACAAGGCTATATGATGGGTATAAAATTAATATTAATTAACACAAAAAAAAAAATTATAATAGTGAATACATTTAAAAAATAATCCATTATTTCGAAAAAAAAAAAAGATTTAATTTATTATTCCGTTTCCTTATTGCTTGACTTGAATCATCTTTATAAAAAATTTTTTTCTGTCTCTGTGTATGTGACTGTACTCCTCATCAACGGCTGGACTGATTATTGGTGACATTTTTTGTAAATGTTCAGATGGATTCAAGAATTTTGTAGGTGGTAGAGCCCCGCTAAAGCTATTTTTGGTTTCAGCATGAATGGGTCAGCTCCTCATGGGTAGTACCTCCCCTCTCACAGAAAACCCGACATGAAATTACACTGCTTGCATTGTTGTGTTTCGTTCGGTCAGTGAGAAAGCCGGAGGCCCACCTCCCTTCCTCTTTCCTTCTTTCCCTTTTACTTCCCCTCCCCCTTCTCCCATATACAAGCTGGCAACGGAGTTGCGACGTCCCTGATGTCGCTAGTGTCTATGGACGGTGGTGATCACTTAACATCACGTGACCCACCAGTTCGTTTGCCTCCTTTGGTAGAAAAAAAATCCTTTAGATTTACAATTGGATCCGGTAGGTGGCGCTGCAGTTTAATTTTAGGATTTTTTTTATTATCTAGGCATAATAACATCGCCAGTGATGCTAGTTTTACCAAGTAAAAACACCACGAATAATAATGAAAAATTAGATAAACATTATACTCAATGAAACCAACCTGATGACAGGTACTGGGCACTTTATCGGCACATCTCTGGTGAAACTTGAAGTTACATTGGGAGCAATAGAAGCCGTTGAATAGTAGACGTCGACAACATTCACAAAACGCGAGTGTGAAGAACGTTTTGCGAGTAAACTGATGAGAGATGTGAGACATTATCTGCAGCTTGTCTAGTGTACGCACAGTCACCTGTTAAATAAGTTGGTTTTCATTTTTTAATATCTTCTATGCATATAATAAAAATATAACTCTAAGATGTTTGTATTTTTAGATTTTCGGGAAAATTTTATTGCGACTTGGAATAAATAACTGAAGTAAGGAATAAGTAACACTTAGTCTTCCTTTCATTAAAATACTTAAACTATAAAAGTTATTGTAATTTTAGGAACAATCCATAAATTACGTCACACGTTAAGAGTGAGGAAGGGGTCGACGAATTGTAACATGGTGTAACAAGGTTAGGGCATTAAATTTCGTGACGTCACATTTCCAAATCTACGTATTCAAATACGAACTTTGTACTATTAACGAAATACTCAAATTATTTGCAACCAAATCTGTATAAACATAAGATTCAAATTGTTTTGTCGGCTACTAGTTCTAGAAGAGTTACGTGGCCCGTGCCCGACAACCTAGCGTCCTTTCATAAATGCTGCCAAACACACCGCGCCTGCATCTAGCGGTGATTTCTTTGTTTCTATTCCAGCCAATTTACTTTCACATTTAAAGCAAATTCTAAATAGCAGTTATAAATAATTTAATGGAGTGAGTTCAAAGTCCATGAACTTAAGATGATTAAGTTCTCTTTAATTCATAAAGTAATCGTTTTTTGTTTTGTTAATTTCTTGAAATCTTTGACTTGATGTTAATTTTTTTTTTGTATATCAAAGGCGGCAAACGTACTGGTGGGTCACGTGATGTTAAATGATCACCACAGTCTATAGACACTAGCGACATCAGGGATGTTGCAAGTGCGTTGCCAGTCTGTATATGGGAGAAGGAGGGGAAGGAAAGGGAAAGAAGGAAAGAGGAAGGGACGTGGGCTTCCGGCTCTCTCACTGACCGAACGAAACACAACAATGCAAGCACTGTTATTTCACGTCGGTTATCTGTGAGAGGGGTGGTACTACCCCGGAGGAGCCGACCCATTCATGCTGAAACCAAAAATAGCTTCAGCGGGGCTCTACAACCTACAATTATTTATATTAAAAAATAATTTAAAAGGAGATAAATTTAATTTCGGACCTGCTGTTTCAATTGAATAATTTCTAAATGTAAAATTGCACAATATGTGACGTCACACTAGGGAGTCTCAAAAGTGTGATCAACTGTGACAAGGACGAGTCAAAACATCATGAAATTCATGTGACGTAATTTATGGAAACCCCTTGAAAATGACGCGACTTAAGTAGGAGAGAAAGTAAATAAGTAAAGGGGCTTATACACAGATGATTATAGTTGTCACGGTTTTTTTATATATTACGTTCCAGGATGGCAAAGTCAGGGTCACAGCTATAATTAATACTAGCTTCTGCCCACAACTTCGTCTCGCATGGAATAGTTACTTTAGGGTTATGATAACAAACTTTGACCCCTCAGACCGCAGTCAGGGCTTTTTAGAGGGCCCATCTGTCAGGAGAGCAGATGCAGTGCCAGTCGGCAGTTCCTGCTCCCCCGCCAATAAGATGTATGAAAGCACCATGTGGTTTTAGTCCATGCAAATCGTAACTCATCCTCAGCCGTCCCACAGGATGTGTATCTGTTAGGGATTTCCCCATGTTAAAAAATAAGCCTAATGATAACAAGCAGCAAAAGCTCTCAAAAGGAGAAACCCAGATTTTAAAACATTCTTCATTGGTGCTCAACTCCTATTGGTCTTAGCATAATGATATATAGCCAATAAGCCTTCTTCGATAAATAAGCTATGTTAGATAGCTCAAGAAAAAGTACAGACATCTTAGATATATATTCTTATTATATTCATATGTATACATATAGAAGATATAGAAAAAGATAGATAATATAACTTTTTATTAAGTACAATTCAACCTCATCTAACGCCACAATTTAGAGTTGTATCATACTATATGGGAAGGTACTGCTTAATACTATATCTATAAAAATAAAAATCAATTGCCAAATATGTAGAGAGCAACACCTCATAATTGGGCTAATTCTTTTTGAAGTGAAACTTCTGTTGGGATACTGAGAATTGGATTTTATGAAAGGAAAATGTGGAAGGAAACAGAGCTACCTATAAATGTATATATGGGTTTTCAGCTGTGAGAGAATGAGATATAATGCGTTTCTATAGTTTCCGTACCCTCGAACAATAGGTACCAATGTAAAGAGAGGCATAGAGATATGTTGAAATGTATTAGCACATTATTTTCTGTTAGATCTCGTGACTGTCCCATACTTTTAAACATTATTCTGTGTATTATTAATATAGGATAATTATATAATGCAATAGTGCTGAAAACAAATGTTTACCACCTCCATAGTGTATTCATCTGATATTTTAAAAATTAATTAAGTTATACTTCATGGGGATAAACTAGGTGCAAAGCGAAATTAACAGATATTCTGTTACATATAGATTAACTAAAAACAATGTGGAAGGAACATAGGCTGCTTTGCAAAAAGTAAAATGGCACAAAGAAATGACATTTTGGTACCCACAAGATGGCATTAGATGTAAAGTCGGCAAGTAAGGGGATGGGAGAATGACTTGAAAATGACCTAAGGACACCTTTGGACAATAGTGGCTATAAATGGAAAGCAGTAGAAAGAATTGAAGGAGGCTTTTCTCTTTAGGCACACCGAAACAAGAGACATATGGGTGTAATTTTTGTATTAGTTTTTTTGTATTTTACTGCTTATTTCCATGCAAATATAAAATGTTCAGGAAATTAACATTATTATTATTATTATTATTTAATACATAATTTCTTAATATTTAACCTATAAGTCTGTGTAAGGATGGAACAAAGTTTGTAAGAAGTACATATTTATTTAAGAGATAGAAATAATACTCCATGAATATATAATATAATTCACAATATTTTTCAAAATTTATTGCCTAAAGGATTCAACAGAGAAGACAAAACAAAACTAAGAAACAATAAGAGGATAAATCAAAACAATGTAATTTACATAGTGGTTCTACTAAAATACTGTATATGAAATGAAAACTGTATAAATCTTACTGTTTTTTTGTTATTTTTTTCGAACTGACTAAAAATCTTATTGCCTATGCAAGCATAGCAAAGGAATGGATATCTAGTGAGAGAAAAGAATATAATAATAACATTTAATGTAAATAATAACAGCCCTGAAACATAAGTTCCCCACTAAAAACCTTTTCATTTTATATCAAAAATAAACTAACCATATTTATATATTACTGTATACAGTCAACAATCTAGTTATATTCCCACAGACTTCATACACGTGTCTAAACTCTGTTAAGCTTACCTAGTGTTCTCCGAACAGGACGGGAGCTAGACGCTAGGTCAGCATACGCCAATAACCGATGTGAGAAATAAGTTAAGGTTTCTCGAGAGATTCTAGCATCGTCTCTCGTTAGGTTAAGACATAGTTTTAGAGGTCTCAAAATCGACCAAGTTAGTTTTAAGAATATTTCTTTGTCTAAAATCGACATTATAGTAATAAAGGTCTAAAATCGACTATTAGTTTTTAAAAAGTCAATCCCAGCGCTCCCGAACTTAACTATCTATAGATTTAAATAAATTTAGTTTCTTGTTTGTATTGGCTTATTAGTGGTACATATCTAAACAGATTGTAATGAGATTTCAACTGGCACATAGAAGACATTACAGTATTATCTATGCTAAATATAATCATGCTTTTTCATAGCTGGTAAGCAATAATGGTCTAACATATAATGTGTAACTTGAAATCTATAAAAAGATGGTAGAGTTCAATGGTAATGACAAAAATACAAATAAAAGAAATCTACTAATTTAAGTTTATATTAACCAAACAGACTTTTCCCGCAAAATAAGCAAACATTACAACAAAAGAGACTTTGACCACAGCCAGTACATTCATTGATTCAATTCTATATTAATTATTGATACACAAGCTTTTTTTTGTGGTGGCACACACGCAGTTCTCTTAAATGGACATTCAAAAACACTGAATGTTTACCATGAGTTAACTTTCCTTTCAAAAATGTTAGAATAGTATCTTACTATTATTATTATAGGCCTCAACTACTCAAAATAACAGAGTGTACTTTTTTGCACTTTTTGAGCCACAAAATTGTTTGGATTTACAACTTTCGAAAATTAGTATGCCTCCAAAAAGGAAATGACAAAAATAGCTATCTATACATATCTAGATATTGATATATAATTTCTATTATAGATAACTGGTAGTTATAATTGGTCTGGGTTATATATGATGGATATTTTAAATTTTATTCTAACATCAATTGTTATAGACTAGTACAACTATGAATCAACATGAAAGATTCACTTTCCAAATATATACACCTCAACTGTACTTTTAACTTTATGTTTGTCCGAAATTATTGACAATAAGTGTACTAATAAAATTATTTTGTCCGTAGGAGACTTAAGTTTATACTTTAAATTTGCGAAAAACTTACTTACATATGATGAACTGTAAATAAACACTGACCTCCTCAGCATCAATCATCTTGATGTCCACATCCCACGGTATCACTTGGTCGTTGCCTGTCCGCACTACCTCGCACATCTCACAAGTTAGCCCACGGAGTTTCAGAGCCTTTGAAAGGGCGTCTCGTAAAGTAACTCCTTCCCTAACTTGCACGCTCGTACGCTGCTGATTCGGCAAGTGTGCCCGCAGAAACACCTTCGGCTGGCGTGTCAACGTATCGAATTTTTTATTGTCATCTACTAATGAACATTCCTCGCTCCGGTCCGGCGACTCGCACTGCATACATTCCCGTAATGTACGCTCCCGTAACTCTAAATTGTGTAATTTAGATGTGAGCTCTTGATATTCCGTGAGGTATAATGACGGTGGATGTTGGAAACCAGCGAATTTTGCATTCAACGCATCGATGTTTTCACGAGTCACGTTTATGATGCTCTGAATGTTTCTGATTTCGTACGTCGGGTCCGCTGCATCGTCACTGTCCGTCGATGTCGACATATTGTCACTGTTAAGAGATAATGCAGGAATATTTCCATTAATTTTTCTTGAACAATTTTCTTTCTCTCTAGTAACTGCCATTTCTTTTCCTATTATTTTTTTTTATTTTTCTGCGCACACTCGCCGCGCAAGACATTGGTCATGTTGCCATATATTATATATTATTTTCTACTATTTACAATATTACATTCGTTCAATTGTTACTATAAATACAAAATATAACTCAAGACCCGATAAAAAACTTTACGTCCTTTTTTCATTTTGTTGTAAGCCGTTACTTGTCTTCGATAAGTACTCAACTCAAATAAGTTTAAAATTATTTATGAACCCAATAATTATCTATATTAACTAATATTTTAAACACAAAGTTATTTGAAAAGGACGTAGGTTAACTTTCATCCAGAAAAAATGTACTGTTCCCAAGGGATAGATCAAGTTTACAATAACATGAGCGAAGCTGTCTGTAAAAGGTAGTATCTAATAAAAATCTACATTACTCCTAACGCATAAATTTGGTATGTTTCAAAAGATAATGTCTTACTTTTTGAGTCAGTGTTGAGTAGACTCTGTCTTAAAACTTAATTATGATTAAATTTTGTGATTTTATACAGTTGTATTTAAAAATGTCCAAAAAATTGGTTTGAATACACAAGTAACAATAACTATAAGTATGAATTTTATTTTTCATAAAATTACCTGGAAGACTCTATGGTAAGAGCCACCATCGAAGACTGTTTGATTTCGAGCCCTAAGAACTTGAATTAAGTGGATGTAGTGTAATATACAATAACGAAAATACAAAATAAACAATTTCTGATCAATGGCATGCATTACAAATTATATACTTAGACTGCGTTCCAGTACAAGCTCACAACGCTCACGACCGCTAGTTTTCCCGTTCCACTAGCTCGTGAGCGTTACGATCGTAAGCGCTAGTGGAACGCATTTGTGGGCGTTTTGAGCGTTCAGATAAATAATAAAAATGGCGATCTAGAAAAAATAAAGCAAAAGCTTTGAGAGGTTACGTTATATTTTGTAAGTCTTAACAGTAAATTCATATAATTATTAAATACATTTAAGTATATTAAAGAAACAATGTATAATTCAATTTTTTTATTTTAATTATCATAAAAACATAAAAATGACCTTATTGGTTAAATGAAAAATATTAAATTACCATGAAATGATTATAAATTAATTTCTACATTGAATTTTAGAATTCACAACATTTTTCAAAAGAAGTAAAATTATCAAAACTTTATTAACATATTTCATTTACGTATTTCAATACAATATGTTATTTAATATAAATATCGGGCGCGTTCCAGTAGAAGCTCGCAACACTGACAAGGCCCTTTCCGCCGTTCCACTAGACAACCGCGAGCGTTGCGGTCGTGGCGAAAACGTCATTGATGACGTCATAACATACGCTCATGCGAAGTTTTTTTTTTTCTCGAACTGATTACGCTATTGGCCTTAATTCTTTAGCCTTTACAGCTTCACCGGACTACTAAGGCGAGCGCTTAAGGCACTCAGCCGATTTTATTATTGATAACTAGCTCAAGGGTGCTCGGCACACCTCAGCTTGGCCGTTACCTCGAAAAAATCCCGACCTGTCCAAGCTAAATTATGCAAAGCTATACATGTATCCATTTTTGGATCATGCAATTAAAATTGCAATTGCACCGGGGCCAGGATATAAAAATAGAACGGCACCGGGGCCGGGATCAAAAATAGAAATAAAAATGACGACATTATGTATCGATTTTAGGGGAAGATAGACATAAACACGGGAGTTTATTCTATCTTATATTAGAACATTATTATTATTTTGAGACGGCGGCGCGCGCGAGCCGTTGGATTGTTGCCGCGATGGCGGGAAATTTTGCGATCGCGTGAATGGGGCCCTGTTTAGGGTCATTAGCGACCTCATCGTACACGGAGATCTCTGAGATCTCGTGGAAGACAAGGAGCTGGGCAGACCAGTCCATGCCAGATAAAGTGGAGGAGACTGCGGTGACTGCCTGTGAAGGCTTAGCCGCCTGAGGACGAGGAATAGGCTGAGGCGCGATCTTGGGGGCCCACGGGGCCTAAGGGGCCAGCGCGGGGCGCAGGGGTGCGCTAGGCGCGTGTACGGGCACTACCGGCGCACGAGATGTGCTCGGCAGGCTCGGGAAGGCCTCTCTAGAGTTGAGAGGCGGAGGTCGGGGGCGAACGGGAGCGGCGGGCGCCCTGGATGGGGAGACCTGCCTGCGATCGCGAGGGCGATGAGTGCGGGGGGCGCGGGGGAAGAGGCCGCACAGAGACGAGAGAGAGAAGATAGCCTTTCCTCTCTAGTGCGGTCTAGAATGACCAGCATTAGATTGTAGGGAGCTTTCGTACGGGGGTAGTACATTCTATGTACCTCTCTGATTGGAAAATCTCGCGACTTAAGGTCGGAGGAGATGTCCTCAATCGGGATCTCAGCCGAGACTCTGCGGAGGACTGCTCGCAACGGACGCTCATCGAGTGTAGACTCGCGGAAATCGTGATCCAAGACGCCTTGTCTTGAATCGTAACGGGCGGAGGTGGGCGGGGTTTCTTATTCGAAGCACGGGCGGCGTGGCTAGACACCGACGCGGTATTAGCCTTTCAACCGAGTTCCGATTGCACTGAACCGGTCGGAGACACGGGACGGGGAGAGCCGGCTTTCAGGCCATGTGAGACGGTAATAAAACCGTCGTCGGAGGGCTTGACTGCCGGTATGGACGGATCAACGTCCATATCAGAGTCAGGGAGTGAGCGAGACAGAGAATCGACACTTTCGTCTAACGAAAGCGACGAGAAAGAGTTCGCTACTGTGACATTGACAGGAGTACGTGAGCGGCCAGACTCACTATCGGATTCTACCTCCCGGGTAGGAAACGTTGGGCTAGGAATTCCCTCGGAACGATAAATCTCGGTAACTGCCTCCACGAGTTTTCTACAATATACAGGATCGGCCTTGCAAAAGCTTGCCAAGTGTGGGGGAAGGGAATTCAGATCCTTCTGAAAAATCGCCGGATCGATTCGTATGAATTGTTGATCAGAGCAATCCATACCGGGGCCTGAGGAGGAGTGCGGGGTGGGAGAAGGCATTTGAAACCTCCCTGCCAGAGGGACAAGGCGGCGCGTCTGTTTGAATTTAACGGACTCCGGAGTCCGGGCCAAAAGGAAACTGTGGGCGAAGTGCAATACCTCACAGGGGACCTACAGTTCCTAGGGGGAGGCCCTAACACTTCTTTCTTCGGCTGCACGACGATACGGAGCCCGAACCACGGAGCGTAGCACGAAGCGTTGAACTCCCTGGAACGCAAACCGGCGACACGCAGCACACGGAGACACGCAGAACGCACTAAAAAGTGCGATGAGAATTGCACCGAAAAGTGTAGTTTGCTGCGTTCTGACAAGAACGCCTTACGATTGACCCCTCTGAACGTCTCAGAGAAACGTGAGAGTAACGAGCGTACCAAAATACCGAACTTCCGCTGTGAATAAAAGAACGCGTAAACACGTCGCAAACACTGAACGAAAAATCGAACGAAAACTCGAACAAAAATTTCACAACAGAAGAGTACTACGCACGCGTCCGACCCCCACGGTGGCACGAAACGGACTCTTTCACCCCGCTCACGCGAAGCTCACAACGCCCCATATCTGGACGTGGGTCGACGTGAGCGTTGACAAAATTGGCGGGATTCTCAATAAAGATGGCGACCGTGAAAATGCCATTACTTGATACGGTATTGGATATTTATATTAAATAACATATTGTATTGAAATACGTAAATGAAATATAAAATGAAATAGGTTAATAAATTTTGATAATTTTTTTCTTTTGAAAAATATTGTGAATTCTAAAATTCAATGTAGAAATTAATTTATTATCATTTCATGGTAATTTAATATTTTTCATTTAACGAATAAGGTCATTTTTTATGTTTTTATGATAATTAAAATAATTTACCATTTTTATTATTTATCTGAAAGCTCAAAACGCCCACAAATTCGTTCCACTAGCGTGTACGATTGTAACGCTCGAGAGCTAGTGGAACGGGAAAACTCGCGGTCGTGAGCGTGAGCGTTGTGAGCTTCTAGTGAAACTTAGTTATCCTATACCGTATCAAGTAATGAAATTTTCACGGTCGCCATCTTTATTGAGAATCCCGCCAATTTTGTCAACGCTCACGTCGACCCGTCCAGACATGGGGCGTCATGAGCTTCGCGTGAGCGTATGTTATGACGTCATCAATGACGTTTTTGCCACGACCGCAACGCTCGCGGTTGTCTAGTGGAACCGCTAGTGATTAAAAACTCTGCTGACATGGTGCTTTTTGCGGACGACACTTCTCTAATATTTAAAGTGAAAAGGATAAATTCAGAGGTTGGGCATCTAAATAATACTTTAAATGAAATTTGTTATTGGCATGCGTTGAATAATCTATTGTTAAATGCAGATAAAACGAAATGTATTAGATTTACTTTACCCAATGTTAGACAGGTTGATAGTAGAATCAAGATCGAAGGGAATTTAGTAGGGTTAGTTGACAATACTGTATTCTTGGGAATTACACTAGATTCCAAATTACAATGGGGCCCTCACATTAAAAAAATGGCAAGCAGATTAAGTTTTGCTGCATTCGCAATACGGAAAATTCGCCAGCTTACAGATATTGCCACTGCTAGGTTAGTCTACTTCGCTTACTTCCATAGCATAATGTCTACGGTATTCTGCTGTGGGTTACGGCTGCTGAAGTAGACACCATATTTTTATTACAAAAACGGGCAGTTTGAGCAATATATAATATGGGACCTCGCGAATCATTAAAAACGAAATTCCAGGTATTCGGTATCTTAACTCTATCCTCCCATTACATTCTTGATAATTTAATGTATGTCCGTAAAAACTTTGAAAAACTGAATTTGGTAAAAGACCGGCGTAATGTAAATACTAGAAACTGTAATAAACTGGTCGTCCCATGTTTCAGACTTAGTAAAACCAGTAATAGTTTCTTAGGTAACAGTGTTAGGTTTTATAATAAAGTCCCAAAACATGCTACCGATTTGCCGGATTGCAAATTTAAGCGCCATGTCAAGCGGGTGTTGGTGTCAAAAGGATATTATAGAGTGGATCAGTATGTGAACGATAGTGATGTCTGGAATTGACTCCTCTCTGTGCATCCACTATAAGCTGTATGATGTACTGGAAATGTATGTAAAAAAAATGTACCCGATCGAGTTTCTGGCCGGTTCTTCTCGATGGCTGGGTTATTTTCCGAACCGGGGTTGCTTTTGACGTTCATAAGCGCCTTATTAGGGCCTAAACTGTATAAAGAATTTTTGACTTTGATTTTGAACGGCGAAAAGGGCGTTGTGAGGTTCTACTGGAATGCGCCCTTCTTCCTTCCCGCGACTATCAATATTATCTGTGGCAGATAGAAAATTAGGTCTGTGATATACGTAATGTTTATTGTTTACAAAATATGTCAAAATTGTCACCCAAAAAATCGTAACCCAGTATTTTTATATGTTTATCCATCGCAATAAGCTGTATTATCTGGTGATAACTATAGCTATGATATTAGTATTTTATATACTAAAAAAAGCAAAATTACACGACAATACAGACTGAAATTTCTTTATATAGGAAGGCCGAAAGGTAAATTGTGACAAATATAAGAATATGTTTAAAAGTTTGAAACTTACTAATCATTATAGGTATTTATGCACTGAAATTTAACGTTCCAGCGTCTCGGTTGTATAGAAATGTCAAACACGAACTCTTCGCGTCACGTGTCATACGAACAAGTGAAAATTATTGTAGACTTCATGGGCCAACATGTAGAGTTCGCTACAGGCGGGCTTCGTTCCCTAGAAGCTCGGCACACATCAAAAAGACTTTGGGCAGATCTGACAAAATCTTTAAATAACTGCAGAGGTGGCACAAAGAAGACCTCTTATGGCTGGAGTAAGGTTGTTATATCTTGTGAGTTCTGTTAAACATAGCATTAATCTATAGAATTTTATGAAAACTTTTGGCTAATTTGTCTCTAATAAGAACTATATATGAATTTTTTTTTTCAAAATGACTACCCTATTGACCCAGCAAGTTCTTAACAGCTTCACCGGACTACTGAGGTGAGGGTTTAAGGCATTCAGCCGATTTTACATTGGCAACCAGCTCAAGGGTGCACGACACACCTCTTCTTAGCTGTTGCCTGTTGCATGCAAAATCGCGACCTATCTTAGCTAACCTAGCTGACTATACATATATGTATGAGTTGTTGAAACATATATGTGTACCAAGCATACACGCCTCAACAACTCCTCCATATTTATCGGAAAATTGAGAGTTTTTAGTTTGATAAGGGAAAAAGAGTAAACCCTTCCACTTTCACGTGTAAGCATGTAGCGTGCACGTGTGTGGGGGTGATCGTGTAGTGTTGTAGCAGTGATGTATATTTGTGTGTCACTGTATTGCGCAAGCAACGTACTCAAGTGCTCCCGAGGGATCGAACCTAGGCTTGAGCCGCTGCCGTGGGAGGCCTAATCGGGTTATGTAAACTATATCTTTTATGTAAAAGTTAAGTATTACTAATTGGGGAGAGTTTATTTTTGTTTGTGGTATTTATTGTCAGTTTGTAAAGTGAAACTTGCTATGACCTAAAATTAATTCGTTCATCTATCAAATGTGTTATTACAGCCATCCAGAGATTAGTGATAAAGTGAAAAGCACTCGGTAGAGCAGCCAAGACTAATATGACTCAATTCAAAATGATTCATTGATGTAAATAAATATTGTGATCAGTTTTTAACCTGTCTCTATTACTGTGATGATTGTATTTATTACATATTCCATACTCTAATATACAGATTGAAATAAAAATGTATAAATAGATATTTTGCCTGTTATTGAGTTCTCTTTTTCCAATTATTAAGTTAAAATAACAAATGCAATTATTAATACCCTAAATTGAATAATTTTTTGAAAATTGTCAGTTAAATGCCTGTGATCCAAAAATAGTTTCAACTGCATTGTGATTTTATAAAACCACACAATTGTATTATAATTCTACATCTAGTTACAGAGTAATGGTATTTCTATTATTGTTTATAGTACTGGAGTGATTTTAAAAATAAATTAAAAAATAAAGCAAGAGTCTTTAAGAGATACAAATCAGGTTCATCTTTCAAGAAGAATGTCAAGCCACTTAGTAAACTAGAGAGAAGAGCACTATTAATTCTTGGGCCACATTTTAATAAAAGGAGGAGTAGAGTGGTCCCAGCAGATGATCCAATATCGGTAGGCTTTTTGAATATTTATGTTCCATTGCTCTGAGTTATATTTGAGTGGTAGAACATATGCATCATTTCATGAATGTGGAACACTTATTTCTGTTGTAAAACCAATGATTGTGATGCTGTTTTCTAGTCTGTAAGGTGCAGTTCCCAACTCTAGCTTACAAGGAATTAATTTCATGACTTTGGTATTTTCTAAGGTTGAGATTATAACCTATGGGCTTCGGAGTTTTTAGTGGGATTTTAGTCTGTCATGTAGTGGATTTTATATATTCTTCATAATCTTGTATTATTTGACTCTATATTTTGTAAATTTGGTGGTGTGTTACTAATATATATCACTAATTTACTATTAATTCTTTTTAGAGTTATGTGCAACCAAAAGTGGAACAAGAGTCCTATCACGAAACTCTAAAGAATGACTATGAGAGTGAAATGAATGATGCCAATGATATACTTTCAGGTAATCTGTAATAATAATATAAAGTTCAAGATATTGTTTGAACCTTTAGTCAGCGGAAATACTTATTACTTGAAATTTTTTTTATAGTATATATTATATTTATTTAGGGAGGCTATCTAAAATCAACCCTTAGAAATTGAGTAATTACCATACAAAATATAGGTCAAAAATACTCTTATCAAAAACAAAGTAATAGGTGTGCTGTGAATGAAGGTATGCCAAGCAATATTAAAGCATTGCCAAGATGGCCGAACAACTAATGCTTATGTGAGTTATTTACGATGCCAAGTGATCAATGCACTAGGCAACAGTAATACTTTAGGCAAAATTTGTTTAATTATACCTAATTATGTTTTAAGTAATTGAACATTTTAAACAGTACAAATAAAACCACGAAGTTCAGTTAGTTTATTATAAAATGTTCAAAATCAAATCAAAATATCCTTTATCCCATTCATCAGGCCTTGAGAGGACGCTTATGATCGTCGAAGTTACCAGCGGTTCAGAAAATAACCTAGTCATTGAGACGAACCTGCAAGAAACTCGATCTAGTTTATCTCTTCATGTTATACATGAAGTTCTTGTAATGTTGTAGCAGTGTTTTTACGAAATATAAATAATTACATTCCTTATTAGTAGATGCACAGAGAGGGGCGTCATTTCCAGACATCATAATCATTCACCTATTGATCCATCCTATAATAATAGCCTTTAGATATTAAAACCCACTCAACATGGTTCTTGAACTCATTATCTGGCAAGTCTGTAATGTGTTTTGGGACTTACTTATAATACCTAACACTATTACGTAAAACACTCTTTAAGAACTTAGTGAGCCTGAAGAATGATTTTTTTTTTCAAACTGACTATGTTATTAACCTAGCAAGATCTTAACAGCTTCACTGGACTATGAACCTGAAGAATGAATTGATCAATATGTTGCCGTTTCTAGTATTTAAATTATGTTGGTCTTTTACTAGATCCATTATGCACAATAAGCCTATGTTGTCTATTTATATGTAATGCACTTTCAGGTGGAAACAGAGATAGTGATCTGAGTACAGTGTCATCTAATGAAGAGTTTGTGGATGAAACTCCAGATATAACTAATGGTCATCTATTGCAGAGTATGTATTGTAAAGTTGCCTATTGAGAAAGTAATTTCAAAGAATTGAAATAGTCATTACTATTTACAATGTAGTATTTTTTTTTTCGAACTGAATACGCTATTGACCTAGAAAGGTCTTAACAGCTTCACCGGACTACTAAGGCTTGCGCTTAAGGCACTCAGCCGATTTTATTTTGGCAACTAGCTCAAGGGTGCACTGCACACCTCGGCTTGGCTGTTGCCTGTTACATGCAAAATCGCGACCTATCTTAGCTAACTATTCATATATGTATAAGTTGTTGAAGCATATACGCCTCCACAATTCCCATATATTTATTATTTTATTTATTTATTATAGTTAATAGACAAGCAGCATAATTGCTGATACGTCTATATCATACTGTGTCGAAAGTTTTTGTCGGGTTTTGGTCATTGCAAATATTCACTTATTAAAGTGAGTTTATTAGTCCGGAGCCAGTTGTCGAGTCGGTTTTCAAAGGCATGTACAGAATTAGCAGATACTATTTCGTCAGACAATCGATTCCAGTTTAGTAACACTCTATTACTGAGGAAATTGTGGGCAATTGAGAGTTTTTTCAGTTCGATAAGGGAAAAAAGTAAACCCTTCCACTTTCATGTGTAAGCGTGTAGCGTGCACGTGAGTGATCGTGTAGTGTTGTTACAGTGTCGCGCAAGCAACGCACTCAAGGGCACCCTACTGAGGGATCGAACCTAGGCTTGAGCCGCTGCCGTGGGTGGCCTAATCGGGTAAATGTAGTAATTTAATCATGTACTTATGTATGGGCAATCCTATAAGGTTTTCCAGGTGGTATGAGTGTCTCTATGTAGTCCTAACTATGTTGTTTTTTGTTGCTATTTTATATTGTTGTCAACAATTGATAAGTTGGCTGATCTTTATTTTAGGAATTTTTAGTGGTTGGAATGTAGTTATGTTTAAGGATTTTCTTCCATATTGATTATGCCTGGTGCAATATCCCTATATTAGGGGTGTCCCTGTATTTATACAATTTATTCTTGCTGTTAATAATTTATAAGATGTTGTTAGGTTTGAATTTGTTCTGTCATTTCAGGAGAAACTCTATTTTTTAATGGTACTATATAAAATATTTATAATCCATCTGATGTTGAGTCAATTCAAAAGTATCGCTGTTCTGAATTTAGTCATAATAGAATATAGCTGAGGAGCAAAATGGAAAACTTCTTAACCCAGAATGTTTTTTTTTTACCAAACACATACTTTCGCTCTCTCTCTCTTCCTGACTATTTGTCCCAGATGATGGTAGAGGCAGCTTCCCGTACATTTTTTCTCCACTTCACTCTGTCCATGATATCGTCATCAGAAACTTTGCACTCGTTCATGTCCTTTAAAGCTACACCCTTCCAATTTGTTTAATAAATTGTACCTCTGGGTTTTTAACCAGGAAGGGATAGTTCCCAAATCAGGATATATAGGATACGAAACACTTACATCTGAACTTAATATAGGGCAAAGTTTGAACAACCTTACATAGGCATCAGATGATGAAGAGCGTTTCTCAAAATTCACGCGAGATTTAAATTTTTATTTTGTAACCAAAGAATGCGTAATCCAAAAGAGACTGCATGATAGCCACTATTCAGAGTTACAAAAATGATGCAAAAAAATGTGGGTTTGAAAGTGATCTTTTATACTAGCTAAATTCAATTCCTACATGTACTTTTTGTTTGGGGTTTTTTTTAAACAAAATTCAGTCGCATTTATGTGAAAGGGGCATATAAATTTTCAATAGAAGATTTACCCGATTTATTATATCGTACGTAAATTAATAAATGAATAATCAATTCAGAGTTTAAATGCTGTGATTTTTAGAATAAATGTATCATGATTGAATTTTAGGATATCTTTAAAATCTATGGAGAAATAATGCCAACTAAGTTTTTCTGTATAGAGTCATTTTGTGTACAATCTAACCTGATAATAAATTCTGAGATAGCTGATGATGACAGTTTGAGTATCTTTAACGGTGTGTCGTTAAGTGCTATTGCTTGAATAATTATGTGAAGTAGCTTGTCAACCGAGCACTATACAATTCCATATTATTTCCTTTTGTTTTTCAGTAATTTGAAATTTATTAAATTGATACCTGTGACTTGGTATGCATTTATTATCTATCCTTCATATTAATGGTTCCATTATAGTGTATATATTTTAAAAATTGAATTTTGTAATTTCTGACTGCCCACTCGCTTTCGTCAGCAAAAGTAAGCAATGCTCTTAGTGCTTACGTAATGGCCTCTCTTTAGCGAGTTACATTAAAGTGGACAACATAAAAACTATTCGATTATAGGCTTACATACAGTGCCATCGATTTGAACGCAATTATGTTTTCAGATCTCTACCCTAAATGGTTGATAGAGGTTGAAAAAAAACGTGTCGATGCAGAATTACTCAGAGCGAAGGCGGAACACCAGCGTGCGACGGTCGCCGTCAAAAATGCAGAGGCAGCTGTCGTCCAAGCAGAAGCACTCAAGAAGTTGTCAGAAGCTGCCGACCGGCAAGCTGATGCAATGACCAAAATAGCAGCACTCTTAGAAAGTACAAGGTGTAGAGATGTCCTCTTGAACATATGACTAGACTTGTATATGAATTAGGGATGGTGATCTGAAATCGATTAATCAAACAATCGATTTTTAGATATAAAAATCTAATATTTTGAATTGATCTAGGGCAGTGATTCCTAAAGTGGTTCAGGTAGACCCCCAGGGGTACACGAGAGACTCAATACGTTGGCCTGACAAAGAAATGGGGGTGCATAATTAGTAAGCGGGGGTCTATGAAAATTGGTCTATGTTCGCTAGTGTGAAGAACTAACATTGTACTATTGAATCCATAGGGGGTCCACTGGAACCAGTAAAATTTTGAAATGGGTCTATGAGAAAAAAAAGTTTGGGAACTTCCTATCTAGGGCATCAATTTGTGACAATATAAAATCGTGATTCCAATTTTTTCTATGTAGATATAAATAAAACCATACAATACTTTGTAATTTAAAAAACACTCAAAAAAATTAGAATATCGGTTTTTAAATGAAATAGCTCATCTTTTGATATTTTACCTTTACAAGAAAGAGTATAAAATAGATTTTTAAATATTCAATCCAGACACCATGATTCAGATTGATTTAAAATGGTTTTTTTTCGCAAAGAATCCCCTAATTCCTAATATGAATGGAAATGAATTTTGTTGTATATTCATCAAATCATATAGATGCAAAAACCCAGTCATGACTGAAAAATGTGTACACGTTTTTTTAAATTGCAATTAATACAATAATAGCTGCTCATAAATTAATTGTAATGTGGTTAATTTATATCACTTTATTGGTTCATTTGACTTGCAATGAATTAGTTATTAAAAAGATGTGTTATTTTTTTTACCTTTTTTTTTCATTAACGTGGGGTCATCTCTAACGGATACGCTACCCTCCCGGGGGAGAGGGTAGGTTATGTCCGATTCGCACGGACTAAAACCCCACGGTGTACCGTCCGCCGCATGGTAGGGGCAGCCAGGGATCGAGCATGCTCACTGACCTGATAAACTGCCCCTGAGGCAGCCTGGCGAATGAACGCCAGGTTTCACCCTACTATAGAGGCTACTGGGTACACGACCAGCAGCCTCCCCTCGTCTGCCTCACCCGTGCAACCAGGAGATGGGGGCCCCGCCCCATCCCCTCAGCTTTGGCGACAACTACTAGTGAGACCTAGCTTTGAAATTGTTTTTTATTATTGTATACTACACTGTATTTGTAAAATATCTCAAGTAACTTTCGTTGTTGTGGTGGCCTTGTAGTTTGACCGGTTGAATATTATTTCGATGTCCGCCAGTTCGAACTCCGGTTAGTACCAAAGAATTTTTTTGAATTCACATACATTTACTAATTTAAATTGGTAACACTAAAAGTTGACGGTGAAGAAACCTGAACCTGAGAAATGTTCTTGTAGTGCTTTTGTATGTGGGAAAAATATAGAATTGTGGATTTCTCAGAGTTTGAAATCATCAATACGTCATGGGCAGGCAAGCGTGGTGATTATGCTCATTCCTTCCTTGGGGAAGAGGCCTATGGCCCTTCAATGGCTCTCTTACAGGCTGATAATGATGAACTTTTGATAAAAATTCGCAAATGTACTATAAAAAATAGAATACTTTAAGAAATATTTTTATTTTATTTACACATACACATTATTTATTTTATGTTATTCTTATAGCATCTCAAAATCGTCCCTCTGAAACAAAGCAAATAAAATACATATTCAGTGTGGTGACATATATATCATAACATATTTAAAGACAGTGTAAAAGATAATATTTGATAATGGTAAATGACAGTAAAAAAAAAGTAAATAAAGTAAAACTCTGTTTAGTGAAAATCATATCTTCACAAAAAATTAGTAAATAATCTATCCCGTACGCATATCAAGTTGTGTGAACAATGGCATATCAATGCAATGTCTGATATAAACCAATGATATTTGTTTTGATTTGCATATAATTACTAATTGAAATTCGTAACAGTAACGGCTGACTGTGACGTGACGGCAAACATCATGAGTGACCTTAAACTTGAGAAATGTTCTTGTAGTACAGCTGTATGTGGGAAAACATTTATTTGGATATGGATTTCTCAGAGTTTGAAATCACAATTACATTGACATTGAAGGTATACCCATAGTTTGGCAGAAAATTTTGTCTAAAAAAAATCTAGATACTTGCTCCAAATATAACTAAGAACCATATAGGTAACTCCAATATACAAAAATATAAGATGATTATCAAGTTTTTATGAGACAAAAAATTAAAAACATACTAAAATTTTCATCTACAAATAAATGACTACACATACTGTTGGGCTTGGAAATTAGCTTTTCCACTGCCAAATAGAAAACCTCATTAATCTTACCATTTCATTGTACTCAAGCACATGTTTCCTTATAGCTGAACCATCTACCCATGTCACAAAGTCTTCAAGAGAACGGTTCACAATAAATGCAGGGTCTTTAACAACCTCAGGGCCAACTCTTACATGACCTTGCTCTATGAATTTTGTTGCTTGTTTTGTATTTTCTGACATTCTATCTGCAACATTTATTTTTTAATTATATGGTGAGAACAAGGATCTAATATAATATTAAATAACATATCATTAGTGTATCACTTCTAGGTAAGCGGTTGTAAGTGGACTTCTAGACAAATCCACACATGCTTTGTATATCTACTTTTCTATATCTATATTAACATCATTTACAGTAGGGGAACTTCTATATTAAAATTTATTAAATATGAATGGATTCTATAACATATTTATGTAGGCAACACATACTATATTAGACTTTTTTAAATCAAATTTTAATTGATATTTAACTAAATTGTAAGGGATTTATGAGAAACCTAGATTTTTTAATATTTTTAATGTAATTTATAGACAATATTCGCTTGTAACCATATAGCAAATATAATATATCTTTAATACATTTTAGATACAAATGATCCAAAAATAAAAAAGTTTATGATAATTTTATCATTTAGATGTTGTGGCTGATTCTCTAATATATAATATAATCTTTGTTAGTAATGAAAAATTATAATTTAATATCAATGCGAGCATCATGTGTGTGCATGCGTGTTGTAATCATGTCTTTGCAACAGGTGTGCTGGTGTCAGCCACTCTACAACCGATGCTCCAGAACTCCTCAGGTACTTAGCCAGACAAAGCCTATGTGGCTCCATGTCACTCTAATTATATTTTAGTTATATCTGTTATAAATTACGTATTGTAAACTATTTATTAATAAAGAGATAACTATAGATGTCTTTCTAAGTATAAAAATTACCTTAAAATTTAAAAAAAGGAATATATATCTATATACACAATGAAAACACAGTTCCTTTGATAGTCAATCATGTCAAAACTGCTAAATGTATTAAAGTATAAATATGGTCATTTAATGCAGACATTTTTGTAAGTTATCCATATTTGTATTTAGTGTTTAATTAACCTTTTGTCATTTTTAGTGCCAAAAGAAACAGGAGAATCAACTAGTTAGAAAATTTAAAACTAGTGTGCTATAATATTTGTCCGATAACATATATATTTGTATCACATAGATAAACATATTTTGACAAATCATAAATACAGTAAACATCTTGTTATACACTTCTATTTCTGATGTACTTTTCTCAAAACTCCATATATACTTTGAACAAAATATTTGTACTTAAACCTACTTCTGACCATGACAACTGGTAATCTTCTCCTACAGAAGGAGCTAGCTGAAACATTGGTGGCAAGTTCTAAATCCCATCGTGTTGGAATCAAGCCCATCTGGTAAAGCTTTTCAAGTAACTGTGCACTTGATTCTGTTCTGAATTCATTGTTAGCATCCAATTCTTTGATTTTGTTAGCTAAATCTCTGATTTCTCTCGAAAGTTTATTGTACCTGCAAATATAAAGTTTGTTAAGATGTGTGTGACATGAGCTAAATCACACTCAACCAGGCATTTCATCTATTATAATCAGGATAAATAGTTTATTTATTTATATTACTTTGTGTAGTCTTCTCGCTTCTGTATGTGAAATTTTTTCATTACTTTTACTTCATTGAGATTATTATCGACTTTCCATGATATAAAATCTACTTTCTTGAGTAACTTTTTTTCGTGAAACTTTAATTTTCTCACCATTTTTGTTTCCTTCTAATATAAATCTGCAAATAAAATCTCTGTAAACAAAACACACGTGTTTTAGATATGTATAAACACAGAGTAGAAAAAATAGAAAATAAAATATCTATGCGTCACATTCTGTCATTCCATTTTAGGGTTCATCACAGAGTAATATCCGTAAACAGAAATTTTCATCAAAGAGTAATAAGTACTATAAAATATAAGGTTCTTATTGATCATCGATAGTAAGAATAACAAAGAGTATCACGGAATAAAGAATACTTCCTACCGTAAAGAGTATCGTTATTATTTTATACTAATAAAAATAAATAGGTGTATTTTATATTTATTATCTGTACTTCCTTTTTCTTTTTCAACTGACAATATCATATTGGCCTGAGAGGCATTCACGACTTATCGGAATATTTGGGCGATCTACTTAGCCAAAAAGGCCACTAGAGCAAATTGTCTGCACTTTGGTTTAATGCATGCAAAATCACAAATCGAATTAAACTGTCCATACAAGCTATACATGTAGACATTGATAAGACACACATAAGGTATCTTCATGTGTGCCACATGAACGAGTACATGTATTTCGAATCTAAGATTAATATCATGAAAAAATAGGGTGTGTAGAAAACACTCACGATAAAAGTGAACCTTATATTACAGAAAAATATTTTAATTAAAAAAAATATAACGTCGCGCAATGTTCATACGTGGTCTATCCAAGTACTGACCGCGCCCGGCGTAGTTAAAGTTCGCTGATCGGACGACAAAAGATGTTTTCAACACTACCAGATAGAGTTTCAGGCGTTCTAACCTTCAGTTTTTGCCAAAGTATGGAATATTTATTTAGTATTTATGGTGTATGTTAAGTAATGAAAGATATATTTAAATTTACAGGACATTTTTCAAAATTGTATTTCTGTGCGGAATACCTCTAATATATACTTTTTTCAAACGCTGTAGCGAATCAACTTCTTTTTCCTATAAGTAGACTCTTTGTTGCATATAACAATAATGCATAAAGAGCCGTAGGTACAGCTAACTCCATAGCTATCAATTATACTAATCGCTTTAACTCTCAATTCTTTTTTACGGAATAAAGTATTCTTTATACTTCTACTGAATGTCTTCTCTATGTGGCCATTATATTTACTCTGTGTTGTTGTTCAATAAAATTTGACATTCGGCCATATCTCAACTATCAATATTTTTTATGTTCTAAAATTCAATATCCAATACTAATTGTCCTATATATATAATTAGGACGGAGTAAAAATAGAAGCGAATTTGCTATTATATATTGGCACCCGTTGTGAATAAGTGTGATACCTTCAAAATGACCCCTAACAAAGTAATAGCAAATAATTTCGCCGAATATCTGCAAACTGTTGTAAAATTGAATACTTTAGAGAGAATAACATCAGATTTGGATAAAGAGTTAGCTGATTCGCAGAAAGTAATGGATGACATCAAAAATATGTTTAACTCCATTCCTACATTCGAGAGTGAGGCCGAGGTACCTAATAACGTTATAAGTCATGAAGATGTTCTGAACTTTTTAGAAGCAGGACCTCCACAGATATTGCTTCCTGATATGGTTGACGACACCACGAACGTGGATCTCGACAACGTAATTGCCTCGATGAAAAAGTATGCAGAGGATTTGAAAAAAAAAATTGTTGTCACAGAAACAAAATTGACATTCAACAGTGAAATGAAGGATTTAGAATTGGAACAATACGCTTCAAGCTTAGATCAGCTTGGAAAGCGACTGGCGAATATCAAATTGAATAGAGGGGGTGATGACCTCAGGAATGAAGTACTTGAAGAAAAATTGGCACTTCTTTGTGAAAATGTAAACATGTTCACTCAGGTAAATAATTATCTTTGTTTTTTCCTTATATTCAACAATATTATGTGCACTATACTTTGCTATAATATATGTAAAGAATTAATAGTATATCTAAATTATTCATTAAAACTTTTTTCCTGTCATTATTGTTGGGTCTTTGGATTAGAAATAAATAAACAGTAATTAAATCTGTTCGAATCTTCATTTATTGAATTGGCAATACCAACTGGTAACCAAGCAACATTACATTTTTATATTATATTTTTATGTACTACCAGGATGCGATTTATAAAAGAGTTTCAATACTTTACAATTGTCACTACATATTATAAAACAAAGTTGTCTGTTTGTCGGTTCACCATAAATTTAAAAACGATTAAACAGATTTTCATGCTGTTTTCATTAATAGATAAAGTGATTCATGAGGAACGTTTATGAAGTTTTTTTTTTAAATTGGTTGAAATATACAGATAATTGTTGGAAGTGTTGAAAAAAGTCAAACCACCTGGGAGCTTCCATTGAAATGTCTGCCTTTGAGATTTTAAATACAAAACAATTGAAATAAGAAACAACAAAGATGAAGTCATTTGTATCAACTAGTGCTATGTAAATCTTAAACTTTATGGGTGTTATTACAAAAAAGTTAAAAGCTTGCTTTAAAAAGGTTACGTTTTAGATGTATCACGCTCGTGGTATGTTTCGCCTACTTGCTTATCTATTGTCTCGCCTTGGTTACATTAGGTTACACTTGCCAAAAAAGTATAACAAAAACTTGCCTCGGGCGAGCGCGGTGCATTTCATACGAAACCTTTTTTAAACCAAGTATTTAACTTTTTTGTAATAACACCGTATTAGTTTGATTTATTTTTCATTATTAATTATATATATATGGTTCCATAGAATTTAGCAACAATATTATTTTTTTTCGAAATGTTTACGCTATTGACCCAGCAAGGTCTTAACAGCTTTACCGGACTACCCAACAATATTAGGCTTTTTTAAAATCTTTCATAATATTTATTTTGGTGTTAAAAATACTATTTCTAAGTCTGTAAAAATTTTATCATTGATACTACCAAACATTTTACTCACCTAAATTTAGTTGCAAATTTGATGTGTTAACAAATTTGCACCAAATCTTTTGTTTAATTATCATGTTTCAATTCGTAAAAGCAAACATTTGAAAAAAAAAATACATGAGCCTGTAACTTTGTTCTTATTGATGATATGAAAATAATAACAAGAACTTTTTATAGAATTTTAAAAGTATTACAAACTTGCCATTTAATATTTTTGCCTAACTTTTACAGTTTAGCTAAAAAATACGGAGAAACGGAAATTTGAATTTCAAAGCTATATAAAAAATCAAATATTGAAGATAGAAATTCAAATTAAAAGATTTTTTGTAGCAAATTTAATAATAAAAATGGTCCATAAATTCGATTCTTAAAAAAATATATATCATAGTTTGCAGGACAAAGAATTATAAAAAACCATTTATCCCATACATTTGTATGGAAAAAATTTAAGTTTGATGGAGAACCTCTTAGAATTGTAATTTTGAGCTCCGCTTATAACAGGAGCTTTATTGGGACATCATCCGAGATATTTTGGGCTGAGAGCAAAATAAAAACATTTTTTGGCACACCGTAATATATATAATGGTAGCCTTCCTTTATAAATGAGCTATCTAACACTGAAAGGATTTTCGAAATCAGAGTGGAACTTTACATATTTCCATACATACTTTCATCCCCTATTTCCTATTGTTATTTTAAATTCTTGAGGGTAAAATATTTGCTAACTATTGATGTCATATCTTTTTATAAAAAATCAACAGCCTAAAAAATAAGTTTCAAACAAATAAGTTAGCTCTAAAAATGAGGATACTTCCATACAACTTTTCATCTCCCCTTTCAAAGCTTTTCTCACCTTAAAAAGTTAATATTGAAGTACTTTAGCTATTTCTATTTTTCAGTTCATTCAAACTTTATTTTGTTGCATATAATTTTCGTTATTTACTTATGTTTTCCTAATTTCCATTATTTATTCAATAATAATAGTTTGAAAATTTAATAACATGTAACCATAACAAAACTGTTATCCATAGTAAGTATGAGGTTTGTGATGTAATTGGATATATTACCAGAGCATTGAAAGATACACTAAAAACTTTCTAATTTAATAGAAATTAAAGAATTGATCACTTCTATAATAAAAAATATATGCTACAATTTCAAAATAGTAACACTTTATTTATTGCTAGATTGTTTTTATGTGTGATTCTAATTTTTAGTTGTTAGTGATATCCATCTCTAACTCTCTCAGTCATATCATATTTATTTGCTTCATAATATTAGAATTTTGAAAAGTATTAGTTAAGCCATTGTAATAAAATATAAAAAAAAAATAAAAGTAGTATGGATAATATGTAATTCATTAACATCTTTCATAGTTTTATGTTATGACATAATATCTTAAAATTGTGTGCTTGTTAAATCTCCTGCAGTATTGGTTTTAAAACACAGTGCGTGCCGGGATAGTCTTATTTAAAAGCAATTGTAGAATAATTTATGCTCTTTTCAGATGGTCAAGGCGAAAACTGCTTTGAGTGAGAGCAACAAGAACTGGACTCCAACACAGGACAACAATGCATTATGCTATGATAATATTGTTAATAAATTGCTATCTGGCATAAATGAAGTCACATATCTGTTGCAAAAAAAAAATTAAATGGTTGTGCAATGTTTGGATCCAGTAAAAATTATAGTCCCAATTATATGATATGCAATATTAATTCCTTAACTTTTACATACGATACTATTTTCTTGTAAATTATTTTTCTTGTGGAAGGGAAGAATACATTTATAGTATCAAAAAATGTAGTTTTTATGAAAAGGGCTTAATGATGTTGGGAAGTCAGTTATAATGTTTAAAGGACTTCAAATTACGGAAAAGAATTTGTTTATGAGTCAAAAAAAGAGTTCTCATAAAGTATTTATTCTCAGTGTGGTAAGCCATGATATTACTAGTGTTGTGTCTAGATATAAGTTACCTTTTAAAATATATTTAATCATAGCTTTTAACATATGCTTATTCCTATCAAAGTGTACCAGTACTAATCTGATTCTGGAAAACAATATTGTAAATGTTTATACACTCCCCTGTTCAAAATATTACAGCAATAAAAAATTGTGAAATTTTAATAATTTTTATTTTTAAATATAATGGTTGGCTTCCAATAATTATTTTGGAGATATGTTTATCACTTTGATTATTTAACATATTTTTTTCTCAAACTTATCCTATTTTCCTAGCAAGATCGGATACTGTACTACTAATGACAGACATTTCTGTCTGTTTAATACAGGTGATAAATCTTATATTATATATATATAATATTCTACTGTCAGTGTGTTTGTGCAAGTGTAACTGAACTACTTATGGGATGGACAGATTTTGATGATTTTTTTTTTGTGTTCAATCAAGAATGGTTTAGGTTCACAATTGAATCTAGTATGTAGAGCTGCGGTTGATTTTTAGGACTTTTTTATTATCAAGGCAGGACGCCACGCATGCCCGCCAGGACTAATAGATGATACAATTACAAATCTAAGTTTATCCATTACCCAGGAAGGAGTGCGCAACCTGGGTAGTTGACTTAATCAAGGATTTGGTCACTTAAATTTTAACAATTTGATGTTAAAATAAAGAACTTAGTAGATTGTATACCCTGATTTCAATTACCCATTTCTTTCAAAGTAGCATGGATTCAGAAAATATAACAAACATTATTATAGCAAGACATATGTGGGTCTTTCAGGTGGGCAATCTCTATTTCTGTGTTTAAATTCAATTAAGAAACTTGATTTGATCAAAAAGATAATTGATTGAACTGAAGTCCAGTTTTGAATTTATCACCTAACATTCTGTGGTCAATTTGGCCAAACTACTCAATGCAACATTATTCTATAACATGGGGTCCACACAAAAAAGATTTACGTTTGCTTTATTTTGATAAAAAAAAAGCTTGTGCTAGTATTATGGGGCTAGAAAGCAATTGGCCTTTTGCATCCACACAACAATCTTTATATGGTTTCATCTAGAACAAAGCTGTCCAAACTAGACGGGACCCAGGGCCATCAAAAATGACTAAATACATTGGAGGGCCGCAAAATATATCTACTTTTTCATTAATTTGTCTTTTACAATTCTGTCAACATTAACCACAATATTAGTAGCTAGACGCAGTGCATGTTTAAGTGAAGTATCATTCAATGAAGACCTGTATGCACTTTCACAAAGGTGTAGGTACTGCCCATCGAGTCCATTTTTACCCTGAAATTTGTCAGTTTCAGGGAAAAATATTTTGCAGGCTGCAACAATTCAAGCTGCGTGCCATACTTTGGGCAGCCCTGATTTAAAACATAAACACTGGCAATACTAATGAATAGCTGTACATATATTAAGATGCCTATAATATGTAAAATCGGGATTGTTGAATTAACTAGAAACAATTCAGTAATTTCATGTCAGAGTAAGTTATTATATTCATAGTTTATATTATATTCTTAAAGCTTCAACTGTCCTTAATGTCATAATAAACTCAAAAATTCATGTAATTTTCATATTTCTTTAATTGTTAAGTGTCAAAAGTCAGTATGTAGTAATGAAATAATTCAACAACAAAAAAACAACCATTCCTAAAACCTCAGTCTACTTTAACTAATATTCTTCATTGTCTGTGTCATGTAATTTCATTCTCTTTGTTTCATTATTAGGGTCTTGTTCACAACAGTCATCGTCATCATCATTTGTCTTATCTTTTGATACTTTTTCATCTGCCTCCAGAACCTTTAATTTCACCCCGCATACAGTGGCTAGGTGGAGTGTTTCAATAGCTTCCTGGGCAGCTCTAACTGATGCATATTTAGCAAATCCAAAAGTTTTTCTTGGAAATGTAGACACATCAATAAGGTCACCAAAACGACAGAAAACATCCTTCAGTATATTAACAGGAAGTGGATGAGGTTTAAAAACAATGAAACATCTTTTTGCTACTCTGCTGTTGCTTTTGGCCATAGGCTGTTGGGATGGTAAAGAAACACTGCAGTAGTTTTTTTTCTTATCTACCTTATTCTCATTAGCCGAAGTGGCTTCTTTGATAAGTGTGGAAGCTTGAGCTATTACATTAACCAGTTGCAACAAATCTGGATTGTGATCGACCGAATTTATCAAATTATTTGCTGCAGTAGACAAGCAACTTGCTACTTGATCTAACGAGTTGTATTCAGGTCTAACAGTGATAATTTCTCCTGATGGAAACTGAAATTGGTTCAGTTTTTCCACAGTATATGCTGCAGCCTGTTCACTATTAAATGTTACGGTAGCCCTACCTAAATTGTAATTATCAATTATGTATTTAAATTCTGTGATTCCGGGAATAAGATCAAAGAGTCTTTCAATAAACTTTTGTGGTACAGGTGGACTACATGTAGCACTAATGGACATATAGTTTTCAGGTTTAGTCTTAATAAGAGATAATAAACTATTTGATTCACTTTGTGAACTATTATAGTGGGACCTATCTCTCAAACTTGAATTGCTTTCATGACCCTCAAGACTTGTCCTACTTCGTTTTAAATCTCCTAAAGGTTCCGCAAATATAGCTTTATACTTTCTATCACACTCTTCAACAGCTTTTGCAGCATCTAAGAAACTTCTGAAGTGTACATATGCAAAGCCTTTGCATTCATCAGTAATTTTGTCCCTCTGCATACGTACTGATTCGACATGGCCATAATTAGAGAAGTGATGCCTAATTTCAGTTTCTGTTAAATCTTTAGGAACTTTAATGAAGATTCGTTTATGCCTATCATCATTTGTGTTTTGTGATTCATTCTTATTTGAAGCAATCATTACTTTTAAAGGTTTATCTGTGTTCGGAAGTGTAGTCATATGCAGAGCTTGTATGGCGTTAGCCGCTGACGAAGTCTTATTGTATTTAACGTATGCTACGCCTTTAGATTCTCCCGTGTTTCGATCTCTCGGTATGTGCAAGTTCTGGACTCTACCAAACTCTTCAAAAACAGGTTCTAAGTCTTCTTCTGTCAGTTTTTTGTTGCATACGACGAATAGCCTAGAATAAGGTGGTTTATCTTCCTCTCGATCATCACGTCTACTTTGGGTCCGATGGCTCATAACGGTTTATCAAATACGGTCAAAATCAAGTCAAGCTCAATAGGTCCGTCAAATCAAATTTTGTCTTGTGATTGTCTTTCAAACGTCCTTTTAAAATTGTTCAGTAACAAAATTTTAAAAATAAATTTTAATTTTTTTGATATAATAAAACTCTAGAAAGTAATAAGCACAGACTATTAAGAGAATACTGTAATACTTACTATACTCTTTGGAATACTGCGCAGTGCGCATAGATAATATAGGTACTAATAGCACTAATGGCCTGTAGGTAGAAAAGTAGTGTGTATGCTAATAAGTATAGTAGCGAGTAGTCAATAGCGTAATTAGTTCGAGAAAAAAAAAGCTAATAAGTAGCAAATAAAATTGTTTCTAAAATCGATTATTTAGTTATATTAAAATATTGCAATATATCGGATCATTTTATGTCGATATCAATAAATTTTATATATATTTGTTAAATCATACTTAAATTTAGAATTCTTGATAGAAACATTTTTATCTTTTATTTTTTAGTACTGAGTAATGAAAAATGAACTTACAGCTACCGAGTACGTCACCCTCTTTGGCAGACTGACTAAAACTTTCGTATATGTTGTAAACAGAATGTCGTTTAAACAAATAGACGAAATCGTGTCTCTATAAATAATTATATGATGTTATGAATAAACAGTCTATTTTTCGCTCTCCAAATCTTATCATTACGCTGTCCGTGTCAGTCTAGATTTTTATATTAGTGAGACCGAAGTTCCTACAAACTCTATAACAATGGCAGCCAATCCCGCACCAGCGGGTGCTGTAATGGTTATATGTAATTCGCCCGTTGCAAGATTTCCAAAATATAATATTAAAATAGTATTTTATAATGTTTGTTTGTTTTCAACTGAAAAAAAAACAAACAAATATGTGCTCACCTTGTTTTAATGGCACACTTGCTTTGACAACGGTTTGCCAATGATGCTTTATAATGTACCGAAAAAAAAATTTTTTTTACATATTTATTGACATCAATATAATATTCGATATATCTTAACAATATCAATCAACTTTTTTCTGCGCATAAGTATCCCTACTGTATAGCAAAAACAACTGTACAAAACATGCTGTACACTAACTATATTATGCATAGATATGAACAGTATACTGGAGAAATACCACAGTATGCATATAAGAAACAGTAAGGAAACTATCTATAAACGCTCATAACTCTACACTCACACAAACATGCGCATCTACGGGATCCCCAAGCGATTTTCGCGGTGCTGTCCATAGAATACCTTTTAAACTCTGGTCGATGCGCATGTTTGTTGAGTGTGCCTTTTTCGAGTGTTTGTAGGTAGTTTCCGTACTATCTCATATTTATACTGTGGAAATACTATGTACCACCACCGAGTTTGTAAATAGTACAGAAAATATATTCCTCTACTGAAAGGGCAGCACAAAATAATCTTCTCCAACAAACCTCTCATTCTATGGCTTCATAAAAGAAAATCAAGTTATACAACATAAGTATATCGATATAAAAATATTTTTTATTCTATTCGTTGATATTTTTAACAATTTATATTATAAAAATATATCAGTGTTATTAATTATCGAAATTATATATAGACTTTCTTAATCAACGACAAAACAATTAGGGTGACCGTATCCAAATAGGGCACAACGGTAAAAAAGCAAGCTTACGGCTATAACGTTGAAATAAAATGAATAACAAAAATCATTTGTTTCATACCACTATAATCTTGCAAAGCATATTTGAAGTAAGAATAAAATTAAAAAAATACAAATGAGGGGTTGGGTGAATTAAATAAGATAAAGCAAAATTTATTACACATAAGTAAATATTTGGTACAGTGAAACTTAAGCATAGTTCGGAAAAGGCCTGTTTTTATCGTCATTGTGAAAGTAGATGGAGTAACTCTTGTCTTTCTTTCGTAGTGAAAATATAATCAATAATACTACTTTTATGTAAATAAAGCGCTGCGATTAACTATATATCTTACTCTTAAAGTTACCATCTTAGTAGATAAGTTATCAACATCTATAAAGTTAATAGGTGATTTTTAGGGATGTATTGATAGAACAAATAATTCCAAACCATTTCCGGAAAACGTTTCTTTGATACATTCATTTTCAGTCTTAATTCAGAAATGTAAGGATCTAATGATGAATATTAAAAAAAACAGGCCGTGGTGTACAGACACGATAGTCGTGAAACTCTTCTATTATAGGGAAACTATTAGAGTAGTTTCAAATATTTTATGTTATAGAAATAGCGAATTTTAAATCTTTACAATTACAGTAAACGGAAAGGAATTATAAAAAGATTTATTTCATTACAAGTGTATAATCGAGAAGAAATATTTATCTTTGGTGAGTAATGTGTTACAATTGTAATTTTTCAAAGTAGTTTTCAAATAAGATATTAGTGTCTTTTGTGATTTACTCTATGCTGCTTTTCTTCGATTAGAGCAGTAGTAAGATACAATATATACATGTATTTTTGATTTTATCTCTTCTATTCGTTTTACAAAAAAAAAATATATATATATAGAATGGTTCCAAGTGCAAAATAATTTTATAAATTAATTTATATGTTGGGATGTTCTACTTTTGGGTATCAAATTGTTAGGCTAGGGTTGGGGGGTACCCGAGTCTATAATATCTGGCAACAGTGAAACGAACTCTGTTATTATAGTTGTCATTTTTCTTGCAGTGGCTTGCCGTGTCGATTGGTTGTGTTTACAATAAGCCTAGGAATCGCCGTTTAATATTTTTTCTATATAAAACTGCCCTGTTTATACAACATTGACATCAGGAAGCCTAGAAATGAAGTTATCAAGCTATACTTAGCCTCCATAACATCTGTATTCGGTATTTCATTAAAGAAATAGATAAATCGAAGGAATAAAATGTTTCATAAAACAGACCATTCTGTACGTTTCCGACCACCTTTCAATGAGAGCGATAATTTTGAGGATGTGCTGAACGATTTGTTCAATAAAAAATTTCAATTTCGTTTTAATAATAAATGGAAATTGCCCGAGAGCGAATCTTGGTTTACTGTACCTCCATGGAAGGTGAAGGAGTTGGAAGTATTGAAAAGCCGTTTAAACTTTCATAAAAGTCAGCTGAATGATTTCAATTTAGAAGAGTGGAGCAGTCACACTCGCCGTCGGAACCCGGCCGGCGAAGTAGGATGGAAAGTCAGGTATGGCTTGAAAAATTTTTTATTAAAAGTCTTAAAATTTATGAAATTCTTCTCGGACAATGGTGTTGATATAGGTTTGACTGTAGAACAACAAACCCCCACACTTTTTTCTTTTTTTTTAATGCTAAAGAGGCTGAGACCTATCAGATCGTAAATGGTCACAGTCTCCTATGGACAACTGCAATAACAGGGTACCATTGCCAGCTTTGAGGAGAGTATTTCAATCCCTTTTTGAAGAGATCCATAGCGTAATTTTGAAGGAATACCAAGCAACTTATTTGTCAACACTTGCATATGCATAATGTTATATATTTTTAGTGGTCCTGGATAAGATTGGTTGTCTTTTTTATATAATCATTAAAAATAGTGCAAATGATTGCACGGACCATTTAATATTAGGTGCATTGCAAACTGTTTTCTCACTTCATAATATAAACATTTTTTTAGTATATATGTAATATGTATACACTAAAGAGGCCATTTTTACCTTCCATCAGAAGGTTTACTTTTGAATCAACTAAGCCAATGATGACTGGTTGGAAAGAATACCTAAAGGCATAGCATTTCTAAGTAGTAGTAATTTTAACAGCTCTTTTAAATTATTTTGTTTCTTGATATTCATATTTTTGTTGTACCTACATAATTTAAGTTAATGATCCTGGCATATTTCTAATTTGAAGTGTCAGTACCTGGCTGAATTGTTACCACCATAGATACAGGTGATAAAGCAGTCATAGTGACTTTTATTTGTCATTATTAGATTGTTGTTGGATCATCCAGTCTATATCCAACTGACTTATGGTTTGTAGTCTAACACAAGAGAGGTGATTGGCTATAAATTTTAAATTCCCAATGGACACTATTGGTTTTAGATAGCAGAATACCTACTAGCAATTAAATACAATGCAGTCATGTTACTGTTGGTATAATTTGAAAGTATGTAAAATTCCTAAATAAATTTGATACTCTGTTTTTACAGATGCTTGGTGAACCCAGAATTCCTCACTCAGGCTTGGACAAAATTCTATGAATGTGCAAGTACATACAATGTTGTTCCTGCAGAGGCTGTTAAAAACAGGAAACTAGTGTCCCTGCATTTGTGTGAGGCTCCTGGAGCTTTTATAACATCTCTGAATCATTATTTGAAATCTAATCACCAGGGCCTTGAGGTAGTACCATTAACTAACAAGAATGCAGACTCAATGTCCTTTTTAGAATTTGAAATATCAAAATATTAAGTAGTCCAAGAGTTAACAACTTAGGATGTTAAATTTAAATGAGATTTAAACAAAATAAAATGAGATCTTTAATTTAACATTTTTAAATGATAAGTATGTAAGTGATAAAAATAAATTTATAGATAATATAAAAATAACAAACATTCTAGACATATACAGTTAACAATGTAGAGGAACGGTTATGTGCTTAGTTGGTGCTAAAATAAGTTTGACTATGTTTATTCTATACAATAGATTTGACTTCCAACTGCATCATTAGGTGTTATAATGAAGTCATAAATTTTATTCAAATCATAATCATGTAAATAAAAATGTTGCTGGCTGTTGTACTATAATATCTTCTTACACTCTCAAAATTATTATGTCTACTCATGTATCACTACTCATGTATTCATTTCATGTATAAAATGGACAACCCCTAATGCAAAAATTACATGTTAATTGGTCAATTTCAGTGGTCATGGGTAGCAAATACCTTGAACCCATACTATGAGGGCAACTCCCCATCAAATATGATCAGTGATGATAGATTCATGTTTCACACCTTGGATAGTTGGAATTTTGGCATTGACAACACTGGAAACTTGATGAATTGGGATAACTCTCAAGCTATAATAAAGAAAGCCACCTCTTTGGGAAAGGTAAATGATATATATTTTCTACATCACATCTTTTTTTTATGCCATTGGAGGCAAACAAGATGATGGTTCACCTGATGTTAAGTGATCACCACCATCCATAGATACCAGCAACATCAGAGGAGCTGACCCATTCATTCTGAAACCATTTATAGCTTCAGGGTGGCCTATTAAATTTTCAATGAGTAAAATTGGTACAGATAAAAAAAATTACAGGAAAAGCACAAAATATTTAATTATTATAATGAAGAGTTATTAAGTTGAATATTGGTAGCGAAAATTACTTGTATTTCTTTTCTTTCATAGATATTATACTTATGAATTAAACTAGCTTCTGCCTGCAACTTCGTCCACATGGAATAGCTACTTTGGGCTAAGGCTAACATGTATTGGAAGCTCTCAAAAAGAAATAAAACCCCAATTTTGAATATTCAATCAAGTAAAAAAACCAACCCTTCCAGTTTTGTAATAATACTACTCTTCTCTCATACTTAGCTGAGTTGTCACTGTGATTTTGTCATTTTGTTTTGGTGATTCTGTTTGTATGTTCAGTCATTTAACTCATAAGGGGGCCTAACCAAGTTGCTTATCTACAATCGCTAACGCTAAACGAAAACGGAAAGATGTATGGAGATGACATATCTGAGCGCTAGTTTATCACGTGATATAGCGTTCAGATATGTCATCTCTATATATTTTTCCGTTTTCTATTTGCGTAAGCGATTGTCGATAAGCAACTTGGTTAGGCCCCAAGGTATAGGCAGCAGCTCTGATTGTTTCCTATATTCCCTACTGTCCATTTTTTTTCTATGTTCCTGCTTTCTCCTTTCATTCACAGTAGCAATGATTTATTTTTTATACTTTCCTTATATTTAAATTCAAAAAGCATACTAGTCTCTTCCATACCGATCATGCTGTTAACCATCTTATTTACAGTATGATGAATTACTATTGTAATTCCACAAAAAGAACAAGGTGGCCCTTTTTCTATTCTAAGTACTTTTATATCATACTCCTCATTATATTATAAATAAGTCGAGTATAAACATTGACCTATGAGCTACAATAATAAATACATTTCTGTTATCCCTCAGCACATCATTTACTTTGTTGTCCTCAATCGCTTGCCTTTTTATGTTTGTATCGCACTTCCCGTCACTTATAATCAAACAACCACAATATAATGTATAGATTTTCTAGCACTAAACATCAGCTGTTACGTTCAACTTTTTAATAATGGCATCTCCTTAATATGAACTACTAGCGATTAATTATCACACCTTAAGTTTCCTCAACATTTATTTGAAATGCTAATGTTAAATAGTCATTGATTTTTGATAGTTCTTCAGGTGTCAATTAATAAGTTTCGTCCTATATTGAATTAAAAGTGATTATTATACCTAAACAAGATTCTTCATAAATGTTATTAGGCACATACAAAAATGTGTGATGTTAGGTTGTTTATTGATTATTTCTATTTATTGTACATTATATTTTCCAATAAAGAATACGAGTTTAGTATAAACGTAAGTAAAAAAAGAGAAGTTTGTTAAATAATACCGTAAGAATTACATATAATATAAAAAAAAAAATGATATGATGAAGAAAAAAAAAATTATATACAAAAAAATATGATCGACGACATACGAACGAAGGCACAGACGACGTTGCGTGGGTCAGCTAGTTAATTATAATTTCATATTCCTGATGAACAGAATTTCATGATCATTTCTAATTACATACAATTATCATACAATATAATATAATATTATAATACATTATCAATTAAACCACTATGTAGTTGCTCTTTATATTTATTTATGTATCAATATGGTAATTAGCAGTGAAACGTAATAAAAACATTAGTTTTATTTAACTCCTCGATTGTCCAAAACCGTAAGGCTTTGAGGTTCCATATAAATGAATGTACATTTTATGATGTATTGGCACCCAAAGTTAAAAAAAGGACAACTATTACAAATTTTAGAAAACTCGTACAATAACAAATTATGTAATGTGAAATTATAATTTTAAAAAAAAGCTAGATATTTAAAACTGTGATCTGCTATTTTGAGATCTGGTTCTTAAAAAAACAGCTGAGGGGTTAATTGAATCTCTAATGGTACAATTATCTTTCATTCGTTCGTAAGTAATTTTTTGTCACACTTATTTCAGTCTAGAAATTTGTTTACTGAGTAAAAAAAAAACTACATACATTTGAATGTATTTCACAATACCACAATGTATTTCAGGTGTTATTAGTAACGGCTGATGGTTCCATAGATTGCCTGCAGAAACCTGATGCCCAAGAGGAGGTCACCTCACCATTGCACTACTGTGAAATAGTGACTGCTCTGCAGGCTCTTAGCACGGGTACTTTTATTTATACAAGTATAGAAATTACGTGATTATTAAATCTTTAATGTTGAAGGGATGGCCTGTAAATTTTTTTACATTCCTTCTCCTTAAAGGACTTTGCCACACTCTGTTATAATCAAAAACCTTTTTCGGTGGATTAATAGTTAATTTAAGAAAATAAATAAATTTAATATAATAGGCAACTCACTTTTACTTATGAAAACTAAAATTAGGGATTTAATTGCTTCATGATTATTTTTCATAATTTAAATGACCACATAGTCTAAGAAGGTAACACACCAAATCTAGATGGGACTGGCTGTCAAGTGCAGCTTCCAAAACATACTAAGAGGCAACACATTGTTATAACTGTTAACTTAAGGGTGGTATCTAGTCAAATATACTTTAAAAAAGCCCTACAACCCTGCTATGACCACGATGTTTTCCTTCACTGGCAGCTCCGAGTTAGTTGCAAGGATTCGAACCTACGTCCATCGACGCTGTCTCTGAGTATGCTATGAATGAAGCCAATATTACTTCTATTAACCTTTTACTTTTACTTCTAAAACATTTATACAGAATCATTAGTTGACCCGGCTACGCATTTCTGTTGCTTAGTTATTATATGTTGGATCAAAATTGAAAAAGAAATTAAAAATTAAAATGTGGTGCCATCTATGACACATCTATAACAGTCGGTCCTACAGTTTCTGCCAACAAACTAGTTTAAAGCGCCATCTGTTTGAAACTGTTTGAAACTTACAATTAATAGCATTAATCAACATTGACAATCATTTCATTTGTAAATAAAAAATATTGATGTTTAAACAAAATATAAAACATCCTATCTCCCAATTTGGATAAAATTATACATAAATGACAACTTTTATCAAGCTTGATTAAGTAGTTTCGGAGTCCATTATGAACAAAAATAAGACTGGAATTTTATATATATAAGATTTTCTTTTTCTTGGTATTGCAACTTATTGATGTTTTTAATTTACATTTTTATTCACATATTTCTTTGCAGGAGGAACCTTCATATTCAAGTTATTTACGATGTTTGAACATTCCACTGTTAATGTACTATATCTGGTGAACATTTTATTCAAAGAGGTCAACATATACAAACCTGTGACATCACGGCAAGGAAATTCTGAAGTTTATGCAATCTGCTTAAACTATAAAGGATCTATTAACTTGGAAAAATATATACCAGTTTTAAAAACTGTATATGGGAATGAGAACTATGCAACCACAACATTATTCTCTCTGGAGGGTATTCCGGAAAGTTTTTTGAAACAAATCCAAGAGTGTGCATATTACTTCTGTTCAATACAATGTCAAGTAATAGATGATAATTTGCAAGCATATTTGATGCAGAATAACATAGCTTTACACAGAAATATAAAGAAGATAAGGGCGCTTGTCGCAGATGAATTCATCTGGCGCTATAAATTAAAAGCTTTAGATTATGAACAAGAGATATTGAAAGGAATTCTGCATGAAGAGAACAAAGTTAACATGAATCCTAGATTTCAGAGAGGCTCATATACAGAGAGGCAGTTGTATACAAAGATGTCGCTACGAGAGAAACTCCATAACCTCAATTTATTCCTTCATGCGGAGGTGTTATCAAATCCTATGATACTGATCAATGAACCAGTGAAGTGGGTTATGTTTTATGATGAAATGGCAGATCTCAATCTTAACTTCACATATGGACTTCCTCTGCAAAAGATAAACAGCTCAAAATTCATATTCGTGCCAATATTTAAGTTGTATCAGGAGATTATGGCTGAGGAAGAATTCAAAGATATTGCTTTCTGTAAACATACTACAAAGGATCCTATTGATTTCTCAAAGTTTGGGATACGTGTTAATAATGTATTATATCTACCTGAGTCTGATTGCTTTGAGGGTTATAGCTGTTATGAAAAGAAACACTTTCATATGTTGTTCAGTACATTCAAGGGAATGTCTATCGGAGAGACATTATTTTTGCATAACATAAATGCTCTATCGCACTTTAATGTGAGCGTTCTGTATATAATCAGCAAAAAGTGCTTCGAGAAAATCGGTTTCACATCATCAAACCTTATTATACTGAGGAATATGATGAATAAAACAGCTTTGAATTATTTAGAGAAAATAAAGACTGAATGCGAGAAAGTTTCCAATGAAGAGAATAGGGATGTGCTAAACTCATTAGCAGTCCAAACTACAAACACAGGGGACTTCTTCACCAACATTGTGTTCTACAACAACACATTTTACAGGAATAAATGTGTCGAATATTTGTCAAAGATTGAAAAGTTTATCTGATAGGATTATTAATTCCTAAGCACGAATCTAAGAGTATTTTTTTATTGTTATTTCTTATTGTTGTAATTTATACCTAATTGTTGTAATATCTAGGTATGTCTATTTAATGGATTTTATATTTTCTCTATCTCTACAACTTTGAATCATTACAAGTATTTTGTATAATCTATATTACAAAGTAAACTCAATAAGAATTAGTAATTTAGACTTCCTATGGACTTTGATATATTTACTGCTACATTAAATGTACCACTTTTTTCTATTAAATTTAACTTTGAACTGGTACCAAATTAACGTACATCATTTTTTTTTTTGGAAAACTGCCGCGTCTTCGTTCGCACTTAATAGAAGTCAATTAGTAATATGGTCTACTGTCATTTTAGACATGACGTGTTATTGTAAAATGGACGCAATAAGAACATTTTCAATAACTAAAATAGCGTTTAACCGAACAATAGGAAAGTTAGCACACCTTAGTGTTGTGGTAAATATTATTAAGTAGTATTAGTACATTATTAATCCAGATACATATCCCAACATCCGTTCAAAGAAATAGGATATATTTTAATTTATAAACGAAAAAAGTTTTCCGGTGAAGCTGTTAAGACCTTGCTAGGTCAATAGCGTAGTCAGTTCGAGAAAAAAAGAAGAAAACAGTTTTAAAAAAAAGTAATAAAAGTTTAAGAATGCGTTGGAAAATTTTATCATATTTATTGTTCTCTATTATAAAGTGCTATGTGGCACTTATAGCAAGTTAAATATGAGTACAGGCAGTCCTCGACTTACGTCGTTTCGATTTACGTCTTTTCAAATTACGTCGAGCATTGTTTTGACACTATTCCCCAAGCATACGTCAATTGTTTCGGTTTCCGGAATAGAAGAATTCACTTGTCGCGGGTATTACCCCGCACATGCCACTGATGTTCAGTTTCGGACAATGAAGACGTAATACATTAGTTTTTTTTTTTTTTACATCTTTGACAGTTTTTGCTTTTACATACATATTTAAATGAATTTTAAAATCTAACTATGCCACCTAAACAAGGCAGTAATAGTAAAGTGAAGAAGACAGTATATAGAGTAAGAATAAGAGAGTGAATCCTAACCCTCAAGTTTTATATGTAAACATATGAAAAAATATGTATCGACTTACGTCGTTTCGATTTACGTCGCGTATTTCGAGAACCTGACATAAGTACGACGACTGCCTGTATGAAGTTATGCAATAACTATCAATACTATGTGTCGTATTATATATCATAATAATTGTATTAAAAATGTTTATCGTGTTGAATAGGACCCATATATACTTTATATTGTAAATAAAACATCTAAATGTTATTGTCTTTTATATCTTGAACCTATAAGTTTTGTTATGTATTGTGCTGTGCAAATTTATTACTGAGCTTTCATCTATTATGTCAACCTACCCCTTATTGCAGTTAAAGTAAACATCCCTCCGAGTCCTGCACACTAAATGTAAACATATTTCATGTTACTTATATATCCATACATATTGATTAGCAGTACGGTATCAGTGTTAATATTAATTCATTAGAGCCATCTAATTGGTTATGTTAACATGAGTTATAATAATAATATACTCAGTTAGAAATGTAGCTCATTATACATATATTAAGAGACTATTAGTCGTGCTATGTAACAATATTGACAAAAAAACCTTATTAGATCAATGGCTTCAGTATGGATGGGTCGGCTCTTTAGGGGTAGTACCACTCTCTCATATAACACCGACGTGAAGAAACAATATTTGCATTGTTTCGTTTCGTTCGGTCAGTGTGAGAACGCTGGAGGCCCACCTACCTCATCTCTTTCCTTCCTTCCCCTCCTAACCCCTAACACAGGCTGGCAACGCACTTGCGACTCCGCTAGTGTTGCAAGTGGCTATGGACAATGGTGATCACTTAACATCAAGTGACCCACCTACTCCTTTGCCTCTTATGATATAAAAAAATCTAATTCCCATAAACGTTAGGTGTAAATAGCTCTGATTTTACCAGGTGTGTACACCAACAAACTCTCGTTCGACACATACAAAATAGAAATACGAATATACTTATTTTTTATGCTGTGTTAGGCTGGAACAATTTAACCGATAATCAGGACATTTTGTATACACGTGGTCAAGGGTACAGAAAATAATAAATGGTACCTTCTATTCAGAAAAAAATGCTATTTCCAAGGAAAATATAAATTCTACACGAATTCTTAAACGAAGCCGTGAGTAAAAGCTATTTGAAGATAAAAGGGTGACACAATGTGGAGGTGAATCGGGAAATGCCTGTCCATTGATATAAATACTTTCTAGGGTAGAAAATTATGTAAGGCTGCAAGCTGGTTACACCTTCATTGATAAAAAACAAATTACTTTGTTTGTATTCTTGCCGTGTTTAAGATTCATTAGGACCAAGACGACCCTAATAATCAGCGAAAATAGTTGAATTTGTTACGGCCATATCGTACCGGACCATGGACTTACAACCATATGATTAAAGAGTATAATAGGTATTATAGGAACATATGATACGGATTTTTTAATTTGTTGGCTTAAATACTTAGAGTAGACATAAGAAACATAAATAATTGCATATATCGTTTGAACGATCAGATCGTATTCAGATGTATTTATTAAAAATACAAATACGACTTACATGCTTATCTGACTTTGAAATGTACACTAACAATATAAAATATTTTTCTATGAAATTTCAAACATATGTTTTATTTTTGTGCTAATTGCTGCTTTGTTGATTTTGTGTTACTATATTAAAACGTAATTGTAGAGTTTCCCTTAAAGTATTATTATTCTGTGGTATCGAGCATCTCTAGCTAAATACATTCTGTGGTCCAATCCACAGCTTCAAGCGCGCTTCCGATCAACTGTCACTTTAAAACTATACAAATATTCAAAACAACTATTACAATAATTGTTCCTACGTGAAAATTATATCATAAGTAATACGGAAGTACAACCTTTAATTTCTATATTAATGTTAATAATATAACGGAAATCATGGATGTAAACGAAGGTAAACATTTTTATTAACATTAACGAACATAACCTAATATTTACGAGGCGGTAGTTTAGATTTTGTAAAATTTTAAGCATTATTTATCTTAATTTATGTATCGTTGACGATATTATTCACTAGGATATTTTAGAGTTTATGCTAAGCTAAGTATCGTTAGAATTATCAAGTCAATAAGTGAATGTTTGTGATGTTTTCATCTAAGACTTACATAAAAAGTTGATTATAGTAATCGAAAAATAAAGTAGAATACAGTCTTTTTTGTAGTCCGGTAAAGCTGTTAAGGCCTTGCTAGAACAATAGCGTAGTCAGTTTGAGAAAAAAAAAAACACTGTCTCTTCTACATATATATATATGTATATGTACATATATATAATTTATGAAACAAGTATTAAGATTTTTTTATCACTTGTTATTGATAATTCTATCATTTCAAATATTACGATATAATGTATAGGTATATTCATTATTGATACATTTAGTTATAGTGATGCCACAATACATTTTTTTTTCGATCTGACTACACTATTGACTCACCAAGGTCTTAACAGCTTCACTGGACTACACCCCAGTACATCTACTTATTAAACACTATTAGTTGATTGTGTGATATCTATGGCCTTGCATTATCATGCAGTTATTAAGGCTAAATGCTTTTGAAGTGGTAGAGCCACATTGAACCTATTACTGGTTTCAGTATGAATGGGTTGGCTACCCCAGGGAGGTATCAACCTCTTGCAGAAAACTAATGTGAAGTAAAAGTGCTGGCATTGTTGCATTTTATTTGGTCAGTGAGAGCGTCAGGGCCTATATCCCATTCATCCATCCCTCCACCATTCCTGTTCCGCTTAAGTACAGGCTGGCAATGCACTTACTACTCTGTTAGTGTTGCTAGTGTCTATGGACAGCTGTGATCACTTAACATCAGGTGTACCACCTGTACGTTTGCCTCATGATATATAAAAAAAAATCAATTTACAATTGATGTTACATTTCACACAATGACTTCCAAACTAGTCTGAGATTATATCTTGGCAGTCAGTATAACATATTTCAGCATACCTACAGAATGGTCAAATTAAAAAAAACAAATTTAATATACAATAGTATACTCAAATACACATATATATCATTATGTGTAATTATTTGAGTTTACTAATTTATAATTCAATTGTAATAATAAGAAAATATAAATTTTAGGAACAACTACAGATGACTTATGGTCACCTTACAAGGAACTTATGTTGGTGGTGGAAGGTTACTTAGCCCATGAAGGTACAGGGGCTCCATACTCTGTGCACACGTTTGAATCAGTTCTAAGGAGGCACAAACAAACTTTTCTCTCTATAATCAAGAATCCTGTAAGTTAAATGAGGAATATATATTTTTTTAGATGTTTATGTTTTATAGTTTAATGACATGTATTCATTCACATTTAGAGCCATTCAATTAAGTAAGCACTGATGGGGTAGGCGAGGTACTTTCTTTGCTTATTTTTGTTGACATAGAGGCTCGGGGGTAGGGAGGACTGATATTCATCAATGTTGAAGAAACATCGATGTTTTGAAGTCGATAATATTGACACATCAATGTTTTGATTTCGATAGCATCGACATTAGGAGAACATCGCATGTACTAGCTAAAGACTAGCAAATTATCAAAATTGTAAGCCCTACGAATACTTTTTTCTTTGGATGATTTTTTTTTTCATCGCTGACCTCTGTTTTTACAGTTAATTTTAATTGCTGGCAAAACATCGATTTTTTAAATCAACACTAATATCGCTTATCCTTACTCGGGGGTCTGGGTGGTGATTTTGTCAGCAATATTTATCTATTTCAACATAACGGATTTAAAAATATTTGTATAGTTTTTATGTAAGCATGAGATGGGAGATATGTAGCTATGGAAGGCTACTCTGACTATATAAATGTCCATACATATCTTTAAACTCAACAATTTATGCTCAAATAAAGATACACTATAAAAATTATAATAGCAATAAGAATATAGAGTTATTCAGAGAGAATGTTGCATTCCCTTAATGAAGAACCCAATCATTCATTTCAGAGATTACCATATAGAAACATGTTTAAAATAATATACACAGGGCGTTTTTATGGGAATACTATACCATACTATACCTCGATAATATACCAAGATCACACTGCCCTTAAAAAGAATTTAAAAAATGTCAAAGAATTGCCTTAAAAACCAAAGTAAATACTATATTTATTTATCTCTTATAACAGCCAAAAAATCCAGCAAGTAGAGAAGAACTGAAAAAGGGAATTACAGAAGGTATAACTTTGCCCAGCATCGGGAGAACAGTACTATCCAAAGAGCTGGTGGATGAAGCTATAATTATATCAGGTGATTTGTTACTCCTATTCTCCAAACTGTAATTTGAAGTATTTATTGTCCAGTGGTAATGGTAGTTAATCGATATTTGTTTCCTAGGGGTCGAATTGTAAGAAAACTGATTCTGAGGGTTGACCAGGTCCAAAAATCGACTCCTATTAATTAACACAAGTTCTTGTTTGAAATTTTCAAGATAGTGTGAAATTGTGTTATGTGTACCAACTTGTTATATTGAATGACTAATATTTAAAACGGAAGTATCATTGATGTACTTTTAAAAAGCTCAACAAGTCTATGTGCTTGAACAAGTTCCTACAAGATACTATGTTTCAGCGTACTAATCATTCAGGCATGTTTATTTCGATCTGTTTTTTTTTCACAGCTTCACTAAAAATTTGCTCTGTGTGTTATAAATGAGTCTATGTTTATTATTTTAATTTATTTATTAGAAGTCCTTACATGTACTCTCTGAACTACCTCTATTTGACATCTAGTGTACCCGATTAGGCCTCCCACGGCAGCGGCTCAAGCCTAGGTTCGATCCCTCGGTAGGGAGCCCTTGAGTGCGTTGCTTGCACACAAATATACATCACTGCTACAACACTACACGATCACCCCCACACACGTGCACGCCTACACGCTTACACATGAAAGTGGAAGGGTTTACTTTTTTCCCTTATCGAACTGAAAAACTCTCAATTTTCCGATAATAAATATATGGAGGAGTTGTTGAGGCGTGTATGCTTGGTACACATATACGTTTCAACAACTTATACATATATAAATAGTTAGCTAGGTTAGCTAAGATAGGTCGCGATTTTGCATGCAACAGGCAACAGCCAAGCCGACGTGTGCCGTGCAGCCTTGAGCTGGTTGCCAAAATAAAATCGGCTGAGTACCTTAAGCGCTCGCCTTAATAGTCCGGTGAAGTTGTTAAGACCTTGCTGGGTCAATAGCGTAGACATATCGAAAAAAAAAAAAAAAATCTAGTGTTGCTAGTCTCAGAATCCTTAATAACTACTTATAATAGCATTAATTGTTACTACAACACAGTGTTTGATGCATATACACGATCTAAAAGTAATTTAGCTATGGGGTCTGAGTAAGGGTGGTATTTGAGCGAATAGTAGTTTTAACACATAGAAACATTGATTGTTTTAGTCAATATACATTATAAAAGTGAGATTGGATTTTTTCTATCTAGATAAGATAAATTAAAACCACGCTGTAGTAACAAATAATAATATGTAATTTAAAAACAATTTATAATGAAAGAGCTCATCAAGAAAGAAAGAAAAATAAAAAATCGATTTTTGTGTAATCAGTTCATTTTTGAATAGGGGATTTCTTGCCCGAAATAGTTTTGGAATCCCTGATTTAAATTCTACAGTGCCTCTGTATATTTAATGACCCATATGAATACAAGTAATCTGTGACAGATATGTATAATGTGAGCGAATATTTGGCACTGGAGTTGCTGCATACTGCACAAAGGCAAGCGCCGCGACACCCCGGCCTGCCGCGAGGTCTCATAGCGATCCTGCTGTATTACGATGGACGCAGGGCTCTTGTGCAGGCTCTCAAGGAACTCTGCATGGCAAGAGAGGGTGTTTGCTGGTTAGTAATGTCATTTTGAGGGTGATGCTCTTAAATATACTCAACAATGTTAAATGCAAATGCTCTGTGGACATGTTTAACACAGCTAAATATGTTTTGCAGATTGTTGTGGAGTGATATTTTACGATTATATTTGACAATTTTTTTTGTAAACTTGATAGTTTTGACAAAAAATTGGAAGGAAATGAGAAAATATTATAAATTATATCTCAAAGTCGATTAACTTCGAGACACATAGGTTTATAAAAAAATTATAAGATACCTTTTTTGTAGACCCTTCAATTTTAAACAAGAAAATGATTTGGTCTAGCCTTTTTGATGAACCATTAAAGAGTTATAAAATTGTAAACTCAAAAAAACAAGCTTTCCCCTGTTAATCATATGGGAAAATGAAAACTACCATGCCCCACATCTTAATATTAAAATGAAGAGCTGTGGCTTTCACTGGATTCTATTTTCATCATTTCCAACAATATTTTCGATATAATTAAGAGTAATGTACATCAATCACTTCACTACTTAATAAAGTTATGGTTAGTTGGATGTGTTGAAATGTTGAAATAATTTTATATGCAGGTCAATAAGTGGTCGGGAAGAGGTGATAGCATACGTGTCTCGTTATGTGGAGCAGCTGATATCAGACGGGCTGATAGGTAGTGTGCTGGATGCTCTCAGCTCGTTCACGCTGCAGGGTCAGGTGGAGCTGCTGCAGCAGAACCGCGCGTTGCCGCCGCACACACACTACACTAGGCTGATGACCACCATAGATAACACGAGGTACTCTAATACACATTTCTCAAAGTTAAACCTCCATGTCTAAAATAGAATAACTAAATGTCCAATTGTATTGCAACCATTATGACTACTATAGGAACGGAAAATACGTAATTTATTATAGATAATATACCATAGATAAAAAAAGATAAATGACCTTGAAGTGATGATGAAAGAAAATTTCATGAGGAAATCTAAACCTAGAAAAATTTTGTAGGTGGTAGAGCCCCGCTGAAGCTATTTTTGGTTTCAGCATGAATGGGTCGGCTCCTCCGGGGTAGTACCATCCCTTTCACAGATAACCGACGTGAAATAACAGTGCTTGCATTGTTGTGTTTCGTTCGATCAGTGAGAGAGCCGGAGGCCCACGTCCCTTCCTCTTTCCTTCTTTCCCTTTCCTTCCTCTTCCCCTTCTTCCATATACAGGCTGGCAACGCACTTGCGACGTGCCTGATGTCGCTAGTGTCTATGGACGGTGGTGATCACTTAACATCACGTGACCCACCAGTTCGTTTGCCTCCTTTGATATAAAAAAAAAAAATCTTGTACTACCAATTGTAGTCTAATTGTCCAAATAGCTTGTAATAGCCAATATTGTATTATTACAAATTACTCATCATTTAAGATATTTTATATATAACTCAGTACCTGGACGACGGAGAATAGTTGGTTATTTTAAAAAAAAAATTAAATTAAAATAAACTCTTAGGTTTGCCTCATAAAATTAACATTTTTATCAAAAAAAATAAATAAAATAAAAGAAGATTTCTCTTATGCTGTCACTCGGATTCGAATTTTCGAAGCAGCCGATTTCCATCTGAGCTATTTTTGTTTTGACAAAGGCAGCGAAATTTACCTTTATATTCTAGCTATATTTTTTCATTACCTGAAAACTCAGATAGAAAAGTTTTCTATAAATAAAATCTAGCTAGATCGATTTATCCATCCCCTAAACCACGTATATACTAAGTTTCACGGAAACCGCTGACGCTGTTTCCGAGATCCTGAATACATAACAATATAAAGATATACAAGAATTGCTCCTTTAAAGGTATTAGATGTAGTTATTTATATATGTTGGTTTTTTTATTTTTATTTGATATGTATAATATTCTCTGATTTCTAACTACATTTATATAGTGATTAAATAAACATTTCCGGTGTTATTACAAAAAAGTTAAACACGTTTTGAACGCTTGCTTAAAAAAGATGTCTCGGTGAATGGTCACTGTCTTGCTCTTTTGTCTCGCTTTGGTTACACTTGCGAAAAAAGGATAACGCGATCTTACTCCGGACGAGCGCGTTGAACTTCGTACGAAACCTTTTTTAAACCAAGTATTTAACTTTTTTGTAATAACACCGTTCTCGTTTTAATGGAACCCTAAGAATTGTTCTACTCATACTGTCTTATCATAGATGCGGCATATAGATCATTTTACTTGCATATTTTACAGCATATTTACAGCAAGAGTTTGCCCCTATTATACTACAATCGATGTATGATCGATTCTCGTGTCGATCTATACTAATAAACTGTAATCGATCTAGTTTGTCTGTTTTCAAGAAATCTGCTGGCCGGTGTCGTCTTTGCCGCTTCAGCTCAACGTGGACTGGGTAAAGACATGCTGCTCAGGATTTTGTCAGAGGTATGTAAAAATTGAATACCATTAAATTCCTTTATCTATAATAATTTTCTTTGCTACACAATAGATTAACGTAGTTGTAACTAATCGGATATGGACCACCACACGTCGGATATATCACTAGTTATATTGGCATGCCTAAGCGAGAGGCAGATGAATAGTAGATCCTTTTTTTATATTAAGTCTTTGGCCTCTGTGTAAAAATCCACGACTCTGCGAGTGTCATGTAAATTAAGAACAACTCAATGCTAATTCAACAACAAAAGATTGGAAGTTGATTTAAACTACGACCTTTTATATCTAAAATATAACAAAAGGACAATACACCATTGGGATTAGTAAATTCCTAAACAACTAAGTTAGTAAATATATGCCTAATATCAATAAATATAGATCTATATAGTACAGGTAACTATAATACAATAATTACTTATAGCTTAATTTTATACATGTTAATATACTTGCACATAAGAGTAGAAAAAAGGAGTAAAGGAGAGGGAGAGGAGAAATTGCATATGGGTGGGACGGGATATCTCCTGGTGGAGTATGTCATATAGCGACACGCGCCAAATTGGACAATAATAAAAAAATTGATACAGGTTTCCTTCATCCAAACCACATTCATAGTAGATCCTTCGATGGTTGTCGTTGTTATTGGATTATACTATATATTCTGTCACTTAGTCGCATTATAGAGCACTCACTGAGGCTTGCCAAAAAAAATTTCGGGTTTACAAAAGAAGTAATGACTGAGTCACTGACATATTAACGCACAGTCCACACTATTGGGATCATGAAAATTCCTATCCGGATTCTTTTTGCACTATAGCTCAGCACTACTCCTAATATAGTGAAAAAGGGGATGAAAGTGTGTATGAGAATCTGTCATTCTTCCGCCAGTCACTTATTCTTTCATATATAGACGTATGTAAAATAAAAAGTTGAAAATAATTTACTGCATAAGGAAAGTGTGTGAAGTTGCGGGAAATAGCTATTTACATTATAAACAACAATAACACATAAAACATGGGTATAGCAGTTAGGGATAATGTAGCATCATGTTGGTGAAAGTATTTTCAAAATAGTATCAGTTAATTCCGAGATTATATCTTATGGGGCGTCCATTACTTACGTAAGGGGATAAGGAAAAAAAGGGTAGGGTCAAGCGGAGTCGCACTAAATCTCACGTGGGGGAGAGAGGGTTTCTGCTAATCACGTAATCTTGTTCAGACAAAAAAATTGGAAAAAATGTGAAAAATGCAGGTGAGTAAAGTATTCATAAATGTGACATAATACTTCTATATATTTTAGTAATTCCGATTTAAGACATGTTATTATCACTGTGGTTTTAGATTGTGTTCTACTGAGATCTCACAAACTAGTGTGTACTAGTCTTAACAAAGAAAATAGTGTCTTTTTTTTGTAATAAATCCAAGGCATTTATAGCAAAAATAAAATTTTGAAAAATCTCACGCGAGATTAGTCGATGTGATTAGGCAAATCTTAAAACATCTCGTTAGAGGGGTCAAATTATCCTCAAAAATGCTGGACTTATTTATGGACGCTCGTTTTTATTTGTACGATAGCAATCAACATCGCCATCGCAAGGGCCGACCGGAGCCCTGGACGAGGTGTCTCTAGCACTGCAAATGGCTCTACTCTACGCTCTAGATCTATCCGTACTGCACAGGTGAGTTGGATTATACTTTTACTATTGGGTCCGGCAGACGATGTTCAGCTCTGATAATAAAAGACACCTTGACAAGTTATATACTTAAACCCTCATAAATTACTGTATCTACTAGTATTATTGAATATTCTTTAATTACAAATTAAATGATAGTCAATGTTTATTATAAGTTTCATTACCCTCGAACAGATATCCTTTTAAATTAAAAAAAAGTTTTTATATATATTTTGTCGTAGAAGTTTTAATTTAGGACTTCTTTTTCAAGTCCAGTTTAGAGGTTTTTGGTGATGGAGATTTTATCCCTAACCACTAAATTATATTTTAATGAATTTAATTTTTTTTTTTTACTTCGAGGGTATGGAAGACAAAACAACCTTTGCGTAAGACGATTTATTTTAAACTGAAGTGCGGTACAATGCTTTGACTTAAATATAATGTCGGTCGCAGGATTATGACGCTGGCGCATTGCGTACGGCGATTGGCCAATATATGTGACCATTTTAAAAGGGGTGTGTTTTTACGAGTGAATTCTTATCGCTCGTGGAGCGTTGAAACGTACTAGCCTACTATCCTATTTCTTAGGATAGTAAACTAGTTATACGCTCGCTACACCAGTGTATTTTCCAAATACTTTTTTAATCTCTATCGGATTTTAATATAATTTCCCGTTCTTTACCCTAATATTTGGTCGGTAGACTCATTACCTAATAATACTACATAGTTTATCATAATTTGAATTCAAAATGTAATAACTGAGCTACAGGAACGCGTGGCCGGCTGACTCAGCTAGTATATGTATTCGTTGAAATTGTTGTAAATATATATAATTAGTGTTAGGAGTTTCAACGGAACTTATCGGGTCTTGGCTGGTTCTCGGAATCCACTACAATTATAACGCAAAATATAAACAGAATAACACTGTCCCAGTAATGTTCATACACCGATAATACTGTAAATAAGTAAATATAAGTTATTTTTCTGGGCGAGTTAGCGTGCGTTTAGGAGAAGGACGATGGCGGCGCGGACGGCGATTGGCGTTCCGTTCTCTTTTGAGAGGAAAGGATTGAATAGAATACATAGATAATATATAGCGTGGAATAAGGAAGAGGAAATAATACATAATAAAAATAAGACAAGGCGTTACCATATACATGTATATATATATATATATATATATATATATATAATGACAGTCGTGAAGATGGCGAGGAGCTCGCGAAGAAGCTCCCTCTGATCCAGGATCAGGAGCTGATATCGTCGCTGGTGGAGGAGCTGTCCCCGGCGGGAGTGGGGGAGCAGAAGCCGTGCGGGGTGCGCGCGCTGTGCCAGCTGGCTCTGGGACTAGCGCTGGCGGCGTTGAAGCGCGCGCCGCAGTCGCTGCTCCGCGCCAACAACGCACACAACCCCGACCTCCTCGACCAGGACGAGATGCTAGTCGACGCCGCTATCGATGGAAAGGTACATTATAAATAACAAAAATAAAACATAAACACACATTTAACACAAGTTTCAACAGTGTTTAACATTTTTTTTTATTAATTGTTTTCTTCTGCAGACTCTTGGTCCGCACCCTTTTTTGCTTCCGCTTTATTTTTATTTTTTTATCTACATTGTCTGCGTGAAAAATCTATTTAACATTTCAAACCGCGTTACACATGTGTTTAAAATTAATTACTAAACATTGCAGTCCATAAGAGCATTCACTCAATTCAATCTCATTGTTCAAGACACTTCATAGCATTCAGATGTTTCAAAATGTACTTTTGTACTTACTAATAATATTTTTGTTCGAATCTTTTTCACGAAAATTATTGTAAGCAAAATTTTGTTTCTGTTTTGATATTTTCTCTTAGTTTGAACTAATGTGATTTTTAAAAGAGGTGTTTTATATTAGTGATATACAACAAAATATGTAAAATGGAATCTTATTTCTTCTTCATTCTGTATTTTATTGCCAAAAACTTTGGTAAATCAGTATATACTTTAACATAAAGCATTTATTCACACAACGGTAAAACACTGTTTTTTACTATAACTTATCTAAATATGTGTTCAACGCGCGTTGAACTTTTTATAATAAGGCAACATGTTGTTCTTTATGTCTAGAAATTTTTGACAACAGTCATATCCCGTCATAATAGAATGATGCTCACAATAATTTCACATAACATTTTAGTTCCAAATAAAGGTCATTGTTACATAGCAATCACCTGACCTTTCTCTAAACAGGTGTTTGAATATTTAGACGAAGCGATCCTGTCAACTGAGTATGTTGTCAAAGAAGAATACTACCAGCGCCGGATACACACTCTACTCACCGACTTCATAGTTCTGATGCATTCCAAACTCATGGAGATGCGAGTCAAGTGAGTTACGTTATGGTATTCAAATTACACCTGGCAATATTACAACTAAGACCTGCTGACGAGGGGAGGCTGCTGGTCGTGTACCCAGTAGCCACTCTATAGTAGAGTGAAACCTGGCGTTCATTCGCCAGGTTGCCTCAGGGGCAGTTTATCAGGTCAGTGAGCATGCTCGATCCCTGGCTGCCCCTTCCATGCGGCGGACGGTACACCGTGGGGTTTTAGTCCGTGCGAATCGGACATAACCTACCCTCTCCCCCGGGAGGGTAGCGTATCCGTTAGGGATTTCCCCACGTTAATAAAAAAAAAAAACTAAGACCTATGTTGTATATATTGCGCCATTAATAAAAAATGATTTAACTCAACATTTGAGTTTGGGGCAATTCAAGTTTTACATAAGCAGAATTTTTGTTATTTCGGATAGTCCCTCCTCTTCATCAGCAAAATTAAGCAATGCTTCTCCCTCCCATGCTTATTTTATCATTTATATAAGTATTTTTTAATCTGTTCTGGTTGAATAAATAAATTTTGCTGATGTAATCATCACCCAGATTCCGTCATTCTCTATGTTATGAAAAGTAAGCAAATCAAGGACTCCCCACCTTACAGTTACAAAAACAATTAACAAATCTTTTAAATTTACATGGAGACGTGTTGTTTAATAAATATTTTCTGTTGCAATTACTATTGTGTAATTTTACCCACAAGCATGTCTATTTCTAATCTGACTTGGGCTGTTGTCTTAGATAATTGACCATTTTTTTTTGTTTCTCGAACTGACTACGCTATTAATCTAGCAAAGCCGGACTACAAAGTTGAGCACTTAATGTACTCAGCCGAAAGTGAACTCGGATGACTCGTGGTGTAGTTTAACTTTACTTTTGGCAATCAATCTTTCAGATTATTACTGCCATTGTCGTGTAGTAAATAATATTACAAGCGTCGTGCAATCATTTCAATACTAAGCATCGTGTGAATCAATATTCTAACAAGATGGTGGATCCCTTGTTAGAACCTTCCAAAGAGTTTTTGTGGCATCTCAGAATTTCATGCTCCGTGGTATTATTTTCTATTCACTTCACTTATGCACAACAAACTAACTATATTACGTAAAACACCACCAAATGTACACAATATAGAGTCAAATAACACAAGATTGTGAATAAAATATAAAATCCACTACATAACAGACTAAAATCCCGCCAAATACTCGAGGTGTAGTTACATAGGGTGTAAAATGGAGGGTAGAAGTTTCTAGGATGTGTGATTGTCGAGGTGTAAGAAGGAGTGTATATGTGCAGGGCGGAGGAGACTGCACGTGCGGTGCAGGTGTACGCACAGGAGGGGCTCGCGGCGCCGGGGGGTGGGGGAGGGGGCGGGGGGCTGCGTTCGCGGCTCGACGCGCTGCTTCGGTGCGTGGAGCGGTTGTACGCGCGCGACCCGCTGCGTCTTCGCGACCACTACTGGCAGGCATGCGACGCACATCACTCACACACCCACTCACACCACTCGCACAGGTAACAACCTTACACTATATTGAAAATAATTGATCAACAAACTTTGTACACAGCTCATACATATTTTGTTAACCAGAATGCAAATATTCATTCTCATTTAGGTAAAGTGTACATGTCATAGGAAATGAATAAAACAGATTATATATTCTTGTGAAGTCGTGGTTCAGTTCTGACTAGTCAATATATTTACCTGTTACTGGAAATAATTGTATGTTGATTTTGAGATGTTTTGTGAGAGACTAGAATAATTGTATTGATTTATTAATTAGTATTAGGTTAATATAATTCACTTGTAATATATACCAGATGTTATAGGTTAGTCGCTTATAATAAAATTAATATAACCTAAGTTGAAGTTTTTTCTAAAACTTTCAAAAGTATAAACACAAACGTAATAAATCTAGGTGCAATGACTCGTGCCGAAAGCTGTAAGGGACGAGCTGGAGTTAATAATCTTCAATAATAAAACAAACAATAAACCCTTTTATTTTGTCTCATTGCGTTTACACGTTCACTTTCAAATGAAAGTGTAGTCACCCAACGGTCATTGTCACTGTGCTTTAACATAGACGCGTAGAGGACTGCGTATAATTTTTGCATATTTCTAGATAATTGTGTCAAATATTATTTATTATTGCACTTATTTTTTTAGTTGTTAGTGTCAAAAGGATATCATAGAGTGGATCAGTATGTGAACGATAGTGATGTCTGGAATTGACTCCTCTCTGTGCATTCACTATAAGCTGTATGATGTATTGGAAATGTATGTAAAAAAAAAATGTACCCGATCGAGTTTCTTGCCGGTTCTTCTCGATGGCTGGGTTGTTTCCTGAACCGTTGGTAGTTTTTGACGTTCATAAGCGCCTTATTAGGGCCTAAACTGAATAAAGAATTTTTGATTTTGATTTTTTGAGGTGCCACAAAATCCTTCAGGAAGTTCTAAAATGGGGGTTACCGTCTTGTCAGAACATTTAAATTATCACAAAATACTTGTTATATCATTTCTTACTCGACAAGACAAGAAAAATCTAGTGGACTTTTGTGTTTTTCAATTTTCTTGGCTTCGGACAGAGATATTTTTAAATTAGCAATATAAAGGGAGAGGGGGATGATTGCAATTTGATACGAGTCACTTCTCTTTTCCTTGACGTGTTGTATGTGCATTATATAGAGAATCACGAGGGTATTGTCAGTTATAAAGTACGTTTAGATAACAGGTATACATATATGTACTTAATAAGTACTTAGTGTTGTACGTGATGCGTGTGCGTCGGCAGTGCGGGTGCGGGTGCGGGTGCGGGTGCGGGTGTGGGGGGTCGCGCGGCGACGCTGTACAAGTTCGTGCGTCTGTCGGGCGAGGTGGTGTGCGCGGCGTTGCTCCCCGCCTACCTGCGCGCGCTGGCGGCGCTGGCGGTGCGCACGCACACGTGGGCGCTGCTCGGCCGCCGCGACGCGCTCTCTGCGCACCATTTGCTCACCGCACTCGCTAGATATTACTAGTAATCAACATTTTTATTTAATACCTCCTTTCTTTTCTAACTGACTACACCACTAGCCTAGCAAGGCCTTAACAGCTTCACTGAACTACAATCACTCCCTTTTTTTTTTCGATATGAAAACGCTGTTTACCCGGAAAGATCTTTACAGCTTCACCGAACTACTGAGGCGAGCGCTGAAGGCACTCAACAGATTTGGGATGTTTGGGCGACTAACTCAAGGGTGTGCGGCACACCTCGGCTTGGGCTGTCGCCTGTTTTGTGCAAAAATCGCGATCTATCTGAGATAACATAAGCTAAGCTATCTAGATATACGTATATGAGTTATTGAAACATGCATGTGTACCAAGCATGCGTGCCTCAACAACTCCTATATGTATTTTGTGTAGGAAAAATTCCTCTAAACTATATAGGATAGGATAGGATAAGGAAAAAGGTAGAACTCTTTGTCGTTTATTTCTCTAAAAGTCTCATCTTTTCATTATACTTGTATGTTTTACTTTTTACTAGCAGACCCGATGGACGTTGTCCCACCCTGATAATAAAAAAAGTCGTGACAAATATATGTCGATGACTATAACCCACTTAAAAAATAATAACTTAGTGTTGAGTATTACCAATATTGTTAAAATATTAAAAAATAATGCCGAAAAATAGTGTTAACTCCTCTACAGTGTATTCATCTTATTGTTTTAAAAATTAATTAGGATATTAAATCTCACTTGTGCCTCAAGTTAACTATTGTTAAATGACTACGTCCGGTACCGCTACGATACACCCCGAGAGGCGTGACTATAACGTCACCGGAACATTACTAGATCCACCGTATTTGAGATACATAATTTAGATGTCACTTAAATAACAATCTGCTATTTAATATCATCTTTGTTTGTGTTACTAAAAATATGGGAGATATGTGAGTGAATAGTAATTGCTTTGACTTCCACAGTTTGACATATAAAAGGAAAGATACCGTCAATCTACGCGCACTTCTATGTGAACGTTGATTTGGAGCGGAGCTCTGCTCGGATGAATAGTCACAATATTTATAGAATGTTAATGGTTTCGCTGACCGACCGGCTGACAAATACGTGGTGTCTAACACTATATACATTTTTGGAATTTCGACTGAAATACCGTTTGTACATACAGCACTAAAAGTTATATTTCACACACTGGCTATCTAGTTGTTTACACACTTTGGATATACACTTTTGTAGGTTGTTATATTTATAATCATAAATAGTCACAGACACAGTATTATGATCTGGTAGATGCCGAATTCCTATATAATATTCCATATTATATTCGTATGTACTCTGTGATGCCGAATCAAAGTGACGCTTTCGTTTCGTCTCCTTGTTGTTTTTGGGTTTTGTGAAAATATCTTTCATCTAGAAACGCTACACATTTTTTTTAAAATATTATTTAAAGTAATCTACGTGCGGACCCCGCCCCCTTCTCGGATCACCTGCACTCGTCCTCACTGGGGGCGTCGGCCATCGTGACTCCGGCGGCTCGTCCCGGGAAATTACTCGTCCGGCAAGAAGAGGTAAGCGGAGAATACCCTATCATAAACAAAGCCTTTTCGAGACTCCAAGACTCATAGAGTAAGGAAATATTAATAGTTTTTGGGGGATCTTATTCTATCATGTAGTGGCTTTTATATTTTATTCATAATCTTGTGTTATTTGGCTCTATATTTTGTAATATAGGTGGTGTTTTATGTAATATAGTTTGGTTATTGTGCATAAGTGATGTGGATGGGAAGTAATACGATTCTGAGTTGTCACAAAATCTCCCTAGAAAGTTCCACCTGAACCATTACTCAAAAATAGCAATAATAATCGAGAAGATTAGAAGATGGCATCAAAAAGGAATAATAGAGATAATGATTACTGTACTGTAGGTCTTTTCATTTCTAATGGATGATTCTAGTACCATGCTGGATGTTGTAAGTGGTTGTCGAGACCGATTCCGCAAATACATACATTACATATAACAAAAGTTAATAATAAATATGAATTATAAGATTGTGAACTGCAATCTGATGTCCATACGTGCTACTTGAAACAGCTTGCTTTTTTTTTCTCGAACTGACTACGCTACTGACCTAGCAATGTCTTTACAACTTCACCGGACTACATGAAACAGCTTGCACGTGAACAATATGATTTATATCAAATATTTATGTACATATATAGTTACGTATGTATGCATAAAGCGGTACTGTGTAAATCGTATACAAGCTTTTGATCATTTCTATTTGTATTGAATATATTCACCGAAAGGCAAAACTAAATCCAAGTGTATGTAGTAGTCAATGTTTATAAGTAGGTCCGCAAATAGATGGAATTGTTTATGGGAGGAAAAAAAATGTAAGGGAGCACTTTTACGTAACAGAAACGTAAAGTGAATGAAAACAAATATTTGAAAGTTGTCAGTTTGAAATGTCAAAAGAATTGTCGTCCACCATGTTTGTTATCAAATTTGTCAAAAAAAAAAAACTTAAAGTGCCATCTACAAAGCGGACCGGTAACCAAAAATAGGAGAGGATTTTCCATACAAATCTGATTCTGATAAATGAAAACAGCGTGGCCGACGCAACGCGCTGCGCATGCGCGGAAAGGTTCCTGCGTCTCGCACCCCGCACAACGTTCGCGAGGCACATCGACCTGCTTACTTTAATGGTACTCCCATATCTGCGAAACGAAGCTTCGAGTACTTGTCGCGCTAAAATTAACGTCAATAATCATTCCGATAAAGACACGGATTATACGTTGCCACACCTGTGTCTTTCTTAATGACTCGACATTAGCATCCGCTAAACTCCTTTGATGTGTGTAAAAACCGCCAGTCGAGTTATCGTGTTGCGTCTATCGTCACGCAGTCCGATAGTTCGTAACGCATGACGATAATGTCTTCCCACATCTGCATTTAGTGTGACCATAGACAAAACTTCGTGCCGATACACGCAGGTATGGGAGTACCATTAGCGTTATAAAACGGCAGTCCGGTGAAGCTGTTAAGACCTTGCTGGGTCAATAGCGTAGTCATTTCGAAAAAAAAAAAACAAAGCGTTATAAAACTATTACAAATGTATGTACGCGCCGCTACAAGGGCCTGAATTAGATAAAGTAATTTTGATTTGATTTATTGACTAAGAAGTATATCGTGTCAACTTTGGCAATTATTCAATGTATCTTGGTGATAACAATGTTTTGGTTTCACAGGTGGAAGCTTTGATAGCCGCTTTGAAACTGATAGCGGCGGTCGCTCGCGAAGATCAAGCAGCGTGTGCGAACATCTGTGAGAACTTACAATGGGATGCAGTCAATTGTATGTTCGGTAAGTCATTAAAAAAGATACTATTTATAAACCTTCGAAATGTTGCGTCTATTGTTGTTCCTGATACTGTTGTTGGCTCGGTTTGTTTATACGACATCCTAGTCCGGTGAAGCTGTTAAAACCTTGCTGGGTCAATCGGTTAGAAAAAAATATATTCGACATTCTTAAGTGGATTGTGTTATTTAACAATTCTACCAAAGGTTTTGAACGCGTTCTATCGGTTTTTATGGTTTTTCAAATGTTTATCGATATTTAATTTTATATCTATACTTTTAACGAGCAATTCTTGTATATTTTTATATTTGTACTAAATGGCCCGGTGTACTTCGTATTACCTATCTTAACAAAATGAACACTCTCTCTTCGTTAAAATGAATGAAAATTTTGATCGGTAATTAATTCTTTGCTATTTTCATAGGTTGTTAAATAACACAAAATATCAGAAAAAAATATATCGAGTGTCTTTGAAAAGTGAACGTGAGTCTAATAGTGTTTCGAAAAAAAAAAACCGAATAGTTTTAAGATTATTAAGTAGCTATGCATTGCCCGTTTCGTAAAATGGTTATCGAGCGGCAGGACAACCTAAGTACATGTCCCAGTTCTTGCAACTGTCTATTATGCTTTGCTGAATAAAACAATAGCCGTAAATTGCTTCATTTTTTTTAAGAAGTGGTCAATTCTTAATCCGAACAAAACTTATTTATAGTGCTAAACTACAAAATAATTGATTCAAGAACAAATTTCCATCAAACAAAAATTAGACACTGGATTACAAAATGGAAAACTTTCATTTCTAAATATAATTCCCGAAGAGTTAAAAGAAGTAGAAATGATTGAAGAATGATATTTCGTCTGACGTTTGACTGTCAAAAGTTTGACAGGAAAGTGGCTAGAACAGTTTGTAGGAGAAAATATAATTGTTGTTTTTGCTATCTTATTCGCGATTTTTCCACATTTTCTCACTTTTTAAACCTCCCCTGGACTACGACGAACATCTCAACACCAAAATCAGCTAAATTGGCCCAGCCGTTCTCGAGTTTTAGCGAGACTAACGAACAGCAATTGATTTTTATATATATGGATATATTCAGGATATTGGAAACTGCGTCATCTATTTCCGTGAAACTTAGTATATAGATAGTTTCGAGGACGATAAATCGATCTAGCTAGATGTTATTCATAGAAACCTCTTTTTAAGTGAGTTGTCAGGCAATGAAAGTATATAGCTAGAATATAAAGGTAAATTTCGTGACCCCTGTCAAAACATAAAATAGCTTTGATGAAAATCGACTGCTTCGAAAATTCGTGTAACCCCGGTTCAAATCCGAGTGACAGAAAAGATCTTTTTTATTTTTTTATTATTTTAATTTAAAAATATTTTTTAGAGAACCGAGCTAGACTCGGTCGCCCAAGTTCTATACTATTAACAGTGTATGTTGTATCGATGTGATAAAATGTTGCAGGTTTTCAGTCTAGTATGCTCCTTTTTAATATTGTATTATATTATTCATCAGCTTGTTGTATTATTCCTAATTGTAAGTAAGGGATACCTGTGATGGTGGTTAGAGATGTTTATCAGGTGAAGCATTATATGTTAAAAGGTATGACGTATATCAGCTAAATGTCTTAAAGGACACAGCCTTCAATCCTTTGGTAGTTCATGGTTACATTTAACACATAAAATGATAATATCAAAACAAATACTAATAAACAAAGAGAACCTTAGTCAAAGTTTGTTTTAAAATTTTCAAAGGAATGAGAATGATACTTTTAAACATGAGGAAATCAAACCTAGCTTCAAGGAACAACTTTAAAAGGGCCCTTCTCAAAGGTTAATCATTACGTAACTGCTTATCGTAGGAATACCACACGGTCGAACAATGGGAACAGGGACACGAGCTCAGTTGCGGGAGGCGAGTCGGTCTACTCGACAGGATATAATTCCTTTTTATACCCCAGTTCGTTTTTCGTTTTTCGTTGATTGTATATCAGTTTTATGTTTTTCGAGATAATTAGGTCAAATATTAAGTACCTATATTTTAAATTGGTTTAGAACTAGAATCCAGTAATGTTATTCAGTAAAAATATTGCTGGCGATTAAACAGTCGCTCGGTATATAGAGTGTTGGTGTGTCGGTCAGGGCTGGTGTGCTGCCACGTGCCGATCCAGCTGAAGGCGGAGCTGTGCGTGACGCTGGGCGCGCTGGGCTCCGCCCCCGCCACCGCCGCCCGCGTCTGGAGCGCGCTCGAGGCCGCGCAGCTCGTCTCCGCCCACAGGGACAAGCGAGCGCTTCACACGGAGCTCAACGAGGTAATCCTACTTATTCTCCTCTTTAAAAACCTATCTAGAGTTTTTGGAGGGATTTTAGTCTGTCGTGTAGTGGTTTTATATTTTATTCATAATCTTAAGTGTTATTTGATTCTATATTGTGTAAATTCGGTGGTGTTTTACGTAATATAGTTCGTTTATTGTGCATGAGTGAAGTGAATGGAAAATAATACCACGGAGTATGAAATTCTGAGATGTCACAAAAACTTCCTGGAATGTTCTAGCAAGGGAACCACCATCTTGTTAGAATATTGATTCACACGATGCTTAATATTGAAATGATCGCACGACGCTTGTGATATTATTGACTACGTGACAATAGCAGTAATAATCGGAAAGATTGATTGCCAAAAGTAAAGTTAAAAAAAAACCTATGTAAGACAGTTCAGTGTAAATACCTTTTGACTGTAGACGAGACTCTTTACCCACATATCTATATATTAATACGTGAAGCAAAAAAATTGTCCCCCTTTTTAACCGATTTCACGTGAACGGGTGAACTTGAAATTTGGCATAGTTAAAGTTTATATCGCGGAGAAGTGCAGAAAGCTATTTATGTTATATAAAATGCATTAAAAGTACATTAGATTAATTAAAATAAGCATTACTCACACTACTACTTCAATTTTACATGACATATACATACATGTAAATGAAAAAGACAGTTTGACAAATCCTCTACTTTACTCTTACGTTCCAATTACCTACCTTTTCAACATTTTTAACATAACTGATGTTGCGTCCTTTACATGAGTTTTAAATGAACTGGTCGAATTGTATGTTAATTTTATTATAATATATTGTGTAAATTTATAATATTCATTAATAAATAATTGATAAATAATATATCTTTATTACATTTATAGAAACACTGAATAATTATTCGGTTTCGTCTTATTGAATATCACATTTTTTAGGTAACAAAACTGTTTTCTCTTTATGTAGTGACATTGCTTGATGTTGTCATAAGAGTAAAGCAGTATTGTCAAGTCAAAGTCAAGTCAAAGCCAAAGTCAATGTCAATATTTTAATGTTTAGTATTTTTTTATAGTGAACTCACTTCAAATGATGATTTGATGAAAAAACGAGCCAAAAAATACTTTGTAAAATCAAAATTAGAAAATGTGTTTGCTAATGAAAGTAATCTATGACTTAGATCTCCGCCGTTACAATGTTTCAGTACAGTTGATGATGAGTGTTGAACAAGAATGAATTCATTTTCAAAAGTTTATGATAGTATTAAAAACATCTTTCTTTTGGATTAATCATATGATTTTATTGTGTATCCATTACTTTTCCAAATGATGATACTGGCCATTCCTCACAATGTATAGACTACATATAATTCAATATTACCCAGAAAGACCTATGGTGTTGTGTAAAATAAATTGAAAATTGTGTCATGAGTTGCGATATATTTCTTTATTTTCGTATAGTTATGTTTACTTCGAATTCGAGACCATTACCACCTTACATAATCGCCTGTTTTTTTTTTGTTTCAAATTTAAAATTAGTTTTAGTTGTTATTTAGACATAGATTTTTTTTGTTCATATAATTTAAAAAAATGGTAAACAAGCTATGATGAAATCCTTTGATTATAGAAGTATACCCTTTGACAAAAGAACCCTAATAAAGATCAAACTCTAAGAGATAAATGAACTATGGTCGAATGTCGACCACTGGGCGCTCACTAGTATAATAAATATTGGGATGTGGGTGTACAGGTGGAGTGCCGCATGGAGGAGTACCCGCTGTCGCGTGCATTCCTCACGTTGCTGAACTCGCTGTGCGAGGCGGCACCGCTACCGCTAGCGCTGGGCGCCGGGACCCGCCCCCCCGGCCTCGACCCCTACCTGCAGCACGTGCTGGAGCGTGTGGCCCTGCCGGCGCCGCACAGGCCTTACGCGAAACCGCACGAGAAGTGGCAGGTGACTTAATACACATCTCATACACTACCCATACACTACCCATACACACATCACACACGCATCCGATCTACCCCTCATGCGCACCTCATACATTCTCTAAACACACTATATTCACTCCTCATACACATCTTATACAAACCTCATGCGCACCATATACACATCACATGTACACCTCATTTCTACATGTTATACACGCCTCATACACACGGTATACACGCTTTATGCACACAACATACACACGTCATGCACGACTGAGTTTTTAGTGTTCCCTTGAAAATGATTTTGTTTGAATGAAAACAGGTTCTATCTCTGTGCTTCCGTCTATTCGTTCGATGGCTCGAGCAATATGAGCCGTCGCCGTCCGACTTTCCGGCGTCGGGTCGCGACCCGGACATGAACCCGCCTCCGGGCTTCCGTCTGCTGGTGCAGCTGCACACCAAGTCCGAGCTGCTGAGGCTCCTCTTCACTTCACTTGATGAAGCTCATGAACTACTCGAACGGCAACCTGGTTTTGGAAGGGTGAGATTATCCTTTTTTTTTTTTAATTTCTAGGTAGAAACCTATTGCCATGTCGTTCCTTTGATGTTAAACTGTTACAGTACAACTTGAGTTATGGCTACAGATTATACAATTCGCAGTAGAAACGCTAGATCATGTCATTGATTAAATACAAAAGAGCAACAAATTAAAAAAAAAAGCAAAATCTGTTTTATTAAATAATGTACTAATGATCGATAATATTTTCATATTTAAAGAGAAACCCCCATTGATTTCACATTTTAATCTAATAAAAATGATATAAATTACGTAGTATAAAGTCCTTAGCCCCGTATGGCTGTCTATCTGTTCGCGATAAACTAAAAAATTACTAAACGTATTTTCATGCGGGTTACACCAGTATAAAGAGTGATTCACGAGGAAGGTTTAGCTGTATAACTTGTCCATTTTTTTTATTATCAGGGCAACATGGCGTCCGCCTTGCTCGTTATTATAATCTAATCTATCTATTATACCTTTAAACTAGCTATTATTGTATATTTTTATATATTCAGGATCTCGGAAACGGCGGTAGCGATTTCCGTGAAACTTAGTATGTAGGTAGTTTCAGGGACGATAAATCGATCGAACTAGATTTTATTGATAAAAACTTTTTTTAATTGAGATTTCAGACAAGGAATTAATATAGCTAGAATATGAAGGTAAATTTTGTCGTCGCTTTCAAAACAAAAATAGCTCAGATAGAAATCGATTACTTCGAAAATCCGTTTAACCCTAGTCCGAATCCGTGTGACAGCAGAAGAGTTAATGTTAACTTTATAAGGCAAACCTAACAGTTTAATTTTAAAATATCTTTTAAAGAACTGAGCTAGGCTCGGTCACCCAGGTACTATAAAATAATTACTTAATAAATAAAAAAAAAAAATTGACAAAATTTTTTTATCACTTTTCGGCAAAAAATGTAAGCTTGATTTGTGGCTCTTTTTAACCGACTTCAAAAAAAGGAGGTTATCAATTCGTCTGTATGTTTTTTTTTTTTATGTTTGTTACCTCATAACTTTGTGTATTAAACGATGAGACTGATGTTGGGACAATTGATTTAAAAAAAAATCTATACCGTATGAACTATTGTGAAATGATTAATAAACTTTTAGGTGTATGTGGAACAAAGCTTGGTGAGTGTACTACAGATGTTTGAACGAGCGTTGTCCCTAGAGAGAGCTTTGGTGACAGCGGCCATGGAGGCAGGCAAATCTCTGCTCATCATCGGGCTCTCTAAACTTATACTTGGTCAGTTTCATTTATGTTAATAATCTCTTTAATAATTATTTTATATGTTAGTGTTGAATCATAGAATGTGTGGTAAGATTTGGAAATGCTTTGCTGTTGCTGTTCGGGGATGCAAGGGGTGTCGAGTAACATCTTAAGACTTGAGACACCCAAGCCAACCTCACCTGCACGTGGTGCACCCTGCTGATCAACGAACGAGGCAATGGCGAGAGTGGGGTGGTAGGGTTTTACAGCCCGACTGGGTCGCAACCACCATGTACATGGCGAAAAAGCCCGTCATAGTGACTCGCTTTTGCGCGTCGCGTTTCGGGATCAGCCTGTGCATATCCAGTACCGGATGGCTTTCGTCATTATGGCCGACATGACAGCGGCGACCGACGATGGGTAATGGTTGCCTATGTTGCTGGATTGTACTATGCTTATCATCAGGCATAGTGCAGTCACTTTATCGTGTTTCAATAAAAAAAAAATGCATTCCATTTCAGCTTCGATATTCGATCCACTTTTGTGTATATATGTTAGTATGAATTATACTTATATACTCTAATGTAAGGCTAAATGCATTGAAAAAAGTTATGTCCTGTTTAAAATCAGTGTAATCAGTTAATAGCATAATTGGAATTAGCAGCAATAGCATTTTTATAATCGGTAAAGTAAGAACATATTTAGAAAAAGTGAAATTCATATGGACACATAGTGAAATAAGTTAATAGCATATTAGGAATTAACAGAATTAGTTAATAGCATTTTTGGGAACAATCAAATTAGCATATTTAAAAGTACTGAAATCAGTTCAAAGTATATTAGGAATACTACGTATTGGGTGAGTGAGTATATTTGGAATTAAAATGGTGTTTACGTTATAGTTGGTTTGGAGGAGAGTTACTATTGAGAGCAAATAAACCACAGGTTAACTAATTAATTGTTCAGTGTAAACTAAATGCAAATTGTTGTTTTTAATAATAGGCAGAGTGTTTCATAAGAAAAGCCCAGGTATTTAATTTGTCAAGATTTTTTGTAAATTGCTTATATAACATCATTTTTTTGTTCAAAAATGTCGGAAAAAGTCAAGCCGCTTGGAAGCTTTCGTAGATAACGCTGCCTAATCATGCTTTGAGATATAATGAAATAATTTAGATAATAAACGACACAGATGAAGTCGCGGGAATCGGGTAGTAAAGTATAAAATCCACTTCATGACATTCTAAGATTAGGCTAAAAATTTCTACAAACTTCCGAAGTCTCAAAGAGTTTCAAAACTCCAAAAATGTCTCAAAATAATTCCGAAAACACCAAAATGACTCAAAAACTCCCAAACACTTAAAACTCTCAGAACACCTAAAACGTCTCAAAAACACCAAAAGACTCAATACGTCTCTAAATTTCCCCAAAGTCTTAAAAACAAAAAAAGACTAAAAAGCTCTCAAAACACCTAAAAATTCTCAAATTTCCCCAAAAGTCTCAATAACTCAAAAAAAGTCTCCAAAACTCTCAAAACACTCAAAAAGTCTAAACAACTCCCGAATGAGCATTTTGGTTGAAGCTGATTAGTTGTCTGATTAAATTGTGACTTTGTGAGGCAGCACCGGAGGGTCCGGACAGCAACTGTCGGCTGGTGACGTGCTGCAAGATAGTGCAGCACGCCAACACGCTGCCGGCTGCTGCCGCGCGCAGCGTGCAGGTGCTGTGCCGCGCGCTCTCGCACCCCGCCGCAGCGAAGCACCTGCTCGCCACCATCACGCATCGCCACGCGCTCGCCACCGACATCAGGTACTTATACATTTTTTTGTCGAACTAATTACACTGTTGGCTTCACAGGCATTTACAGCTTCACCGGGCACGTACTTATAAATTAAAAATACTTTATTCAAATTAGGCACTGAGAAAGTCGAAATGAACGTCAAAAGCTTTTGTCAGTTCGAAAAAGCAATCCACTCATCGCAAGGTCACATTTGTAGGTGGTAGAGCCACGCTGAAGCTATTATTGGTTTCAGCATGTATTGGTCGGCTCATCCGAGGTAGCACTACCCTCTCACAGAAAACCGACGTGAAGTAACAGTGCTTGCATTGTTGCATTTCGTTCGGTCAGTGAGAGCGCCAGAGACCCATTTCCTCTCCTCTCCTTTCCTCTCTACTCTACTCTAACCCCTCTCCGTTTCTCTCTACTCCCCCAAACACAGGCTGGCTATTATGAAAGCGGTGATTGCTTAACAACAGATCACCCACCTGTTCCTTTGACTCCTATATGATATAAAAAAAAGGAACCGGTAAGATAATTGATCAGGTTTATCTTTAATAAAATACAATTAGTTACTAAGTACATTTGTTTTCAGTTTAGTATATTTCCATCACCATCGTTCATGTATTGGTCTACCATCCTTTATCCCTACCCTATAGCCTTTAGACATTAAAACCCACTTGACATGTTGTTTGAACTATCTGACACATCGGTAATATGCGTTACGACCTTTTTTTTAATAAAAGACCATCTACATTTAGGATTCTGTACATAAATATAAAAAACGAAACCTTTATACAACATTACATTAGCTAATATTCAACTACCTAACCAAGTGCTTGATTGTGACTGACATAGAAAAAGTCAATCTGTGTTTATGATGCCACCATAGAACTGAAAACTTATAAATACATATTTCGCCCCATTCGGTAACAGTTAGTAATTATACCGATGAAGGTCTGTGGTAGTTTAATCAAAAAGAACACTTTTTAGGCTAGGTGCTATTTTGTCCATCCTTTAACTCTAGTCTTTAAATTGTATTGTTATTACCAGGCACGGTTTCGTCGAGTGCTTAGAGGCTGAGGATTTCACGGAGAGTGACAGCAATGATAATCCGTTGCGGCAAGCGAAGGAAGGGATCGTGTACTTGCTGCACCAGCTTCTACCGACTGCTCCTCCAAACCTCGCACACTATTTACTAGGCTATCAGCTTACAGAAGACGTAAGTATATATTTTTTTACATGAAAACTTCTCTTCACTTAGTGAAAGCTAGTTAAACTTCCCTTATATTATAAAATAACGTCAGATTTCAATGACTAATAGTGGAATAAATAAATTGTGAAATAGCGTTGTGTAACATTATACATCAGTGCAGGGTGAGAGAAGCGCTTAGCTAGAACTTTGTTTTGGGTGTCACTCTAACTATTTGAAACTCAAAGAGAAGCAATAAAAATATATGCCGATAAGTTTCAAAATGGGAAATCATTTTAAAATTCCAAAGAAATGCTCAAGTGTCGTCTCATCATCATCTGCAGGACCAAAGGCAACTTCCCGAAGAAATATATGGGCTTAAACACCACGCCAGCTCATGACTTATTTACGATTTCAAACTCAGAAATACACAGTCCAATGGTTTCCTACATAAAGGAATACTACAGGAAAATTTCTCCGGTTCAGGTTTCCTCACGGTTTTTACCATCACCGTCAGACGATAGTGTTACCAATTTAAATTAGTAAATGTACGTGAATTCGTAGCAACATATATAGCAACGTCAACAAGATAAAAATATTTTTCTACAGACTAGCAATAATGAGATATAAATTTATTAATAAGTCTATATTTTGTGTGTCAGGTGTCTCGAAGTGCTCTAAATGAAGCCGGAGCAGGCGGGTACCCTCGCACCTGCCTCCACTCCATACTCGATTTGCTCGACCAACACATTGCTACCCAAAATTCTTCTAACAGGTAACTGCAAATGGTGCAAAAGTTTTTACGTTGCGATTGGAAGAAATAAATAAATCTGAGATTTTAACAACAGGGAGGCGAATGACTTGATAGAGAGTTGTTACCGCTTGGTGTACTGGTTGTGTGCTCGAGCGAACACGTCGGCGCCGATGCTGCGGTACCTGCGCACGAGGGACTACTTCCTGTGCCGCCACGTCAAGCAAACCCTGGATCTCAAGGTATATGCACTACCAACTCATATATACATATGGTATCAATCATAGTATCATATTTAATTCTCATACTTATGTTCGTATTGATAGTTGCTTTTGAGTAATTATACCCCCTACATATTGTTAGTCTTTTTTGAGTTCTTGTATCCACTATATAGGAATAGTCCCTTTTGAGTAAGTATATCCATTACATATTAGTATTCTTTGAGTTCTTGTATCCACTGTATATGAATAGTCTTTTTTTTTTCTCTAAGTCACTACGCTATTGGCCTTAATTCTTTGGCCTTTACAGCTTCACCGGACTACTAAGGCGAGCGCTTAAGGCACTCAGCCGATTTAAATATGAATAGTCCCTTTTGAGTAATTGTACCCATTACATATTGTTAGTAGCCTTTGAGTTTTTATATGCACCATATGTGAATAATCCCTGTTGATTAATTATATATACTACCTTTGATAATTATTTTCGACTTACATTATCCACTACATATAGAGTTGTTTTATTTACTTACTGGTAAAAAACAATCTGCACACAAAAAAAGAAATAATATTGTAAGACATTTCTTTCATTTATTGACATGGAAGTTTTATAACTTTTCACATATTGGTTCATTCTATAATAAAAACCTTTAGACATTAAAACCCACTTGAAATGTTTCTCGAACTTGTTATCCGGCAAATCGGTAATGTGTTTTGGGACTTTATTATAAAACTTAACACTATTACCAAAAATAACTCTTTATGGACTTAGTTTCTAGTATTGAAATCAATAATCAATTAATATCGATGTCCTGAACAAAAATTTATTTAGATTTTTTTTTAATTCACTACGTTATTGACCTAGTAAGGCCTAAACAGTTTTACCTGACTACTAAAGCTAGCGTTTAAGGTACTCTGTCGATTTTATTCTAACAAATAGCTTAACGGTGCACAGCACATCTCAGTTTGGGCTGTTGCCTAGTTCATGCAATTCGCCATCTAACTGAGCTAACCTAAGCTGCATATTCATACTTATACAAGTTAGTAAGCTATATGTGTTCCAACCATATATACTTCAATAACTCGATTAATAAATAGCAGGTAATGGGAGTTGTATGAGTGTTTTAGAAAAAAAAAAAAAAAATGGTATATCGTTGTTGTGTCAGAGTGCGAGCGCGGTGAGCGTGAGTGCGCGTTCGTGGGTGGTGCGAGCGTGCGCGTGCGAGGCGGGCAGTGCGGCGCGCGGCTCGCACCACGCCGCGCTCTCCGCGCTGCTCGACGCGCTCACACGCACTCCTGCACACACCGCACAGGTATAACACTCTTTATCTCACTCAAATGTCTCATAGTATGTGGCCGGTGTATACTGGATCCTATATTTTATTCTATCTTTCGGACAACCCGACAGAAACTGAAATTTCATCGACACCACCTGAATGGGTGGAAGTCTTCATCGGTGAGGCTTTCAAGGTCGTTTCTGCCTCGTACTTCGACCCTGTGGAATCGACTCCCAGCGGCGGTGTTTCCAAACCATTACGAATTGCAAACCTTCCAGAAACGAGCATACAGTTATTTAAAAGGCTGGCAACGCACTTGTGACTCCCCTGGTGTTGCTAGTGTCTATGGACGGCGGTAATCACTTACCATCGAATGACCTTCATGTGCGTTTGCCCGCTATAATATAAAAAAAAATCATAACCTTGTATTATTTCACTCTATATTTTGTAATGTTAGTGATGTGTTACGTAATATAATGCGTAATGCCACAAAATTTCCTGCAAAACTCAACCACGGGGTCCAAGGGCCACCATCTTGAGAAAGGGCATAGCCGGTTAAATATGGGAAATCTGCCCCCATGGCTTTTTTGACCCACATCAAATAAAAATAATTCACACCAATTTTTAGCCCTTTAACTCAAACGACGTTCGAGATTTTCAAAAAAACCTGTTTTTTTTATTTGAATTTTATTTTTATACTGAAATTCGGAGTTAATCGATGGTGATTTTTTTCTTATTCTTAGGATCCTTAAACATAAAAATATCGTATGATCATCATTTTTCAACGAAAAGTCGATTTTTAATGAAGAAAAGAAAATTCAAATCTTTTTTTTTTTAGGGTTTTTGAAATATGTCAATCACCAAAATTTGTCAGAACATGTATTTTACACCCCTCGACACTCAGGAATTCTTTCAGATTTTTTGAAGTGGTGGAACAATGTCAAAAAAATTTAAGTCATTTTTTTCCTGAAATTCGGCGTTTTAACGCACTTTTATTTTATTTTTTGCTTGAAAAAGTACGTAGAAAATTTCTTTTTTAACAGAAATACTAATAATAATAATAATAATACCTCTAACTGTTTTTCTGAAAACGAGTGATCTCCAATTTTATCAATTATGGACGAATCAATACCAATAGCTAACTGCCCAAGTAATTTTTCCAAATCATTTACTTCAAATACACTGGTATTAGAATGGATTCGGAAAGTGTTGATATCTTCATTATAGAACCGTTTTTTAATGATATGATCTTTACAACACCGATTTCCTTGGAGGAATGGAGGAAGAGTTAGAATTTGTAGAGTTGGGTTTTCCCCGAATCATATCGACACACAAATACTGTTGCCTTTGTGGATCATCAACAAATATCATGATAGTTCCGTTTGAAGCACGTAAGCAAGTTTTTTCCAAAAGACGACTCTTTATTCCCCAAGGAAATCGGTGTTGTAAAGATCATATCATTAAAAAACGGTTCTATAATGAAGATATCAACACTTTCCGAATCCATTCTAATACCAGTGTATTTGAAGTAAATGATTTGGAAAAATTACTTGGGCAGTTAGCTATTGGTATTGATTCGTCCATAATTGATAAAATTGGAGATCACTCGTTTTCAGAAAAACAGTTAGAGGTGTTATTATTATTATTATTAGTATTTCTGTTAAAAAAGAAATTTTCTACGTACTTTTTCAAGCAAAAAAAAATAAAAGTGCGTTAAAACGCCAAATTTCAGGAAAAAATGACTTTTTAATTTTTTTGACATTGTTCCACCACTTCAAAAAATCTGAAAAAAATCCTGAGAGTCGAGGGGTGTAAAATACATGTTCTGACAAATTTTGGTGATTGACATATTTCAAAAACCCTAAAAAAAAAAAGATTTGAATTTTCTTTTCTTCATTAAAAATCGACTTTTCGTTGAAAAATGATGATCATACGATATTTTTATGTTTAAGGATCCTAAGAATAAGAAAAAAATCACCATCGATTAACTCCGAATTTCAGTATCAAAATAAAATTAAAATAAAAAAACAGTTCTTTTTGAAAATCTCGAACGTCGTTTGAGTTAAAGGGCTAAAAATTGGTGTGAATTATTTTTATTTGATGCCAAATCGATCCCCTAAGTGTGGGTCAAAAAAGCCATGGGGGCAGATTTCCCATATTTAACCGGCTATGCCCTTTGTAAAATATTATTATCTACTCAACAATGTCAGGAATAATCTACAGCAGTGATTTTCAATGTGTGGTTCGCGACCCCCTATGGGGTCGCCAAACTTCTTTAGAGAGATCAAATTTGGGAGATTGGGAGGGAGGGAGATTGGCAAAACACAGCAGTAAAAATACAATAAAGTTTCAAGAAAATTTTTAACCAAAGCACATAATAATTTATATCAAATCAACAAACGATAGAATAAACATGAGATCTCTTTCATCTTAAACATTTGTATCAAATTAACAAAAAATAAAAAAGCTTATGAGAACTGTTATGTATTTATCTGACTCGTAATTATGAAAATGAATAAGTATGTTGAATTGAATGTTTGTCACAAAATAGAATACAGAAAAAAAAGTGCGAAAGTCGCGAAATATTTCATTATACTAAACGTCATGAAAAATGTTTAAAAACTTTGATCTACAGAAAACTTGGTGGCGATAATTAAATTAAAAAAAAAGTTGTTCTCTATGAAAATGATGTCATTTGTAGGAGTGGGAATGGTGTTTGTTGAGACGTACGCTTGAAGAGCTGCCAGTAACAGTGCAGGAGGTGCAGGAACCACGCTGGGAACTCTTCGATGCACACCAACTCCGGCAGGCCATAGCCTCCTGCGACTTACCCACAGGTAACAATAAATCCACTCCATTATGTTGCATATACACTCTAAGGTCTTTATAATAAAACTAGCTGAGTTTTTGGCGGGATTATAGTCTGTCATGATATGGATTTTATATTTTATTCATAATCTTGTGTTATTTGATTCTATATTTTCTAAATTTGGTGGTATTTTACGTAATATAGTTAGTTTATTGTACATAAGTGAAGTGAATGGAAAATAATACCACGGAGCATAAAAAATCTGATATGCCACAAAAACTCCCTGTAAGGTTCTAACAAGGGATCCACAATCTTGTTAGAATATTGATTCACACGACGCCTGATATTGAAGTGATCGCACGAAGTTTGTAATATTATTGACTACACGACAATGGCAGTAATAATTTGAAAGATTGATTGCCAAAAGTAAAGTTAAAAAAAACCTATCTAAGACTGTTCAGTGCAAATACCTTTTGACTGTAGACGAGACTCTTTACCCACATATCATCTATACATTAATATGTGAAGCAAAAAAAATTGTACCCCTTTTTAACCGTTTTGCCGTGAACGGGTGAACTTGAAATTTGGCATAGTTAAAGTTTATTTATATATTAATTCGTGAAGCAAAAAATTGTACCGACAATTAAACCGCTAATTTAACCGAAGTTAAAAAAAAACATGCTGGCAAGCAATTCCAAATTAAAATGTGGCACCATTTATCATGTATCTATAACAGTCAGTCATACAGTTATCGGTTAATGAACTAATTTAAAATTTATAAAATGTATTCATGTCAATGTCAATCATTTGGTTTATAATTTAAAAAATGAGGCCATTCGTCGAAATATAAATTATCCTATCTCTCAAGTCAGAGTGAGTTAAATATAAATGAGTAGTCCGGTGAAGCTTTCAAGATCTTGCTAGGTCAATAGTGTAGTCAGAGCGAAAAACAAAAATATAAATGCCAACATTTCATGAATATCGCTTGAGTTGTTTCGGAGTTAATTGTGGACAAACATCACGATACTGGACTTTTATATGTTAATATTTGTATGAACAGGTCTCGGTGGGAAGCGCATCAGCGTGTCGCGAATACACGCGATGTTGACGCGCGAGCTGGCCGCTCTGAACCCGACGGCGCCACAACGAAACCTCGTCTCTATTGAAATACAAAAGGTAATCAGATTAGGCCCACCCTCGGCAGCGGCTCAAGCCTAGGTCCGTTCCCTCGGCGGGGAGCCCAGGACCACAAAATCTTACATCACTGCAACAACAGTACACATATCACACCCACGCACGTGCACGCATACACGCTTACACATGAAAGTGGAAGGGTTTTGTTTCTTTCCCTTATCAAACTGAAATAGTTTGGAAAATTATCCGATACAAAATATATATAAGAGTTGTTGAGGTATGTATGCTTGGTACACATATATGCTCCAATAACTCATATATGTATGAATAGTTAGCTTAGGTTAGCTCAGTATTGGTAGAGCCACGCTGAAGCTATTATTGGTTTCAGCCTGAATGGGTTGGCTCGTCCGGGGTAGCACCACCCGACACACAGAAAACCGACGTGAAGTAACAGTGCTTACATTGTTGCGTTTCGTTCGGTCAGTGAGAGCGCCGGAGACTCATCTCCCCTCCCCTCCCCCTTTCTCTCCATTCCCCCAAACAAAGGCTGGCAACGCACTTGCGACTCCTCTGGGAATTGCACGTATCAGGCAACAGCCCAAGTCATCAGTCAAGACACTATACAGTCATTTAACTTTGTCACTGTAAAAAAAAATTGTAGCTTTGTAATATAAAATTAATTTACAGGTGTTAGATTATATAACAGAGGTGAACCGGCAGCGAAACCTCGCAGCGACACTCTCGCACTACTACGACTCCTGGAGACAGCTAACTGAGATACTATTCTGCGTCGCTCCACATGACATACTCGACTTAGAATCCAGGAAGAACTTACTACTGAACATACTCCAGGACTTACTCAACAAGATACCCCCGAACGAGGTCCTGCCTCAGATCGGTAATCTGGCTTCTGGGACTGTACTCCTGTTACTCGTGAATCTGCGTCATTGCTACATACTCCAGAAGCGAGAATCGAATCTGAAATCATCAGATTTCGAGGCCTCTTTCTTCGGACCATCGAATCAGATAATGCAAACAAACTCCTTAACGTTGAAGTTCATCTTGAGGAAGATATTAAGCTGGATTCTGGTTTCGGGCGGTTCTACGCAGAAAATGCGAGTGAATTTGTATGGGGCTTTATTGAATTATTTGAATATTGTTAACTTAAAGCCGAGCCCAGCTGATCCAGAAGAAGAAGTGAATGCTACGTACGTAAGCAGGCTCGATAGTTCGAAAGCGAGGCCCAGTAGAGAGGAATCCTGTCTCAAGTCGATGGTGATAGACGTGATAAGTGATTTTGGTGATAATCTGTGTGGTGTTGTGTGTGGTGATTGTATTGGTGCGGGACATGATGTGTGCCGGATGGTGGCGCTCTCCTGCCTCGACACGCTCCTCGAGATCAACCCGAGGAGTGAGTGGATGAACACGCTCACCAATCAGGGATACCTGAGGAGTCTCATCAATAGTCTACTTCAGGACGATGAAGGTTTGATAGAGGTGAGTGCAATTATATGATACATAGGTACAAGAACATTGTTCAGGTTCAGGTTTCCTAATGATGTTTTCCTACACCTTCAGACGATAGTGCTACCAATTTTAATTAATTTATTTTTATTTATTTATTTATTGACATATTTAATAACATTATATTAGTGAGTACAAGTGTACATTATTAAATGTACACGGATTCCGAAAAATTCCTCATCGAATTTATGCTGCACTGATAAAACTCGTAGGCTGCCATGACTTGCCGTCCATATGGTCTCTTTGTTTATTTTTTACTAGTCTGTCCGCGACTTTGTTCGCGTGGAATAATTACTTTGGGCTAACGCTAA
>JACEII010000024.1:5676901-5720129 GCA_014332785.1 Antheraea mylitta | reverse complement strand
GGAGTTATAAAATTTATTTATGACAATGATTTAGAATTTGTTTAATTGTTTACAATATTCACAGCGATACGGTTTTATTGAGTGCGTACAATTGCGCATCAATGAGTCACGACGCTGTTTTACCTCTTACTGCAAGTTTCTAATTCTAGGTTTTTTCATGTTTCTGAGGTTTAATTATTATGGACGTGTTTTTTTTTTTTAATTTTAATTTATTATATCTAAGAGATATATTAAAAGTGTGTATCTTTTGCACAGATTCCGACAGATCCTGGTGCCGGCTCTGGCGTTGTGTGACGCGCTGCTGACGTCACTCGGCTCTCAGAACCACAGCTGCATTGTGCACGTCACGCACTTCCTGATCAGTCATCTCGAGTGTATCGACCTGATCCTCAGGTAATTGTTGACTTTATTTGTTTTTCAAAGTGTTTTTAACTTTTTTGTCTCGGGTATAATTCAAATAGTTAGTATAAAGTCTAAAACCATTATAAAAAAATCCGATGCCGTTATAGCGTGCCCAAATGATATATTTTTCATTTATTTAATAATAGGTTTTATACATTTTCAAGTAGAGGGTGACATGTATCCAGGCATTCCCGATGTAATGGAGATGTAGATATCTTTGGAAAATACTAATTCATAATTGTTATGATAGTACAAAATAGTTGATATTACTATGTTAATATTTTCATTGATAAATTCATTGATAAATTCTCGTTTTAATGCTTATATCTGTGTGTTAGATGGATATTTACAATTCAATATTTTTGGAATTTGCAAGTAAAAGTGTAAATATGAGTTTTATTAGCTGTGATGTCACCTGTTATGATTGCGTTTCTGTTCGCGCTTTATCAAGATTTTTTTTTTGTTATATTATTAAAAACACAATTTGAGCTTTACATGATATTCAATTTAGGTTAAGTGTCTGGAAATAATATAGAATATGATAATACTTGTAGGAGGGTGTAGTGTTTTTTTTTAAACTTTATATTTGGCAATCAATCTTTCAGATTATTACTGCCATTGTCATATAGTCAATAATATTACAAGCGTCGTGCGATCATTTCAATATTAAACATCATGTGAATAAATATTCTAACAAGATGATGGATCTCTTGCTATTATTATATCCGTGGTATTATTTTCCATTCACTTCACTTATGCACAATAAACTAACTATATTACGTAAAACACCACCAAATTTACACAATATAGAGTGAAATAACACTTACTAAGATCCCGCCAAAAACTCGTGTAGTAGTTGTATGGTGACGTGTGTTGTAGGGCGGCGCACCCGAGCTCGGCGGAAGTGCTATTGGTGGAGGTGGAGGCGGTGACGTCGGTGGTGGCGCGAGCGAGCACGCGGCACACGGCGGCCGCGCTCGCGCTCACCGCGGCCCCCGAGCGCGAGCGCAAGCGCGAGCACGAGTCCGCGCTCAGCGAGTGCGCTCCCGCACTGCGTCGCGTACGCTCGCTCATGCTCGTTCTGCTCGCGCGCTTCGCTCGTCCCGCACCGCACACGGACCTACCTCTCATCTACTACAAGGTACTGTTATATCCCTTGATACTATGCACCGAAAGCGCATTCACCATTTTAATTATATGACCCTGTTTTATCACGTGTAATTTATGCAATTAAACATTTTCAGTGTTATTACGAAAAAATTAAATACTTGATTTAAAAAAGGTTTCGTACGAAATGCGCCGCGCTCGCCCGAAGCGAAATCGCGTTATCCTTTTTTCGCAAGTTTAACCTAACCTAACCAAAGCGAGACAACAGAGCAAAACGGCGAACACTCACCGAGAGATCTTTTTAAAGCAAGCGTTCAAAACGTGTTTAACTTTTTTGTAATAACACCGTTTTTAGTTTACCTATATATGAATTCATTTTACTAAATCCAGTCTTTACTTGAACTTCGCGGAGTACGGCATCGTCCACTCTATACGCAAGTAGAAAGTCAGTGTAGTTAATGTAAAAAAATATATTTTTCCAAATATATGATTTTAGTGACAAAAATGTAGTTTTTTTTTTTTTTTAAAGAAATACAGAAAGGCCGTCTAACAGTATGTTATACCACAATATCATTTTTTAATTATTATTCTATATTATACACTAGCTTCTGCCCGCGACGAATACTTACTTTAGCCTAATACCAATACACAGTGGGAGCTCTCAAAAGGAAAAAAATAACGATTTTGAATCGTTCTTCATTGTTGCTTTGCTCGTGGGTTGCTGTATCTTATTATACACAAGAGGTGTAGTTTTTACTCGGTTTGTTATATTAGAATTTACTTACAGATGTAACTATAAAAATACACTCATCAAAAAAGTCTAAGCAACATGTACTAATTTAAATTTTAGGATGGTTCTTCACATTATAACGTTGTATTTTATTTTTAAAATAATATCTTTAGGGTTCTATGATGTAAAAATAACAGCTGTTGTCTTTACAAGTTCTTTTAATAACAGAAATGAACCATATTAGAATATACTGTAGAAACTAAGATACATAAGAAACTAAACTTTTTTTTTACAAAATGAAATTTCTATAGAATATGTATTTATTGTGAAAGAATAGAACAATTTAATACAAAGTATGGTCTCCTCTGCTATTCAGAACTTGTCGGCAACGATTATTCATTGAATGAATGAGACTGTGTATGTCATCTTGCGGTATTCACTCCCAATGGAATTGTAGCAAATCCTTCAGTTGTTGGGTTGTTGTCGCTCCGTCCAAGTCCTTCAAAACACGTCTCTGGAGCATGCCCCATGCGTAATCGATAGGGTTGAGATCTGGTGATTGTGCAGGCCAGGGCAATACCCGGATGTTCTCCGTTGCAAAGTATTCACTGGTTCGCCGAGCTGTATGTGAACGCGCATTGTCATGCATTAACCTAAAATCGGAGCCAAAGGTTTGTGCAAATGGGTAGACATAAGGTCTGAGAATATCCTCAATGTAATTCTCAATATTCATGTTTCCATTTATAAAAACGAGCTCAGTTCACCTGTTATTCATAATACCCGCTCATAACATAACTGTTGAGCCGCTGTATGGATGAACTTCCTGAACGCACCTGAGCCTTTCAGTATTTCCGGGCCGACGATACACTCGCACCCTTCTTGTATCAGGCTTAAACCCGAATCGCGACTCATCGGAAAACATAATTTTATCCCATTGTTCCTGGGTCCATGTTATGCGTTCTCTACACCATTCGTATCTACGAGCGCGATTCCCGTGACGTATCGGTGAGCACCTGATTGGGCGTCGAGCTCGTAAGCCGTACTCAAGCAGTCGATTTCGCACAGTTTGAGGACTTCATCAACACCTCTTGAAATTTGTAGCCTCAAACTTATCTCTCGAGCGGTTAACATCGGCTGGCGTCTTGCAGTATGTACCGGTCTTGCAGAGTGGTTGTACTCCTTTTACGGCCTGGATACTGTTCCGCGGGTTCTTCTGTATTATTGTAGCGCTGCCAAAGACGACAAATAACACTTCTATGAATGCCAAAATGTCGAGATACCTGAGATTGATTACTTCCCGCTTGCAACATCCCTACAGCTCTTTGCATTTCATCTGCCATCAAATGATGTCGCTTCATGACGTAAAGAATATCTTACAATTCAATGTTGTCGCTAACTTGATTTAAATGGTTGGTAAAATTATAAAATCAAGACTAAACGTAGCAATTAAAACGCACTTAAATTCAACCAAATTCGCAGCCATTTGAATTTTATGAAAAAACAAAACATAATCAAATTTTTTTTTACAACCAGCCACTATGTCATCATTAACAAAAAACTTTACTTACCTACGCACTTTGAGTAAATACTTAGAAATAAATTAATGTTAAATGGTAAAATTTGTAATATCACGCATGTTGGTTAGACTTTTTTGATGCGTGGATAACTAGAGTTGTTGTGATCTTAATAAGTAAGTCTGAATTGCATGGATGTCTTGGCGTAGTGCCCCTTTATACCATAGTAAACTGTTTGTAAAAATACCGTACCAAGAAGCCATGTTTGCGTGACATGTCCTTCAGGCCATTTAATATTTTGACAAAAATTAGATGTATTATCGTACCTTTATTTTCAAACTGTTTACTCTTTTGGCCAGACGTGCCTTCGCAGCTTCACCAGACTACATCACATATTGTCTTACAATATTACGTTCCGTTACATAATATGACATAAGTAATTGTCTCGTTTTCGAAAATTATCAAATTGTGTACCGCCTACATTAAGTCTGAAATATGGAACAGAATATGTTATAACTGAATTTGTTTTTTTTTTTTCTCGAAGTGACTACGCTATTGACCTAGAAAGGTTTTATAAGCTTCACTGGTTACAGATCGTCTGTAACCTGGTGACGTACGCACGGAACATGATATCGTCTGACACGGAGCGTGTAGTACTCCGGCCCGGGGTCGCGATAGAAGGCGAGGGCGGCGACGCAGTGCACGTGGGCTCCCTGCTGCGGCTGCTGGAGCTGCTGGTGGAGCGAGCGCACCACCACCAGAAGCTGCTGAGCAGCGTTCACCACCAGCTTCAGGCCGTGCCCTCCATGTGTCTCGACGGTCAGTCTCTTCAACCTTCCTAAAATCGAAAAACAAAATCAAAAATACTTTATTCAATTTAGGCACTTATGAACGTCAAAAACAGCCACCGGTTCGGAAACAACCCAGTCAGCGAGAAGAACCGGCAAGAAACTCGATCTGGTTTATCTTTTTAATATATATAATACTAGCTGTACCCGCAGCTCCGCACGCATTTTTTTTATTGTATTAAAGAATTATAAAATTGTGAGACTATGTACAATTATAGAAATGCTCTTTAAAAACAATTGTAAGTACGAAACAGTAATATGTAATGTGTACATTATTTATATATATACTAATAGTGTGCCAAATGAGGTTTGTCATCAGCAGCGTATTTAGAACCTTACCCCACCATATAACTACCTCAGTGCTCCCTTACACTGTGTTAAGGCACGAATGAAACAATTACTTAAAATGTTAAAAGATTTACATCTACACTACATTTAATATACATTATTAATGGAGCTCTTTACGTACTACATTTATGGTCTAAGATCAGTGGATCAGTGGAAGAATCAGAGGATTCTTGTGCAAAAAATGCTATCCAATCAGGTTCCTTGAACAATTTTAGACTGTATACAGAAGATCTACGGTCTCTAGCTAAAACTAGATTATTAGAAGCATGGCAAAAGGATTGGAATTTTTCTAGAAAATATAAAGGCAAATCTTATGGTCCTTTTCAAAATGAAGTTCCCTGAAAACCATGGTTTTTTTTATTCCCATACCTAAGTAAAGCCGTTACTTCCATCATCTGTCGTCTTCGTCTAGGTCATACTTGTACACCAGGGATCATTCTCTGTGCGAATGCGGCCTTGACGAAGGTTCTCCAGATCACATATTCTTTAATTGTTCGAGAAACAGACTCTCCCTTTTTGAAGTCCTTCCTCCTTATATTCCCCGCCCTACTAACCTTACGTGTATCTTAGCGTTAGTGAATAACAACCCTTTAATTTTACATGTATTGTCATTAATTATTAAAATTAACAAAATTAAACTTTAATCAGATTGTATATTTCTTAATCAAAACATATCTAAGCTTGCCTTTACGTATATCTGTGGAAAACACAATAACTCGGTCTCAATACAAAATTAATAATCTTCGTTTTTGAATTACATTTTTTAACTCGGTTCCCTTCGTTTATGACACTATCTGGCACAGTCAGCGCACACTCTGTACCTACAATCTACATGACATTGGCGGAATTGAGTATTGCTTACACACGGTGCCATAAATTAAAGAAGAAGAAAAAAAAATGTGCGGCCGGTGGAGTCCCCGTCAGAAATCAAGTTCCTTACGTTGACAGAAAGAGAGAGCTGCGTACCCGTGTGCTCATTTGTTTATAGAAGGCTTAATACACACTTTGGTGTACTCGTAGGGCGCGTTAGTTAATATATCGTGTGTCGGTTGTGAACAGACTTGAAGAAGCTAGTGCCGGCGGAGAGCGGAGCGGGGGCGGCGGGTGCGTCGACGGTGGAGCGACGCGCGTGTGCAGCGTCGGTGCTCCGTGCACGCGTGCGGTCGCGGCGGCTGGAGAGCGCGTACTGCGTGCACGGCGTGCAGGGCGCGCTGCACCTCGTGTGGGCGCACGCGCACCTCTACCTGCGTCTCACCGCCGAACAACACAGCCGCACCCGTAACTAACACATCCCTTACTGGATTACAACCTGAAGCTTGCTTATTGCCCATAAAGCAGGGTTTCTTAAACGTTTCTCATTCACGACCCCATTTATGATTGCGAGTTTCTTGACGACCCCAATTAATCTTTTGATGATTTATTTATTAGGTAACAATATACATATGAAAATATATAGTTTTAGAATCCGATTTGAAACCTTCAAGCTTTTAACCTTCAACATTCAAATCTCACACGACGGCAGAATTTTGCTATGCGACCCCATTTGGGGTCGCGGCCCATAGTTCAAGAAGCCCTGCCATAAAGGATCAAAAAAATCTTTTTTCTCACCTAATTTTAAGTGATCACCACCGTCTATAGACACTTGCAACACCAGGAGACTCGCAAGTGCGTTGCCAGCCTGTGTTGGGGGAGAGTGGGAGTGGGAGTAGGAAGGGAAAAGGAAAGGGGAATGGTGAAGAGAGGTGGGCCTCCGACGTTCTCAATGACCGAACGAAACGCAACAATGCAAACACTGTTACTCTTCACGTCGGTTTTTTGCGAGAGGGTGGTACTGCACCGGTAAATGTAGCCGCTATAAAAACAATAGCGACTTTAAACGTAAAATAGTTAATAGTAAAAAAAAATTAAATAATTAAAAAAAAAAAAACAGATTTACTCACGGACACGATCTGTTCTTCTTTTTCTTGTTTTGGCTCTGCAGAAGCTCTTGCCAGTATCAGTGTTAATTTTTCAATGGATAGTACAATAATATTACAAGCGTCGTGTGATTATTTCAATATACTAACAAGATGCTGGATCCCTTGTTAGAACCTTCCATAGAGTTTTTGTTGCACCTCAGAATTTCATGCTTCGTGGTATTATTTTCCATTCACTTCACTTATACACAATAAACTGACTATATTACGTAAAATACCACCAAATTTACAAAATATAGAGTCAAATAACTCAAGATTATGAACTACATGACAGACTAAGATCCCACCAAAAACTCCGATACGGTTTGTTACTTATACAACACATTACACGTAAGCAAAAAAGGTGCGGACCAAGAGTCTGCAGAATAAAGGAAATAAAAAAAAAAACCTTTACATTTAACGTATATTACTCACATTCTAGAGTGTTTTGTTTGAAGCTATTCACAATTGTCGGCTGTTTTACTTACCCTTTACGCCTTGAAAAAATATCGTGATGGATTTCGTCCGCCTACTAGTATATATGGCACTGTTCAAATTTTTATCAGACGTCGGGCCCTACAACCCCCTTCCCGCTATCCCTTATTAGTTTATGCTCACTGATTTTGGAAACGGTAGATCGTTGAATAGAGTTATTGACATCTTAAAATAATCTTCAAACTTCACATCTCAATTCTGTAAAAGGTCTATAGTGTTCCCGAATTAGATCTTTGTCTCCGGATTGGGTACACTTGATGAATATTGGTTTTTGTGTAACTCACATATGGTTAAAATGGAACTTCGTATTCTGATCACTTTAAAAAATCCATTCGAAATTACGTGATAATCACTACGCGTAAAACCTTTTCTTGGCTGCTTTGATTTCTTTTTATTTATATAATAATTCGTAACAAAAAGTTCGTTGACGTTCATCGTGCACGGTCGTGACCGACGTCCGGTTATAATGTAAAGTGTAAATAAAACGCCAATATCCTTTGTAGTCCGGTGAAGCTGTTAAGACTTTGCTAGGTCAATTGCGTAGTCAATTCGAGAAACAAAAAAAAAACGCCGACATCCAATTATTATACCGAATCATCCAACTCTTGTAAATGTTCCAATCACTATTGTACGTGTGAGAGGAGTGCAGTATATCGCGCTCTCCCTCACACTCATAGGTTACACTAAGGGTTCCTAAACTTTTAAAACTAACCAAACACCTTTTATTTTATGGAACGTCATATCATATGATTACAAATCAACACCGAAATTTATATAAGAACATGTTTTTTTTAATGTCAAATTATAATTGAAACACATTATTATACCTTAAATTTGTTGCCGTGGTATTATTTAATAGCTAAAATTTTGGCGGAACCCAGATGACTATTCTAATGAACCCTTAGTTTCCGCGGAACCCAGTTTGGGAAACCCTGGTTGAAAAATTGAGTTACGAGTTTTTGGCGGGATTTTAGTCTGTCATGTAGTGGATTTTATATTTTATTCATAATCTTGTGTTATTTGACTCTATATTGTGTAAATTTGGTGGTGTTTTACGTAATATAGTTAGTTTATTGTGCATAAGTGAAGTGAATGGAAAATAATACCACGGAGCATGAAATTCTGAGATGCCACAAAAACTCCCTGGAAGGTTCTAACAAGAGACCCACCATCTTGTTAGAATATTGATTCACAAGATGCTTTAATGAAATGATCGCACGACGCTTGTGATATTATTGACTACGTGACAATGGCAGTAATTATCGCAAAGATTGATTGCCAAAAATAAAGTTAAAAAAAAAATTGTGTTACATAGCGGTGCTCGTATCCATAGATTCCAATAGTTTTTGGGGGATCTATAATATTGTATTATTTCACTCTATATTTTGTGGTATTGATGGAGTTCTACCAAATATAGTTTGGTTATTGTTTAGTGGAATAATACCACGGAAATAGTTCCCATGGAGCATGGTTTCTGACTTGCCCCAAAAACTCCCAGGAAAGTTCTGACAATATGGCCACCATCTTGTTAGTTAATTGAAATGATTGCGAGAAACTTGTAATATTATTATTTATTACACAATGGCAGTAATAATATTGTTAGGATCGTTTTTAGAAAATAACATTGATTTATTGATTGTTAACAAAACATACCTGGCCATTACATAAACACTTACGAATCAATTCTAACAATGAATCACTTTTTAATTAACCGACAGGAGTTCAGACACAGCTACTGCGCACTACGACGATCACCGAAAGAATGTCTCAACACAACCTTTATATGGGTCGTTCGCAGTATAACTACCCGACATTAAAACATAAAGTTCGCGGTATAACTACCCTACATTAAAACATAAAGTTCGCAGTACAACTACCCTACATTAAAACATAAAGTTCGCTGTATAACTACCCGACGTAAAAACATATCGAGTGGCTAAAAATATATTAGAAGATTGGTTCCCAAAAATAAAATAAATTGTTGTAGGTCTGACGGTAGGTGGTGCGGTGCGTGTCGCGGGCGGAGAAGACATTCCAGCCCTGAAGAAGGAGATGATAGCTTTATTCAACGACAGGTTCACGGAACAGCTCCTCGACACCGTCAAGGTTTACTCTCCATTCTATATATTCCACATCGCATACCGTCTAGTAACTTCTTTTACCAATCGTATAACACGTGTTGTAATTTTTTGTCCTTTGTGACACATTATCAAGGTTCTAAAGAATGTTTTACCACCGTCACTACTTCATAGTAAGATTATTTATATATTTATTTCTTTATGTCAAAGAAGGCGAACGATCTGATGGGTCACGTGATGTTAAATGATCACCACCGTCCATAGACCCTAGCGACATCAGCGATTTCGCAAGGAAAGGGAAAGAAGGAAAGAGGAAGGGAGGTGGGCCTCCGGCGCTCTCACTGTCCGAACGAAACAGAACAATGCAAGCACTGTTATTTCACGTCGGTTTAATCATACTGTATTTAATTTTTAATCCATCTACAAAAGTGAATTTAGTCTAAGAATACAACATTATATTAAGATATTCTTTAATATAATTTAAAATGAACGTTACTGAACTCAAATAGAACTTATATTATTGAATAAAAAAAAGTAACTATACAAAAAAAACGTATGTTTAAATATTTAAAAAAATGTATAAATAAAATATATAAAATAAGTAATTTATATATGTTTAAACTACTTCTAAACTTACAAACACCTTTACAATATTATCGATTCCTTATTTCCTTTATGTTGTTGTTTGACCATATGTTCAGTGAAATAAATATTTGAAATTAACTTTAATATAAATAATAATTACGGTTATACCGCCATATAAATAATGTTATTTTGGTTTTTGGTTATCATTAGACCATTACGGAAATGCCACTTTTAAATTCGAATATGGTTTTTTATTTAATAATAAAAAAAAGGTAAATAATTAGGAGTGTACGAATATCGTTCGAATCAAATCGAATCGAATTTTAATATACGAAATTTTTCGAATTATTCGGTAACTTTCGAATAATTCAAATTATGCAATTCAAGTTTCGAATTGCAATATTCCATTCGGAACGACTAATTTAATAAATTTAAATACGTAACAAAAATTAACTTCCTTCAAAATCGTAACCAAAAAAAGTAAATTATTTCTCTATGTATATAATTATTTTCTATGTATCTACTCTGATAACTAAGTCTATTTTCTTGTATTTTCAAGTTTAATATATTTATTGATTCGTTCCAAAATAGTCTACCTAAAATTGTATTATATAGCAGAAAAAAAACCGACGCACTTTAAATAGATAAGTAATGAGTTGAAAAATAATTTCAGAATCAGCCGGCAGTACAACAGAACTTTCTAGAAGTACTGTTGAAGGACATCAAGAGCATTATTCAGTTCTCGACGGTTTGATCCGATACAAGTTGATCGATTTCTTTATATACACGTACCAGCGGCGCCTCTAGTGGAAACTCGGTGGAACTAAAATTGTCGATATAGAAGTCAAATCGTTCGAGAACTTTCGAAAATCATAATTGTTACATCGGCCATTTTGATTGATAAATTATTTTTGGATATCTTTTTATAGTTGTTTTATTTTGTTTGTCCTTTTTTTTAACTTTGTTTTTGGCAATCAATTTTTCATATTATTACTGCCATTGTCGCGTAGTCAATAATATTACAAGCGTCGTGCAATCACTTCAATATTGCGTCACGTGAGTCAATATTCTAACAAGATGGAGGATCCCTTGCTAGAACCATCCAGGGAGTTTTTGTGGCATCTCAGAATTTCATGCTCCGTGGTATTATTTTCCGTTCTCTTCACTTACGCACAATAAACTAACTATATTACGTAAAACACCACCATATTTACAAAATATAGAGTCAAATGACACAAGATTATGAATAAAATATAAAATCCACTACATGACAGACTAAAATTCCGCCAAAACTCTTTCTCCTTAATTTCTATGTAATTGATATGAAGTACTCCATAAAAAAGTCTCGATAGGCGAGCGGTTTGACTGGTGGCATAACAATCCGATGTCCGTAGGTTCGAATCCCGGCTTACCAAGGAGATTTACAAAATTTGCGTACATTTTCTAGTTTAAATTGGTAACAGTATCGGCTGAGGATGAAGGAAAATATCATGAGGAAACCTAAACTTAAGAAATGTCTTTGTATTACTATTGTATGCGGTTTTGCCAGAGACCCACTCCCCCTCCACTCTCATCTCTCCCCTCCACTCTCATCTCTCCCCTCCACTCTCATCTCTCCCCTCCACTCTCATCTCTTCCCTCCCCTTTCCTATTTCCCCCAAACACAGGCTGGCAACTCAAGTATCTATGGACGGCGGTGATCACTTAACATCAGGTGACCCGCTTTTTTTTTTTTTTCGAAATGACTACGCTTTTGACCCAGCAAGGTTTTAACAGCTTCACCGGACTACTAAGGCGAGCGCTTAAGGCACTCAGCCGATTTTATTTTGGCCTGTAGGTTTGCCTCCTATGCTATATAAAAAACAGAACTTTGGATTTCTTAGTATGAAATCGCCATAACGTTGTGGGCTGGAAATTATGGCTGTATTTTCTTGGGGAAGAGGTCTATGGCCCTGCAGTGGGTCCTGGTGAGGCAGGCGTGTAAATAACCGTACTCACTGGGCGGTTCGAGAACATAATATGACTGAACACTGTGATACGTGTCAGTCTAACTCCGTCTGTATTTTGAAAATATGAAAGTATGTGATCGATAATGGACGTATACAGCTCTTTCCCTTGCCTTTATGCCCCTGGATAGCGCTCTCACTGACCGAATGAAAGGCAACAATGCGAGCACTGTTACTTCACGTCGGTTTTAGCTTCAGCGTGGCTCTACCACCTACAATAACTGTCGTCCATAATTCAATATAGAATTTTCATTTTTTTTTCTTTTTTTTTCGAAATAACTACGCTATTGACCCAGCAAGGTCTTAACAGCTTCACCGGACTACTAAGGCGAGCGCTTAAGGCACTCAGCCGATTTTATTTTGGCAACCAGCTCAAGGGTTCTCGGCACACCTCGGCTTGGCTGTTGCCTGTTGCGTGCAAAATCGCGACCTATCTTAGCGAACCTAGCTAAGTATTCATATATGTATGTGTTGTTGAAACGTATATGTGTACCAAGCATACACCCCTCAACAACTCCTCCATATATTTATTATCGGAAAATTGAGAGTTTTTCAGTTCGATAAAGGAAAAAAAAAGAAAACCCTTCCACTTTCATGTGTAGGCGTGCACGTGTGTGGAGGTGATCGTGTAGTGTTGTAGCGGTGATGTATATTTGTGTGTCACCGTATCGCGCAAGCAACGCACTGAAGGGCTCCCTGCCGAGGGATCGAACCTAGGCTTGAGCCGCTGCCGTGGGAGGCCTAATCGGTGTGCGGGAGCGAAATTAACCCCCAGACATTTTCATTTAAACTTGACAGTAATTTACGAGTACTTAAAAACGTTTTTTCGATGTCATAAAACTGATGAATTTTTCATCTGATCATTCCGAAATCATGAATAATGTTTGTCCTGTATACCTTCGTTTTTTTTTTGTGAACTTAATTTCAGCCGGCCTGGTTGATGAGTTTCCCGTAGTTATTACATCTTACAGTATTTTCGCCCATTAAGCAGTGTTGCCGTTTAAGAAATAAAAAAGTCTCCAGACGTCATTTAAAAAGTCGCTAGATTTTGAAAATTACATAATTAAAAATCCGCCAGAAGTCGCTAAATGTTTCATAACACCTCATGGTGAAAATACTATAAAGCGAATATTTCATTGTGATAAAATGAACAAAAGGCTTTAGTTAGATTAGTTGTTAATGTTGTTACCAGTAATTACAACTAGTACCAAAATACTTAAATATTTTCAATATTCAGTCGCTAGAAGTCGCTAGATTGAAAAAAAGTCATTAAACATGTCCAAAATCCGATAGATCTAGCGACAAAGTCGCTAAAACGGCAACAGTGCCATATTAGGTCATGTCGTCACTTTATGATGTTATAATAACAAAAAAAAAACTTGATTCTGCTAAGATTTCGCGAAGCCTGTTCATGACAAATTTCTCTTTTTTTTTCTTTTTTGCGAGTGTAGACACGACGTTTTAGCAGCATTCTAGATTGTTCCATATATGCCTTTAGTAGTCGATAACAACAAATTTTTCTATAAAATATTCTTAGTTTCAGCGTCAATTGCACCTACAAGCACTTCGAGTTAAATCTTCTATATATAATAAGAATGTAAATTTAACGTCTTTATACTTTTTTTTAACACTCATCACTGCTAAAGTTCTCCGTTCATGATTAAATCTCACAAGAACATTATAAAGGATATCCTCTAGTAACATTTTGTTATGGTTTCATTAAAATAAGTTCACTCTATCAAAAGTTATAACAATTTTAATGTCGACACGATTTAAGTACGAGAGAAAATTTTATGTCATTGTATTTTTTACATTGGGTTCCACGTGGACGGAGTCGCGGACACAGCTAGTTGTTTATAAGAATTTACGTTTATTACTTACTAGGCTCTGCCCGCGATTTCGTTTGTGTGGAATAGTTATTTTGGGCTAATTCTAACACGCAGCGACAGCTCTCAAGAGGAAAAATAAACCCGATTTTTAAACATTCTTCATTAGTGCTCCGCTCTTATTGGTCTTAGCGTGATGACATATAGCCTATAACCATCATCATCATCATTACCCTTATCCCACTTAAGTAGGGTCGACATAACATGTTTTCTTTTTCGATTCTCTCCTGTCAGATGTTATCTCAGTATTTACACCTTTTACGGACATATCGTTTTTCACACAATACATTCATACCTTTTTCGGTATTCCTGTACTCGCATATCCGTACACTGTCATACTCAACACTTTCTTAATCATATGGTTTTCATCTCTCCTCATGACATGCCCATACCGTGCTAACCGATTACTCTTCAACTTCTCTGTCACTGGTGCTATTTTCAAACTGCCTCTAATATACTCATTCTTAATCTTATCCATTCTAATTACACCACACATCCACCTTAACATTCGCATCTCTGCCGCATGTAATTTTCTCTCTATATAGCCTACAACCATCCTCGGTAAATGAGCTATATAACATTGAAAGAATTTTTCAAATCGGACCAGGAGTTCCTGACATTTACCCCTACAACGTCACAAACTCGCAACGTCACAAATTCACAAATTTAACCTCTTTATAATATTAGTGTAGATAACGTTTGAAAGGGCAGTTTTAACTTTTCTTATGCTTTGTTGGATTTTTATACGTTTGAACACAATCTCATTTAATGTTAAACAACGCTATGAACTTAGATGGCAAACACCAAAATCTAGAGGGAACTGGCTCTCAAGCTCATCTCTCGGCATACACCAACAGGTGCTATAACGACAGATTTCAACTTGAGGTTGGTAGCCAGCCAGTACGAGTAAGATGGGTTTAGAAAAAGTCTTATTATACCACCATGTTGTGTTTTAATCGCGACGTTTTCATTAATCCAGAAGTCGTACTCAGTTGGTAAAATTTGTACCTACCTCCAATCTAGCGGATTACACTAACGCAAAGCTTCTAGAAGCAATAGAAAACACTACATTAGACGATGCCCGAGTTGCATTGCTGTCACTATATACATATATATGTATATATATATAATAATATATCTATGTAATACTTTTAAACGAGCAATTCTTGTATATTTTTATATTTGCATATATTCAGGATCTTGGAAACAGCGTTATCATTTCCACATCGAAACTATGTCCGGGGACGATGAATCGATCTAGCTAGATTTTATTCGTAGAAAATTTTTTAACTGAGTTTTCAGGCAATGAAAAAATATAGCTAGAATATAAAGGTAAATTTCGCCGCCGCTGTTAAAACAAAAATAGCTCAGATGGAAATCGGTTGCCTCGAAAATCCGTGTTCGACACCAAGTTCGAATCCGAGTGAAAGCAGGAGAGGTATATTTTTAATTTTTTTTCTAATGCTTACTTTATAAGGCAAACCTAACAGTTTATTTTAATTTCAAAATGTTTTTTTTTTTCAAGAACCGAGCCAGGCTCGGTCGCCCAGGTACTAAGGTTAAATTTGATTATTGATAAATAACCAACTTGGTATATATATATCACATCTTTTATTCAGTGAAATCTGACAATAGTCCTTCGAATATCTTTTTACTAAAAAGTTTTTCGTAATATGACAATAATAATTAAACCAATAATATATAGTACTCTTTGTATTTACCCAATGAATTATCTCTTATTCTGAATTAACTAATGTTATAAATGCGATTGCGAAACTACTTAACCGATTTTTATGAAATTCTAAGTATATACCGACAGGTTGTAAATGGTACAGTAAAAAAACTTTTCCCGAAGGAAGTAAAAGGGTAGCAACATTAACGCGAGCGAAGCCGCGGGCATAAGCTAGCTACTTTTAAATCCATGGGTTTTATATTACTCTCCATTTTATTATTTTATAGTTTATAGCTAACCCGTGCAACTTCGTCTGCACAAAATCGGTTATTACCTGTTTCAATTTTATTTCTATCTGCGAAAAATCTTAATAAACCTAAAACGCGATCGCTAGCGTTTTAAATTGTAAATCCGAACTATACAGGGACTCACTCAAACATATACCCAGTTGGTATATGAGAAATCTTCTAAAATAAGCCTAAACCCGTTCGCAGCATCGCCTGCCGGGTTCAATTAAGATAAATACTAACCTACATATATTGCCGATAAATGTCTTCCCAGTATAAATGATTTTTTGCCAATTTCAATTACATTCCTTGTGATTAACTAATAGAAATATATGTTTGCCAAAATAAACATCTATATTACTGATGGATAATATACCTTTCTAACATTGAAAAACAATCAAAATCGGATCAGCGGGATTCCCTGAATACAAAACGATAAAAGTGTGAAATATAACTTAAATTTTTAAATCATCTGGCTATATGTATCTATATATATCACAAAGAAAATTCACCAAAAGTCAAGAATTTCATTGAATACAAATTTTAGTCTTTCATTCGTTATCCTAGAAAATCTCTTGTGTTTTATGGGACAAAAAGTATCCTAAATGTAATCTTGTAGTATTAGATACCACTGTGTCAATTTCGTCGAAAATGGTTCAGTACCTTCAGAGTGGTACGTGTTCACAGATACAGACAGACAAACAAAAATGGTATATAGATTATTTTTGACTTCTATATCGGTAACAAAGTTCACCTCGATTGTAATTATCAAAGCGCCATCTAAAAAAATACATGAGTATCTGGTCCCTGTTTTAACGACCAACAGCTGCACAAAAAGAAATAGGTACAATATATTATATACTATAGTTTTCTTACATAGTAATAAATAATAGAATAGAAGATATTCTTTACAATCGTTGTAGTTTGAAAATGAATCAATGAAAATAAAATGCTTCATAATTAAAAAAAAACTTGAGAGGTGTCAAGGGACACCCGGATGGAACGAAGTTCCTTTCGATTAATTAGTGAAGGAATTGTAATAAAATTTTATTTTTTTTAAGTTATAATAATATTTTTTTTATTATTAACAAATATGTTATATAAACTTAATCAGTAGGCTCAATTTTTGTAATAATTGGCTTGTGGTAACTGAAGTAGGAAACATATGTTTGGGATCATTATTATTATTATTTTTTATTATTTACAAAAAACCTGTATACACTCAACAAAAATAATCGTCGCGACACCACACTGTTCAATGCGAAATAGAAATGAAAATATCTGGCTTGCTTTCTATAAGAGAGAGAGAGACAGACAGAGAAACATGCGACGCCGCACAGCTTACAATAGCTTACTATAGCATAAAGTGTCGTGACAACTTTTCGTAAGATTTTTTTCCGTCTAGCCCCCTTTCACAACGCGCGATAAGGAACTTCGTTCCAACAAACACATACGTTAATAGAATTTAGCCATTAGATTTTATACTTCTAACTAATTCAGCTGATAGATAATTTCGCCATGAAACGTCAGTTCGTCTGGGCGCAATCGTCCTGTATGTCGACTTATTCGTATCGACGGGGACGTTGTTTCGAATCTCACCGTTCGACCCTTTTGTTTTTTTTTTTGAAGATGCATAGCGTGATGAAATGTAGCTTAAACTTTTATCTAATCTTACTGCTTTATATAACACAAAGAAAAGTTAGCAAATTCCGTCAAGAATTATATGAACTACAAATTTTTAACTTTCGTCCGTTATCCTGGAGAACCCCTTGTGTTTTATGGGACAAAAAGTATCTTAGAAGTATAGATTTAATGTACAGATTTCGACTTGTTACACTTTTATTATAGTATGGATAAAACCTGGTGTTGCCAAGCAAATTTTCAAAGTCTTGTTTGTTTCTCAAAATCAAACAACTTCTATTTCATAATTACTTATTGTAATAAGATAAAGTCCTCTGCCACATGTCTTTCTGTTTTTCTGTTCGCAATAAACTCAAAAACCAATGAACGGATTTTCATGCGATTTTTACCGGTACACATAATTCATGGTAGATTCATAAGGAAGGTTTAGGAATATGATTTATCAAGATTTTTTTCATCATCATGGCGGGACAATGTCCGTCGAGCCTGCTAGTTTAGACTTTAATAAATTTAGTCCAAACCTCCAAATTTTCGACCCAAATGAGGTCTTACAGTCAATTAATTATTATAACATGTTGATTGCAGTGCGCTTAAATACAAAACATTAAATATGTATTAAATACTTGCTTTGCTAGCTTGCCGTGCAAGCTCGCGTTATTCTTTTTCGCAAGTCTAACTTAACCGAACAGAGATAAAAGGGCAAGTACACATACTTTTATAAAGCAACTATTCAATACGTATTTAACTTTTTTGTAATAACACGAGATGTTGTAGAATATAGATGACAGTCGCAACAGAAGAAAATTAGGACAATAATATAGTTGTGCAGGGAAATGCGTTTACAATAAAACCATGTTTACACGTTCGATTTAGATTTGTCTTAAAATACATGAAGCGCGTTAAGTCAGTTATAAAAGATCTTACATGTAGTGTAATTATATTGCTATTTGGTCGTTGTTGAAAATATTATCATTGTTGTAACAGCAACGTTTAAGAAAGCATTAAAAAGTTCATAATTTGATTATTATTCTTACTAATATTATATATGCTAAAGTAACTCTGTCTGTCTGTTGCAGTTTCACGTCAAAACTACTGAACCGATTTAAATTAAATTTGTTACACAGATAGATCCAGACTTGAGACCTGAGAAAGGACATAGCTTACTTACTTTTTAATGCGAAAAGAGGTTTGTAAGGGGTTGAAAGAGAGGAAGGAGTGAGGGAAAGCTTGGAACTTATTTTAAAGGTTTTTGAGTCGATATAAATAAATATGACATTCAAATTTTGTAAAAGTTTTACCCTCAACGGTTTAAAATAACAATTGAAAATAGGGGATGAAAGTTTTTATCTATGGAGATATGTAAGGCTCCGTTCCGATTTGAAATTTTTTTTCAGTGTTTAGATAGCTCATTTATCGAGGAAGGCTATAGATATATAGGCCTATATATCATAACGCTAAGACCAATAGGAGCGGAGCATTAATGATGAATGTTTGAAATTGTTTTTTTTTTTTTCATTTTGAGAGCTTCCGTTGTGTGTTAGTTAGCCCAGAGTTATTATTCGACGCGGACGAAGTCGCGAGCAGGAGCTAGTATGCTATAAAATAATTTCAATCCAGACGGAGTAAGTGTATAATGCACTACAATATTCAGCATAAAACTAAAGTCGCAATATCACTGTAAAAATTATGTACATTCTTTCAAAAGAAAAAGAAAAGTCTATCTTCGGAGACGTAAGTTTATCACACGGTTAAATTAAAAATAGAAGAACAGTCATATATTTTCGTAGTATTATTCTTCTCGTAATGTTAATTTACTTTCTTGTGAAAATTAGAAGAACTTAATTTTTGAATTGAATCTTTTTTTATTAAAAGGGACATTAAGAGAATTTGACGCTATCGGTAATATTACATTTCTACACACATTGTGACCTCTGTTGCTTTGAAGCCCCGTAATATTGACACAGCAGTAAGTATAATAGTCCTAAATATTTCGAACCATATTCTTAAAGTATTTGATAGGTACAACCACTAAACATCCGCTTACTATGTATAATATGATGTGGGAAACGCGTATAACAAGGTTTAGAAACAGTCCTTCATTCGGAACACGGAAGCGTGTGTAATGTGTAAAATTAAAAACGATATATGCCAGTGTATATTTTAGTTAAATGTACATATATTTGTCTTGGTTTTAAAATAAATGTATCCGTTGTTAAAATAAATTATTGTTCGTAATTTTGACTAATTCATACATGACAAGAAGCCACGTTGTGCTTTCACTAATAAAATGTGTGGTATGACCTCAATTAAAAATTTCAAAGAAAGCCAATGTCTTACCTTAATAGATACCAGAAGTATTGTGTACAAAAGTATATTTTCATAGTATAATAGAATATATTTTTCTGTTCGTACCCTATTTGAAACGCTTGAGATGGTCCCTCTCGTCGAGCAACTATCAGGTTAATTGGAGATCCGCGGGCAGTCTCTTTACCCCGCTTAACTTTTCGATTTACATTCAAAACGGCCTTTTAAAAAACCAACTCAATAAACCAACGTTTCATTGCGTACTTTGCGAATCGTTCGGCTGTGAAACTTAGTTTCGTCGCATCCATTGGCGGATGTGTTGTGGGTGGAGTCCACAAACCACGCCTGTTCTACACCGCGCATGCTAAACGCGGTTTAAATCCCGTTTAAGCGGTATTTTGGTCCAAAACCGCAAGAAAATGTATGTAACCTCGCTTACGGGTAGGGCGTACCTAAATGAGAGCGGTTTTCACGACTGAGCGATTTTTTCTACGAATATGGCCGACAGTCGTCGCGAATGCGCGGGAAAGTGCACTCAAAGTTATAAATCCTTTAAAACTATACTGTTGAATGAGATGTAATAAATATTAATAGAAAAAACTATGTGAAGATTTCACTGTGGATACTGTGAACATTGAACAAAAAAAGTTAAGTTTTTGGTGATGGATTCAAGAATGCAAGACAGCCACAAGTCGTTCCTCATAAAAGACCTCCTCGGGGATGTCCTGAGACCAGGAGCGACGTGTGCCGTGGGTAGGCTAAACTTATTTTAACATAATTTTATTTTTAACTCGCAAACTGGGTCAGTTTTCTAGCAATGAAATTAATTGAAATAAATATGACCTCATTAAAAACACAAATTCAACAGCGAATGACTCAACTTCGATATTCATGTGCTTCCATAAGGTTAACATAGCCAATTTTCTTCCTGAACATGTGAGAACACCACTCAGGAATAAGTGGTGTTGGTGGTCAGACTTCCAATACATCGCGACTAATATCGAGTGTTAATTATTATTATTTTCGATTGTATATTATTATAAGTTAATTATAATAATACGTGTAATGATACGGGATTTATTAATATAATCTATACTTCTATACTTACGTATACTAATATTATAAAGAGACAGAGTTTGTGAGTTTGTGACGTTGTAGTGGGTAATCTCAGGGGAAACCGCTTTTAAATTATCTTACCAATATAAAGCCACGATATTTGTGAGTGTCATAGGCTATATATTACCTCGAAAAATGAAAAGACTTTTTTGTGGTACTCGGATTTGCAAAGTAAGTCGAAGAAATAACGGTCGACCGAAAACGTTTCCTACGAACGCTGCCTTAACGATGAAAGATATATGATTGAGTTCTAGAGTTATAAAGTTTGATAATGCCTACAAAAAAGTAAGCGACAACGTATATCTAACTTCAAGATTTTTTTAATATCAGGGCGGTACAACGTCCGCCGTGTCCGCTAGTGTAATATAAATTTGTAACTTATTGGAAGGGTTACTAAACCAACTACAGCAAGTACACTGCAACTACAACAAATAAAAACAAGCTTTTATCTATAATTTCACTTGATTAAGTGTCCGTGTGGCCTAAGGTGGTAACATGCTAAGGCTGGAGGCGAGATTGGTTATCAAATACACGTGCTTCGGTTTTCTAAGGTGGTATTTATCCAGGCGAGTGCAGAATTGTGCTTTCTTATTATTTTAATTATGGTATTACTCAACATCCTAACCTCGGGTTTACTGTACGATACTCTATATACGTGCCATTTAAACTATTTTCGTTTACACTAAGTTATTATACTTACAACAGAAAATAAATATCCCGTCCGTGTCTTGTTTCAGTCCTATCAGTTAAATCAGTAGTGCCTAAGCAGTTGACCGCTAGTATTTTTTAAATTAAATCTCGAGAAAAAAAGCCGATATATAAGAACTATTTACAGATTTTATTACAGTAAGTAGGTCACTAAAACAAAATGTTATGAATAAACAATTACGAAGTGTTTAATCCAGAACTAGGCCAGAATAAACCCTTTTTAGTCTTTAAGGGGAGTTACCTACACCTACCTACACGACAATCCGGCATCACACACACTTGAAGTCTTTTAGAGTCGATCTATCCTAGTCAAACAATATTGAGGTGGATCGCCAGTAGCACATCCCTTTTAAACACCCTTGATTTAGAAGCATATATAACCCAATTATCTACACAACAGATAATTTAAGGGATTGATTGTTACAGCTTCTATGGTTATCTTTTGTAATGGATTTCACGGTCAGGTATAGTGTGTTCGGTTTTTAGAGTAACTAACTTTTACTCACGGTTTTTCTTGTGTTTCGCACTGTAACTACTTAACCGAGCATTATTAAATTCTATAGACCTACACGTTGTCACGGATATAAAGAAATATATAGGGGATTTACCCAGAAAATATACTGTTCCGGAAGGATAGCTCAAATCTAGATTAACACAAGCTAAACTGCGAGCAAAAGCTAGTATGATAAGTCGTAAATGTCTCTAATCACATACTTTATGAAACAAAAAAGATATAGCTATAAATGTACATGTAGGTTTTAGTCTGTGAAATTATGAAATATAACGGGTTTCTATATAGTTTCCCTATCCTCGAAATGTATACAAAAAAGAGGAACACTGTAGAGAGAGAGAGAGAGAGAGAGATACATTACACTTTATTTTCTGTTGGACCGTGGTGACTATCGCAAACTTTAAATAACTATTATGTGTTGTGTATTATTAGAATTATCAATATATACTAAAATAATAGGTCTTTACCTATGAAATTGCCGTTCTGCAGTACTGGCCACTTCAAATCAAAATAATTTTTGTTTGGCTAAGAATTCTAATTTCAAATTAATTTTATTTTAAAAACATGGAATTCTTTTTCCAAAAGTAGTCATTTGTTTATTGATTAGTGTTACATTTTCATCGCATTTCATTTTTTTTTTGTCATCATGGATACGTTAAATATTCGAGTAATTATGGAATATGACTACCGTCGTGGCAGCAACGCGGCACAAGCGGCACGCAACATCAACGACGTTTACGGAGCTAACACTACAAACCAACGCACCACCTGTTATTGGTTTGCTCGCATCCGTTTAGGGAATTTCGACTTGAAAAATGAACCTCGCGGTCGTCCGAAGACTTTGGTCGACAATGACGAATTAAAGGCGATTGTGGAAGCTGATGATACACAGTCTACGATTGAATTAGCAGCAGCTTTCGACGTCAGGGTCAAAACAATATTGGTCCATTTGCGTCAAATTGGCAAGGCAAAAAAGCTTGACAAATGGGTGCCCCACGAACTCAATGATCGCCAGCGCGAAGTACGCGTCGAGACGTGCCTTGCACTGCTCAACAACACACAAATGAAGGAATTTTGAACCGCATTGTTACCTGCGATGAAAATTGGATTCTGTTTGATAACTCCAAGCGGTCAGCAAGTTGTTTGGATCCTGGTTCAGCACCTAAACAATGCCCTAAACGAAAACTTACCCCTAGAAAAGTGATGATCACTGTTTGGTGGTTTAGCACCAGTGTAATACATCACAGCTTCTTACCAAACGGGGTGAGCATTACTGCAGAAGTGTACTGGGAAAAACTGAACACAATGATGGAGAAGCTGGCACATCTCCAAGCAAAATTGGTCAATCGCTCGTCTCCGCTGCTCCTGCACGACAACGCGAGACCTCATACTGCACAGCAGACGGTCTCCAAGTTGCAAGAACTGGGGTTGGAAGTTCTCCGTCATCCGCCCTACTCACCAAACCTTGCGCCTACAGACTACTACTTTTTCCAGAATTTGGATAACTCCTTGTCTGGAAAAAAATGCAATACCCGAGAGGCAGTACAAAATGACTTTCAAGAATTTGTTGCCTCCCGTCCAGCTGATTTCTTTAAGAAGGGCATCAATAAACTGCCACTGCGTTGGCAAAGATGAATTGATTGCGTGGGTGACTACTTCGATTAATACAAATAAAAAAGACATGAAAAAAATTCGTTTAAAATTTTGCATACAAAACGGCAATTTCATAGGTAAAACCTAATATTACAAAATGATGTTGAAAAGAAAGTTGACTACCTCCATAGTGTACTCATTTCATTCTCTTAAAAGTTAATCAGAGTAACTTAACTTTTACCGCGTGTGATCTCACACTCTTTTTTATGCTAAAGGGCAGCAAACAGGCAGACGGCCTATCTGATGTTAAATGGTTACCCTCGCCTATGGATAACTGTAACACCAGGAGTATCGTTTTTATGTTGCCGACCTTGTAGAATGCATTTTAATCCCTTTTTGAAGAGTCCCATATCATAACCCTGGAGGAACACTGTACCAAGTAATTCCACAACATAAAAGTGTGCGTAATAAAGCATTTAGAGAAGTTTACGGTTGCTAATCCTTTTTTATTCTATATTTTTTAACTACAGTGTTTTCATAAAGAAACCGAACGAACGAATATTTTTTGTGCGTTATAGTTTTTCAACATCACTTTCACCTTCTCCATTTTCTATTGCATGTACCAAGCAATTTTTTTCATAAACACAAAACCCTTTTTATTTTACTGGTCATCTTAACAGTTCCAAATTTGGTTTATGGTTAAAATAATTAGAAAGGGCCTGTTGTCTTTAGTAACTGTGACCATAAAGTTTGAGAGACACTCCAAACCAAGAGCTTTCACGTGTTCTTTGAATTATGAGTAAATCAACATGACTATTTATATTTAGTTTTATTTTTGGCAACCAATCTTCTGATTGATAATTACTACCATTGTCAAGTAGGCAACAATATTACAAGTTTCTTGTGATCATTTCAATGAACTAACAAGATGGTAGCCCTCTTGTTAGAGCTCGAGCCCCACTTTGTGGGACCCGGGCCGCGGATCGCGGGGGTCGCGTCGGCACTCGGCCGGTTGCTCCCCAATATTGGGGGGCCGGGTGCCGGGTGCCGACGACTCTTTATAGGAGTTGTGCAGGCGATGGCCGCCTACGTGGCACCGGTCTGGGCGGACGTCCTCGGTGTCGCCAACGTGCGGGCGTTGCGCAGTGCGCAGCGCACGGTTGCACTGAGGGCGATCCGGGCGTACCGGACGGTGTCCTCGGCGGCGGCATTTGCGCTCGTCGGCTCCCTTCCCTGGGAGCTGGAGGCAGGAGTTCTCGCCGCCGTGTACGAATTAACGGCGGCGAGGAAACGTAATGGGCAGCTTCCGGCTCCCAGGGAGATAGAGTGTAAGAGACGGGAGTTGCGGGAGGGGGTGCTAGAGCGGTGGATGCAGGACCTGGCGGACGTGTGCTACGGAACGTACACCGTCGACGCCGTCCGCCCGGTCCTGCGAGAGTGGCTTGGGAGCGAGTGGGGCTCCCTGACGTTCAGGATGGTCCAGGTACTCACCGGACACTGCTGTTTCGGGTGGTACCTGCACTAGATCGCTCGTATGGAGCCGACCACCGCCTGACATGAGTGCGGCGCTGAGGAGGATACCGCGCAGCACACTCTCTCTGAGTGTGTTGCCTGCGAGACGGACCTCCTCAGTGGCCATCTTCGCCAACGGAGGACCGGCAGGAGGAGACGGCATTTTGCCCAACTCCTTCTGCCACCGTAGCTGGACCTGAGAGGATGTAGTCGGGAGCTCATCTCCTCATTGCACAGGTCCGGCGGAAGAGGGGAGGCAGCTGGTGATCCAGCTGCCTCTCTATAGGTAAGAGCCCGGCGGCCACCTTCCGGTGGGGGCGGCTATCTAAGGGGAATAGCTTAGCACGATCCCTTGCCGCCCCAACACTACGGTCTGTCGGTACACCGTGGGGTTTTAGTCCGTGCAAGCCAGACATAACTCATCCTCTCCCCGGGAGGGTGGGTATCCATAAGGGATTTCACCACGTAAAAAAAAGCTCTCTTGTTAGAACTTTCCAGGTAGTTTTTGTGGCAAGTGAAAATTCATGCTCAGTAGTATTACTGCATTACAGTTGTGCACAATATTAAATGTAAATAACTGTAAATGTTTACTGATGTCTAGATAATGAACGTATTTCTTCGTAATATACAATGGACCTTCAGCTATGGAGAGTTAATGAAAGGGTTTTATAGTACCTAAACAAAAAAAAAATTGAATTAATCTTCACGTTTCAAAAAGTTTCTCGTTATAATTAACTATGTTAAAAGAGTTTTTGTACTGTGGTAGGACTTTTTCTAAGTCCATTTGGCTAGCAACCACCCTCAAGTTGAAAATCTGTTGCTAGGTACCTGTTGGTGTGTTCTGACAGTTGCACTTAAGAACCACTCCTCCTCTAAGCTCGGCGTGTTTAGCCTCTTCATTTAACATCACACGAGACTGTGGTAAAAGCTAGTCTATAAATTATAAAAAAGTAAAATGCTGCTTCAATCATTCCATTTAGTTCTAGTTTTTGTGTTACGTATTCAAATATATATATACATATATATATATACACATATATATATATTATACCATTTATGTTTAAGACGAAAAGTAATCGTCATCTGTTTCCAGGACTCAGGTTACTTCTAAACAAAATTACATTGCGATTGGTTCAAATCTTTATTCTTTAAAAAGTTACTAATATTCAGTTTGGCATTTATATGTGTGTATGTTGGGTTTTACCGTTATTTTTTTGCATACTATGTAGTATATATTATCGGTTTTTATCATACGAGTAAGAGTTTTTATTCTTTCATGTAGAAGTTTTTATATTTTATTCACAATTTTGTCTTATTTGGCTCTATGTTTTATAATATTGGTGGTATTCACGTAATATAGTATCGTATATTGGGAACCACCGATTTGTTAGAACATTGAATTTTGTCACAAGACACTTGTTATATCATTACAGACTCGAAAATTGCAGTAATAATCGACTAGAAAATTGGTTACCAAAAGACGGGATGTATACTAATAAGATGTCGAATTAAAAATAAAAAGTTAGAATTAGGATGTTTCGTTCACATATAATTTCAATCATATTTATTAATTGCATTTGTTTAATATTATATACTATGCCAGTAAGATCAATCTAAAAATATGTAATTGGTATAGAGTTGTATTTACACTAACTGCTTATAGACTTGAAACCAAAAAACCCTAACAGATTACCTCACTTGACGCGGCCGCGACATGGCGTATGCAAACACATGTAAATACTATGAAAAATTCATAACAACGAGCCAATTAACTAGTGCAGATTGCAAATTAGGTCCTAATGTATGCTGTGGCGCAGTGAAACACTGAGGGCGTGCACTCGCTTATTGCCGCCATGTGAACCTCGTTACAGCATCACACTTGAACACGTATTATGTTAATTTCATAAAAATAGCTAGCTTATTCAGAGGAAGCAACCCTATCAAAATTCATATATCACGTTTCTTATCTAACGGGTAATCAATTCCGTGCGAAAATGCATAGTAATATCCGGTTCAGTACTTGTAATACATATCAGTAGCGTAAGATTTTCGTCTATTATAATATACTATTATAACGTTTATATAGATTGTCTACATTTACTTAGCAATTAGAAAACAATCATGGTTGAATGAATAAAGCATTGGAATAGTTCTCTCAAGCCTTATTGAAGATATTATCCAAGGTGACTCTAGGGGTGTAAGGGGTGTCGAGGGGTGTAAGGGGTGTAAGGGGTGTCGAGGGGTGTAAGGGGTGTCGGGGGTGTAAGGGGTGTCGAGGGGTGTAGGGGGTGTCGAGTAACATCTTAAGACTTGAGACACCCATGTCAACCTCACCTGCAGCTGCACCCTGGTGATCAACGAACGAGGCAATGACGATAGCGGGGTGGTAGGGTTTTACAGCCCGGCTGGGTCGCAACCACCATGTATATGGCGAAAAAGCCCATCATAGTGACTCGCTTCTGCGTGTCGCTTTTCGGGATCAGCCTGTGCATATCCAGTAACTGGGTGACTTTCGTCATTATGGCCAGCATGACAGTGGCGACCGGCGATGGATAATCTGTCTATCGGTGGTTGCCGAAGTTTGTGGATTGTACTATGCTTAACATCAGGCATAGTGAAGTCACTTTGCCGTGCTTCAATAAAAAAAAAAGAAAAAAAGGGAGTTAACAAATTTCATAAGGCAGGGAGAGGAGTGCAGATAATGAAAATGAACCTTAATGCACATCTTGAGGTTTCTTATATTCGTAAATACTACACATTGCTACGGCTTCTTGTTTTTGAGACAAAATGAAGTCGTCATGTAAAACCTCTTAAAATAAAATTTATACAATTAATCAACGCAGAAACTTATTTATTATACAGAAATTTATTTAAAATCGAATTTATTATATTCAGATATGACTAGTATTTTCTTGAACGCGGCGTCTACAATCTTATCTGTCCAATTGAAGTTTAGGTAATAAGCTAGCTGGTCTCAATTTTTCACTGTGAAGCGATGGTTCTATTGTATTATGGAAAAAGATATTTATAGAATATTAAAAGAATGCATGTGTCTAGGAATAACTATTTAATAAAAGGCATGTCAATCAATTTTAGAAATGTTTCACTGCCTGTTTGTATTAATACGCATCGCTGCTAAAATACTGCATTCATCACAAAGCCTCTAAAAGTCAAAGCAAAAGGAGTCTACAATCAAGCACGTGATTGCTAATCTTTAGACATTCAACTGACTTTGACTACAACGTCTCTCCTACCTGCCTCTAAATCTTTTTGAAATAACCACGACTTTCACTCTGACTTGTATATACCTATATCAGGACTAACAAATCATGGTGACTTAACATTACGCTCATGCAACACGTCAAAGGAGTGAGTAATGAATCGTATCAAATTGCGATCAGCCCTCTCTCCCTTTCTTTTGCCAATTCCAAATAAACTTATGCGAAAACAACAAGTTTAGGAAAAAAAATGTAAGTAGTAAAATATGAGAGAAAAATAGATAAGTAAACAGACTGAATACATTGAGATAATTTTATTAATCGCGTTTTTTTTAAATAAAGCTTCATAAGGATAAAGTCTCGGGCACTGCTTGTTGACAATATGAGAATACTTTTCAAAAAGTTCAGTAAAGAGGTCCGTACGACCCTCTACACACGAGATACAATTTAGAAACAACTAACGATCACTTATCTATCACTTGACCATCGCCAATGCTGTTCACAGTTTATTTAATAAGAGATCGCATTGAGTTTTTGGTGTTACCTTTGAATGTTATGTAGTGGATTTTATATTTATTTCATAATCTTGTGTTATTCAACTTTATATGTTGTAATATTGGTAGTGTTTAATGTAATATAATTTGGTTATTGTGCACAAGTGAAGTGGATGGAAAATAATAACCACGGAGCGTGGATTCTGACTTTCAAAAACTACCTAAAGTTTTAACAAGAAGTTCACCATTTTTTTAGTATATTTGGTTCTAGCAGGTGGCGTTGTTGTCGTGATTTAGATCAATTCTTAATTTTCTAACCAATTATTGAATTCATTTCATCGGAAAAATATATAAAAGCAAAATATTACCTACTCAAGGCCGTTTGAAACATTTAATTTTTTTTTCTTATTATTGTTATGTTATTCTGCAGACTCTTGGTCCGCACTTTTTTTTTGCTTACATGTAGTATTTTGTATATGTAAAAATCGTATCCGTGAGCGTTTTTTTAAATAGTAATTTATTAAGTATTAACTGTTCAATTATTATTAACTATTTTTGATTTAATGACGGTATTGTATTTATAGCGCTTGCATTTCCATTCTTTATGGCCATTTTTAGGTTGTAATCCACAATATCCCGTGCCGGAGCGAACATTTAAAATTTAAAAAGTAATGTAATACTTTTTTTATGTCATAGGGGCAAACGAATAGACGGGTCACCTGATGTTAAGTGATCACCGTCGTCCATAGACACTTGCAACACCAGAGGAGTCGAGGGAGTACCTTATTTTCTTAACTAGTTCTTTTTTTAGATAAGAACCAAGTGTCTAAGAAAAATAAGTAAACACCAGTCACTTTTACGTGATGCGCGCTTAACGGCAAACCTATTACTCCATTTATATATCTGATCTTATTTATTTGAGTTAATTGAACGATCAGATTATAAAATTGGCGTGGCTATGATACATATTTGTATAAGAACAAGAATTTTGATACTACGTTTTAGTCATAGTCCTAACATTGGATAAATATTCAACTGGTCGTGATTATTTGATAATTACTAACTTTTTTTTATAATATATAGGAGGCAAATGAATTGGCGGGTCACCTGTTGTTAAGCGATCACCGCCGTCCATAGACACTAGCAACAACAAAGAAGTCGCAAGTGCGTTGCCGGCCTGTGTTTGAGGGAATGGGTAGAAAGGGAGAGGGGTAGAGAAGAGGGGAAGGGAGAGGAGAGGGAAGGGGAGATGGGCCTCCGGCACTCTCACTAACCGAACGAAACGCAACAATGCAAGCAGTGTTACTTCACGACGGTTTTCTGTGAGAGGGTGGCGCTACCCCGAACGAGCCGACCCATTCATGCTGAAACCAATAATACCTTCAGCGTGGCTCTACCACCACTAAAAATGTCTTTTAATACATGCTTAAGTAAAAAAAAAAAAACAATATAAAACATGTTACAGTCAATAGAAATATCGGTTTTATTTTAATCATACCTACTTATTAAATAATAAACCTACTTATAAAAAAATTAATTTTAGTGTTGAATAATTGTTTATTCCCCGATACAATTTAAAGTTGTTAATTGAGGGACAAAAGCGCGAAGTCAATGGTGGGTAGGCAGGGAGCGTGGCCGTCGCGTGCGCTATAGAGAGCCGCCCGCTGGCTTCGAGAGCATATGCGTCATAGAAATGATTACTATTCATTGCGATTTTATTATAGGCTACTATTTGATCACACTGATGTCAGTTGGTAATGCAGCCGAAGATCTTAATACCTTGTAACGTAGAAAGAGCTATTCGGGCATAAATTGATTGGTGAATAGTTCAAATTCTTTTTGACATATTACATAACAATAAAAATCGAGAATGTTTGATCTTCGTGTAGTAGATTTTATATTTTACTAGCTACCCACCCCAGCTTCGCAAGGGTGCAATGTGGATATGCATTGTAATGAAATACTGTTAAGGGCAGTTTTGATCTACATGATATGTACAACGTATATAATAAATACATCATTGGATAATTGATATTGTACAAAATAGCTTGGTAAATAACATATAATTATATTTGTAAAAGGATAAAAACGGTTAGTGTGGGTTATTTTTTAGAGATAAGTATATACCATCGCGGATTTTTTCATAGATCTAAAGTATTGCCAGCGTTTGCGATAAAAGCGCACAAAAGTATGATTGTTACAGCATCACATTATTAACCTTTGAATTTTTCGACTTTTCTGTATTATGTATATACATCCTCTTGAACCACTCTATCTGTTGCTGTATAAATTCCGTTGAATAGTTTAAAACATCGCAGGGAATAGACACAGGATGCGAATTCATTTTATACTATATAAAGATCCATAATCTTTTATTGTTTGACTCTATATGTCATATTGGTGGAACTTTACGTAATATAGTTCGGTTCTTGTGCACAAGTGAAACAGATTTGAAATAATACCATGGAGCATGGATTCTGACTTGTCACCAAAACTCGCTGGCAAGTTCTAACAAGAGAGTCACCATTGTGTTAGTTCATTGAAATGATCGCCAGAAATTTGTAATATTATTACCTACTCAACAATGGCGGTCATAATCTACTGGAGCATTGGTTGCCAAAAATAATACTAAAAGAAGTACCGGTGTCCGAATGTATTCACGAATCCGTCATCCATGTTTCCTTAAATTGCTAAAGTCACGAAGGATAATAATGTAAGTGAGGGATTGTTTACAAGTGACTATTAAACATTTGTGCGTTTGATTTGTTCAACCCCATTGTTATAATATCTTAATGAGTATACGCTGAGTGACATTATTTGATACTTGATCATTATTTAATTAATTGACATTAATGTGCCGGTATTTATTACAAATCTTAGTGACGAATAGAATAGATACAATCATATATCTATGATATAATAATAATCTATAAACATTTTAAAGCAAACGCATTTTTGTTGTCTTTTTGTGTGTTAATTTATGATACTATCATTTAGAAAATTTTATGAGAGTTTAGCTTCTGCCCGTGATTTCGTTCGCGTGAAATAGTTACTTTGGCCTAACGCTAACACGCAGAGGAAGCTCGTAAGAGGAAAAAAACCTGATTTTGAAACATTCTTCATTAGTGCTCTGCTTTTATTGGCCTTAGCGTGATGCTATTATTAGCCTATAGCCTAACCTTCTTCGATAAATGAGCTATATAATGAAAGATTTTTTCAAATCGGACTAGTAGTTCCTGAGATTACCCTCTACAACGTCACAAACTCACAAACTTTACCTCTATAATATTAGTATAGATTTACATATATAATACTTGCATATAAAGCTTATACAGAGTAAAGAAAAATGGATGTATTGTAATGAGATTGCATGGAATGAATTTTCAGGCGCTTTCACTGAAAGCACAGACTATATGGCTACATTATGACATAGATCAAATGCTTTAGTTACGTTGGATATTTCACGCATATCAAAATTGCCCATTACAGTATATCCTATCAATGATAATGTTATAAGATTGTGTATATGTAAGATTGAATAAAAGTAACTAAAACAGTTGTTCATGTGAAGATTCTTATGTAACTTCTATGAATTTGACCAACTGTAAATAGAATGTTACGAAATATATCTGAATTATTTAGATAATTCTAACGCAACGTTAGTCCATTATATACATGTGTAACCTGGAAAGATAGCTAGTATTGTAACAAAATAAAGATAATCTATATAAAACACACACAGGATACGCTACATAAATAATGAAATAAATACATATATATATTCTTATACAAAATTATAAATATGTGGTATATTTTAAAATAGAATGTTTATAACCAGAGTTATGATATATTTGAGATACAATGCACAAAAATGCCTTTAAAAGTCTATTTTATCTTTAGAAATGTTAAGGTTCTTATTTTATTCAAATAAAACTGTAAATATCTTATATAAAAAGAGTATTTTAACTAGTAAAATAATATAGTAGATAATATAGAAAGTGCTATAGAAAAAAATATTATATGCCACAGGCTTCATGTAGGGGGCCATAACTAATAAAGAACTATAAAAATTGGTTTTTAATAGGTAGGCAACTTAAACAAAATGTAATGAATAAAAAAGCTAAAATTTATAATAAATAATAATAAATTAATATGATAATTAATTATAGCTAAAATTTATTTGATCCACATTTAGGCCAGATAAACCCCTCATAACAATTATGCATCATATATAATTGGAGCCTTTCAATGTTAATCGATCGCAGTCTAAAAATATTGAAGTAGATCGCCAGTAGTTCAAGTTTGAGCATGCCTGATTTGGTGTCTGATGTTGATATTGATTTGTAAAAAAGATAATAAAATATTTTTGTTTTCATTGTAGTTATTTTCCAGTGGCTTGATAAGAAATACAAAGGATGGCCCAGATTTGTTTCCGGTTTTTGTTCTTATAAGTTTAGGGAAATAACGGATCAAAATTATTTAATCCTTTAGTCTGGTATCGATGGGGTGTCGGTACATCCCTACGGGGCGTATCGTTAATTTGTCACGCGTTATATCTTCACCATGAAGTAGTACTGGGGTTAAATATCCCATTTGTTTTTCTTTCTAATAATCTTCAAGTCAAATTATTCATACTATCAAAAAAAAAACAAAAAAAAAACAATTATTTGTGAATATTAAAAAGGCAGAAGCAGCAAATAATTATTTGTATTCATTTAATAAAAAATGTACATGAAGTATTAAAAAGCGTGTTAAACACACCTTTAGATATTTTTTGGTTTTGAAAACCATAGAAAAGCAAAGAAAATTTGATCTGTTCCTCAAAGTTGTACCCGTTTTGGTTATAAGGCAGACAAGATACTCAGGTCTAAACAGCTATATCCGCTTATAATATACTAGCCTCTGCCCGCGACTTCGTTCGCGTGGAATAGATACACTAACACGCAGCAGTTCTCAAAAAGAAAAAGCATCCCGATTTTGAAACATTGTTCATCTGTGCTCCGCTCCTATTGGTCTTAGCGTGATGATATTTAGCCTATAACCATTCTCGGTGAATGAGCTATATAACACTGAAGGAATTATTCAAATCAGACCAGTAGTTCCTGAGATTACCCCTTACAACATCACAACGTCACAAATTCACAAACTTTACCTCTTTATAACATTAGTATAGATATATTGTAAGAAAATTCAAATTAGTGGCTTTTATTTAGACGCTACTACATTGTTATAGATAACTTCTTAAAAGTTTTTCAGTTTTAAGACACAAAATCGATTAGGATAGAAAAAAATGTATTATAAATTAATCACACTGCAAAATATACAGAAGACTATATATATTTTTATATTTTTAGTACCTATCGGAAGTTACACTCAAAAACAGTCTCATTAGAACATAAAGTGTGTGTGATAAAATCGGCTGAGTGCCTTAAACGCTCGCCTTAGTAGTCCGGTGAAGCTGTTACGACCTTGCTGGGTCAATAGCGTAGTCAGTTCAGGAAAAAAAAGCCGATTTTATTTTGGCAACCAGCTCAAGGGTGCACGGCACACCTCGGCTTGGCTGTTGCCTGTTGCATGCAAAATCGCGACCTATCTTAGCTAACCTAGCTAACTATTCATATATGTATGAGTTGTTGAAACGTATATGTGTACCAAACATCCATATATTTATTATAGGAAAATTGAGAGTTTTTCAGTTCTATAAGGGAAAAAAAAGTAATCCCTTCCACTTTCATGTGTAACCGTGTGGCTTGCACGCGTGTGGGGGTGATCGTGTAGTGTTGTAGCAGTGATGTATATTTGTGTGTCACCGTATCGCGCAAGCAACGAACTCAAGGGCACCATACCAAGGGATCGAACCTAGGCTTGAGCCGCTGCCGTGGGAGGCCTAATCGGGTGTGCGGGAGCGAAATTAACCCCCAGACCACGGCGGCGTGATCTGTGGTTACGCGGGCGTGGGCGTGAACACGCTCTGTTTCGAGGGACAGGCTGGTACTGATCGTTCGCTGACGTGATTGAATCAGGAAGGTCGGTAAAAATGTATCGCGGACGTCTTTTATAACGTGCAACGTTAGGTACGGGTTCATAATTTGCGGCGGATACCACTAACGGTCTGGGATGATTCGCGGCTTTTTCAAAAGAACTAATCGTAAGTGATTTTACGTACGCCCAGATAGAAGGGATCTCTAGGTCTCTATGGAGGTCGACTGTCCGGATGTACCACGGGGCACCGGTCACTTTACGTAAAACACGATTTTGGAGAACCTTCAGCTTATCAAAGTTATCTTTGGACATATGCGCAAAAACGGGGCAGCCATATGTCATCAGGGGACGGATACACGTCTTATACAAAGTGAGCTTGTGTCTGAGGGACATCTTACTCTTATGACAAAGCAACGGATGGAGGCGACCCGAGACCATAGAGGCTTTGTTTCGCACTCTGTCTATATGTTATAATTGAACTTCAAATGTCTATCTAATGTAACACCGAGATATTTGACCTCTTCGACCCAAGGGATATCGATTCCGTATAGCCTGATAGGTTCAAATTTATTAGCGCGTTTCATGGGATCGAAGAGTATTACGGCACTCTTATCGGGATTAACTTCTATGCGCCATCGACGAAACCATTAACCGAGAGTATGAACGGTTTTTTCGATGCGCTTCCTAAGAAAGTCCGACCGCCAGCCGGAAGTGTAAATAACGGTATCGTCAGCGTAACAACCTTTTTTTTTTATTTTTGTTTTACGTGGAGAGAAACTCCTCATGGACTGCCAAGCTCCCGGGGGGAAGCCCGACTTGAGCCGCCCACCACCTACGTGCTAGTCACGCAGGAGTGGGGCCTTTCGGCGACTCTAACTGGCTAAAACTCCACGACAACCTATGCCGCACTATGGGAGTGTCCCGGGGTAGCGCGAGCAAGCTCCGCAACACCCCCGGCGGCAGGCGTTTCCCACGCCACACCCGGCTGAGGCAGCCTGGTTGCGAGACTGCCTCCCAGCCCGCCAAACCCGTGCAATGGGAGTCCAGGCCCCCCGACCCTTTCCCCCTGGGTTCGGCCGGCAGCGGAAAGCCTAAGGCGCTCCGCCGCCACCCCACGATTGATTTTTTACTGAGGTTTACTCCTCCTCCACCTGAGCCATCCTGAGGTCCCCTCCAGCCTACCAACCTAAGCTAACCCTAATCCTACCAACCTAAGCTAACCCTAATCCTAACACAACCTAACATAGTCCTAACCCTACTCCTATTTAACAACCTACCTCGACCCCCCGAGACCTAGGTACGTCACTGATGAACAGATTGAAGAGCGTGGGCGCGAGTATGGAGCCTTGTGGCACACCTGAGCGTATTGGGTGGGGCAGCGATAGTTCACCATCTACTCTGAAGCGGCATGTCCTATCAGTGAGATAATTGCGGATAATATGAATTAACCTATCGGGTACGCTAGATTTAGATAATTTATGGATGAGCCCTCCGTGTCAGACCTTATCGAAGGCCTTGGCGACATCGAAGAAGACTGCAATTGTGCGTTTCGGTTTACGTTTCGGATCGGCGTTAAATTTAGAGAAAATGTACTCCGTGAGACGGTGTACTTGATTCGTGCAAGAGTGTTTGGCGCGAAATCCAAACTGCTCAGGTGGTATTAATTTTAAATCTGTACTCGAGAACTTGAGACAGTTCAGAAGGAGCCGCTCGTAAAGTTTTACTAAGGTATCTAACAGACTAATGGGCCGATAGCTAACGGGAAGCGTAGCTTTCTTGCCGGGCTTGTGAATACCTATCACTACGGCCTTTTTCCAGACGGCCGGAAAGTGACCCTAGGACATGGCCGCATTAAAGACGCAGACCAATAGAGCTATGATGCGATCAGGAAGGAGTTTCAGAACCTCGTTCCTGATCCCATCGGGACCTGGGGTCTTCCTAGGCTTGAGACGCTTGATTGCGCCTGCAACTTCATCGAAAAGGTAGAACATTTTTCTATAGGTTAAGGTATTAATTTATTATGTCTCCTCCAAACAATCAACTCTGTTTATTGTTTCTAGTACAGCGTAAGTTCTTTAGAACAGAACTCGAAGAGCTGACCTTTTTTTCCTACACCACTTTCTTTTTATATAAACTTAATAAATAAACTTTTTCATCAACTCTTTTATTTACTTACTGGCCACGTTAACATATTTCACATCGGTTTACGCCTGATGAGATAAGTGTCTGGTGTGTTTAGTAACTGAGACCTAAATTGCTTTGAGACACTCCCATCCAACAATAATGACATACGTGTTTTTGGCAATTAATAATAACAAAAGCATGGCGGCTGTTTGTGACCTCAAGTGCCTTCTATATAAAGTTCGTCACCTCAAAAATTTTACGGAAGCCTTTTGTAAGCTGATAATATATTATGAACGTGTTTTTTTTTATAATAATGTATGATTATTGCACTGTAAAGAGTTATTCTGTGAAGCACTTTTAAGGTTATGGGAATATTTCCGTTTCAACAAAAGACACTGTGTTTGTATAAATTAATCAATGATAACTTAGGAATTATAATCAATTCAAATGTATTTGTTGATATATAATCAAATATTTATACTACCAAAAGAACATTGTATTAAATGTTGTCCGAAATTATTAAAATACGTTTTAACAACCCTCTGAGTAACTCAGGTATGGCCGTGAATAAATTCTATTGAATAAATTTGACTTGTAGATGTTGTTCATTTCCAGGAGCTGGGCCTTTTTTGCGATTTAATTTGCGAGTCCTCCAGGTAAAAACTTTGAAAAATTAATTAATTTCAACGTATTTTTCGTATTATTTAGTTATAATCGGATTTCATTAATATAATATTGTAGTTCTATATGCCGGGGCAGAGATAAAATTGCGTCCATGTAAAAGTATGCCGTTATTCACAGTGACGTCATAGTTATTATTCGATCGATCAATCCACCAAGAACAATCGAATAAAACGTTACCGACACAGAAACACAACCCTGACTATAGTAACCACGAATTATATTAGTTGTGACTAGCTCAACTGTCTGAGCAAGTATACCCAGCAACTAGTCATCGGTTGCTTTTTAAGGCATCAAGATACAACTAGTGGTATCTCACATGGGGGTAAACAATGAACAGCCGGTAACTTCAACCAATAGCGTTTGAGGTCATTAGTCCAAAACCTTATATCACTGCTACAACATCACACACATCACCTATACACACATGTACGCCTAAACGCTTACACGCTGTGTGTTCTTTTTTAGAGAAAGAAACGACAAAGAGTTCTAGCTTTATTTTTTACTATCCTATTTTATCCTATATAGTTTAGAGGATTTTTTCCGACACAAAATACATATAGGAGTTGTTGAGGCACACATGCTTGGTACACATAAATGTTTTAATAACTCATATACGCATATAGGTCGCGATTTTTGCACAAATCAGGTGACAGCCCAAGCCGAGGTGTACCGTGCTTCCCTTGAGTTAGTCACCCAAACATCCCAAATCGGCTAAGTGCCTTCAGCGCTCGCCTCAGTAGTTCGATAAAGCTGTAGACCTTTTCAGGTCAACAGCGTTTTCATTTCGAAAAAAAAAAAAGGTCATTAGTAACACCCCCGATATAGTCAATAGTGCGGTATCGCAGGTTAATAGTGGCTCTCCCGCAATATATAGTATGATTTTGTTTTATTTTTTATATATATACATCTAATAAATCGTGTAATCTAATCTTATAAAAAATCTAATAGATGGTTGAGTTGACCGACTAAAAGATTACTAAGTAATCCTAACTTAGTATCTAATATTACATTTGCGAATGTGCGTTTCTCTGATCTATGTTACGCTTTCACACCTTAACTATAATAACTACAACCAATAATCATGAGATTTTGCATATAAGTCAGATGTACAGAAAAGAGTACCTGTGGCGAAGGTTGGAAATCTAAAAAAGGGAAGCCGGAGCAAAAAAGTTCTTATTTAACAGAATATCAACTCTTCACCATCATCACCTAAGTTCCTATGGCGATTAAAGACAACAATCTATGTGAAATAATGCCATCTCTCATGTTGACTTACCAAACTGAAACTAGAGTACCGTTAACTTACTCTTGTTAGCTATTAATCAAGAACCCGAATTTATTATTTCGCAATAAAACAATTACAAAACTTTAAAATCGAGTGTGCAAATAAATTGTTTAAGCCACGCTTTAATACAATCTCAAATGTTAAAAACTAAAGATAATCAAAAACAAAAAAATTACAAGTTAAATATACTATAAATATAATTTTTAATTTGAACCCCTATGAAACCAATGAAACCCTAGTATGATACAGTTATAGTGAACTAAATACAAATTTTTAATCACCAATTGATTAAAAAATCTATCACCGTAAATAAACATTTTCAAATGGAAGTCGAAGGAAGCACATAGTAAAAAATTTGTTGAAATAATTGTCATACTCTATCTTTTAATTTAATGAAAGTAGTAATCGTTTTTTTAAGTAATTAAGTATACAATAATTAAGGTTTCAATAGAAGTGTCTGCGGACAGACGTATGACATTCTGGTCCAAATTGAGAGACAGGATAATTTATATTTTAGTTAATGATCTCAATATTTATTTAAATACAGATTATATGATTGTCAATGATGATTATTGTTATTAATTGTAAGTTTCATCAGTCTCGAATAGATGGCGCGCTAAATTAGTGTTGAAAGAAAACTTTATGACCGCCTGTTATAGACAACTCATACATAAGGGGCGACATGTTTTAATTTCGGAAAAAGTTTCTCATAATTTTTATTTTTATTTAACTTGTACTAACTGAGTCACAGTAACGCGTGTTCGGGTTAGCTATTAAATATATATAATATAGAATGGCGATTAGGTTTTATTTGAAAAGTTAAAGAAATGTTTTTGGATTCAATATTTTTTCTCCACTTCACATCAACAACCAAACGGAATAAAAACTAAAAGTACATGTGCATCGGTGTTAATAACACTTACTATTCAAAAATTTAGCGAAGGGAAATGTTTGAAAAGCGACCTCAATGCTGAATGCCCGCTCCTCCATTTTTACGCAAATTAAAAGACACAAACGTAACCATAGACAAGATTTTCTCCCGAGCTCGCTAAACCACCATTCACAGACGTCGTATTCAATTGCTCGAGAGTGTAACAGAACGCCCCGAGGCATTAATTAGAGCAGAAACTCGTCTCTATGGCCTTTCCTTTTTTAAAACTGAACTCTATGTAATCCCGCCTTTGTGCTCGTTCCGTTTGTGGCACGGTTAAGTGTCAGAGTTTGGTATCAAGCGATGTTTTATCTTGTTTGATGAATATTGGAAATGGTTGCATGTGATAAATTTATATCGTCTGGACTGTCCAAAACCCAGTGATATTATAACTTTAGTTATATTAGTTAGTTATAATATCAAACCATAAAGTTCCTTACAAACGAATGAAGAACTAACGAAGCGCAGGCCAACAAACTGTTGCCAGCATAAGTTAAAAAAAAAAAACGTGTTTATTACAACACATTGAAAAATAACGAATAATTTATTATAAAATCATATTAAGTACTTATGTAAAATGTATTTTAAATTTCTTTTTTCATTTGTACGATTTTTTTTACTAAAGCATGAAATATACGATATTCTGAAATTAAAATTATGTTTTGGCATTTTAAGATTTGGGTCCTAAATGATGAGCTGAGGAGTTAATTCGGTTTCTCCTTTTTCAGATATTGTAAAAAATGAAGAGGAGCACGATGTTATAAGATGTAACTCCCAAGCTACAAGTACAAATTTAGAAACATCAGAGTTAGAGGATGATATATCTGTTGGTGACAATAGAAGTGAAACATCTACACCTAAAAAAATCCAGTTTACTTTCGAAAAGAAGTCTGTATATAAAAAGGTTAATTCTGAAGACTTGTCGTCACCAATGGATGTCGATTCGAGTCGAGTTCCGAATTATGATCCAACATATAAAGAAGAAGATGAAAATGATTTCGAAAGTAGAACAAATGAGCGAATCAAAATATATGATCATGGTCTATATCACATCTACAGATCGGAAAGGGAGAACAGTAAAGACGGACTGAACGAGACGTCACCATTCAGTCATATGGCTGGAACCCTGTCTGAAGGTATTTATGGAAGAACTATGGACCTCTCTAAGACATCGTTCCAGTCACAACTACTGGCAGGTTTCGCGGCGTCTGTTATTGCAGGCAGTTCACAAAGGGATTCACAGGAGTCTTCGGGTGAGATTTTTTTTCTAAGATACTTAACCTGTTGATATTTTTTGCTCGAACTGCACAAGTTATATCAGCTGTTCCTACCTCACAATGGTAAATTATATTTGAAATCTAACATTTTGAATATGTAATCTTTTATCATCATCGTTATCGGTCTGTTAGACTATCAGTGCCAGCGGCCTCTTCCCGATGGACGATATGAGCAATAGCCCACAACGCATTAGCGATTTCAAACTCTGAGAAATCACAACTTTTATGTTTTCCCATATACACTAGTATTACTAGAATATTTCTCAGGTTCAGGTTTTCTCACGATGTGTTGTTACCAATTTATTTTAGTAACTATATGCAAATTCGGTAAACTCGTTAATACATGCTAGGGTTCGAACCTGCGGATGTCGAATTTAAATTCCACCAGTCAAGCTACTAGACCACCACGTCTTTTATAATATAGTCCTCTATAATACAGTTTATATAATAAAAGGGATATGCTATATGCAGATCGCCCGCAACCTACTCGACCATTGATCACAGGGAATTCTAGCCGAAAGCCACGACGACGTCGAACTGCCTTCACTCATGCCCAACTGGCATATTTAGAACGAAAATTTCGCTGTCAGAAGTATTTAAGCGTTGCTGACAGAGGGGATGTGGCTGAAGCCCTTAGTCTAAGCGAGACCCAGGTAAAGACCTGGTACCAGAATCGACGGTAATTATATTTTTTTCTTTAGATACTTTCAGTCACTTCTAACTTTTTATATTTTAATGCTGTAAAATCAAATACATCAGTAATTATTAGAATTTCTTTGAAAGAAATGATATCTAACTATAAAATTCGTTGACTACAAACTAACAACGGGTTGGGTGCCAATACTAAATTTAATAAAATTACAGTTTCTCCGAGTTTCCTAAAATTATTACTTTCGCATCTTATCTCTGCTGTTAAAATTAAATCTAACGTAAGCTTCGATATAAAGTAACTAAAACCTGACGACATAACTTTACTGTTAGTCTGGGAAACGTTGATTTGTGGGAAAGTGTAATGCAAAATCCACATAAATTTAGAATCCCATGGGTGAGTTAATTAACATGTTTTAACAAAATAATCAATATTTTGCTTTAATATTTGTTAATGGTTGTAAATAATTGTTTAATAGAACAAAGTGGAAGCGGCAAAATCAACTTCGTCTGGAGCAACTGCGAGCACAAGCGGCTACTGGTGAACGAGAATTGTCAGCACATGCGTTGCCACTTGCGTGTGCGCTTCTCCCACCGTACCCGACATACATGCACTGTCATTTGTAAATATATCTCCGTAAAATTTAATTTTAAATTGTTTTAATAATTTAGTTTCAGACGTATAATTTATTTATTTATTTTTAATTATATTTTATTATATTTAATTAATTCATGTATAATTATATTTGCGGACAAGGATAAATACATACATACATTTTTGAATGTTAATTCGTACTTTAGAAACGAAGTGTATAGAATAATTATTAAATAAATAATAAATAAATAAATGTAATTCATAGTTTGACGAATTAATATAAATTAGATTGTAGATACAAAAAGATCTCTTAGTTAATATATTATTATTTGCATATTATATATAATATAATACTTAATGTATATAAAATATAGTTGAGACATAGTTGTAATTGTTATTATTTAATTATTTTTTGGAAGTCTTTGCAGCATTCTGTCTTTGTAAGATATTATTTTATGTGAATCAGAGATTGCCTTGCCTTCTCTAGGCAGCACCAAATGATATCAATATGTTCATTAAAAGATTGCTCGACCTGTACTTGTGACCTTTGTCAAGCATCTAACTATTGTCTTATATCTATACTTTATGCTTTCGATAAAGTTTTCAAGTCACTACATGCTTAAAGATGTTATTGGCAAATCAAACAGCTACTCCACCTTCGACAGCATGGTTTCTTACTTAAAGAGACAACA
>JACEII010000024.1:5612668-5656901 GCA_014332785.1 Antheraea mylitta | reverse complement strand
TTGATGAAATATAATTTAATAATAGTTATCTGAATAACGTATTTAAAAAATCAAGCATGTAAATATAAGTGAAGTTCATTTATATTTCTGTCCGCTTTAATGTAGTCCTTTAAAGCTGTTAAGACCTTGCTAGGTCAATAGCGTAGGCAGTTCGACAAATAAAAACTGTCCGCTTTAAAGTGTCTGGTAGAAGTTTCGGTCAGCGGAAAGTGTCTGGCGGTACTGATTAGAGTGATATTTAAAAAAACGTATAAAATCAAGCATTTAAATTTAAGTAAAGTAGCTCTTATTTTTAGTCACCATACATACTAAAAATCAAAGCACTCTGCCACGACTGTTTATATGTCCAGACAGACAGTTCACGGTGAACTCAAAAACGAATGGACATATTTTCATGCGATTGTCACCCGTATACAAATTGATTCATGAGGAATGTTTAGATATTATAATTTGTTCCGGATTTTTTTATTATGAGGGCGGGACAACGTCCGCTGGGCCTGCCTGTGTATAATATAGAAGAGATACATTATACAATTAACATAGGTACATAACTAAAGACACAACAATAAGTATAATACTGAACAATATACATAATTTACAATAAGCCTCTCTTTTGTATGTTGCCACTAACGATTAATTACAACAATTTCTTATTTGATTAATAAGCATTCTATTGGAAAACTTATCAGTGTGTTTAACAAAGAGTTTTCTGGAAATTATAAATTTTTAAATAGAGATAATAATTGTGAATAATCGTTTAATGAAGAAACATAATTAGTAAAGTTAATTACTTGCCACATCCAGTATCACGATTGTCATAATTTAAGTCAAGTGAGCAATTTTTTTTTCTCTCTCGTCCGTACTTAACTATAATTAATGCATCCCTCTCATACGTCACATGTTGTTGAGGGTGTCCCGGAATTATACCTCAAACGCAACATATTTTAACATTGTTGCCAAATCGTAATTATATCTTAGTTCAATGCAATAAAGTTGCATTTTCATTGATAACTTCTGTTACTGCATTAATTTACTATTACAGTTCAATCTTATATCTATAGAAGTAAGGTTCTATATTGCTTACGGAGATGAGCTTGATGAGTACGATCTCTTTGTGTATTCTGTACTCCTGGTATCCCGGGACCTTTTGAAACGTGACGTCACGCTTTGTTTCACATATCCCCAGTGAATTCTGGGTGATTTTAATAGTGTTTACCAACAAAAATAAGTGTCTTATTTTGTAAACATATTGTTTTTATAATTATTGTCCACAAGTAAATAGGGTGGGAAATAATACTATGGAGCAAGGATTCTGATGTGCTATAAAACTCCTTGGAAAGTTCTAACAAGATGGCCACCATATTGTTAATTCATTGAAAAGGTCACAAGAAACTTCTTAATTTATCACCTACTCGAAAATGGTAGTAATAGTATACTGAAAAGAAAAACTTACAATAGACAGTGACAGCATCAAGTAGGTATGTATATAGTATATACTTTTTAACGAACATGATAAATGATGTGAGTCGAGTTGTATACACATTTTTTTTCTCTGCTATCACGAAAAAATGTGCGAGTTAAATGGAGCAAGAATGATAATGCTTATGTGCCTGAGTGTAATAAACAAACGGTACAAAAAACAGGTTGGGAATTCTAACCAAACCTAAATACAATGATAAAAATAATTGAATATACATGGCATAATAACAAAATATCTGATTTTAGAAGGTCAGTTTAATAAAATGTAATAGAATATCGTTCTTTGTCATTTCATTTAACCTCATGTTTTAAGACCCAGATTTAAAAAACGGTGGATCATTTCTTTATTTTTTTTTATTTCACGACATCGTAAATTGTAAATTTCATAGATAAGTAAAAGAAAGTTCGTACAAATGAATAAAATATTTAAAAATACATACACACAATAATTTGTAATTTTTCAAAATTTTGGTATAAATCGGGTATCTTTTTTAAAACTTATACTGCCAACAGTCTGTTGATCGGTGCCTCATGAAGTCCATGAAGCTTTTTGGTTTGGGCAGTCTAAGGGTGAAGGGGATTTTAACTTTTATTATCAACATTATCTTTTTGTTTATTTATATAAATACATAAAATGGTAGAGGTCTGGCGTTGAGTATACATGATAAAAATAACTTGATACATTCCGATTATTTTTTTATTAATCCGATTAATTTAACGCAAACGAAGAAGCGGGTATTAGATAGTATTCTCATAAGAAACTTAAAAACCTGTGCACTTAAGGCGTGTATGCTTGGTACACATATACGGTTCAACAACTCATTCATATATGAATAGTTAGCTAGGTTAGCTAAGATAGGTCGCGATTTTGCATGCAACAGGCAACAGCCAAGCCGAGGTGTGCCGTCCACCCTTAAGCTGGTTGCCAAAATAAAATCGGCTGAGTGCCTTAAGCGCTCGCCTTAGTAGTCCAGTGAAGCTGTTAAGACCTTGCTGGGTCAATAGCGTTGTCATTTCGAAAAAAAAAATGGCTGTGTATTTATTTTATTACATAAATATACACTTTAACTAAATATAAAATACAAAGATTCAACTAATGTCAGTCGCCATGTGTTTGTCGGCATTTATCAAAGGGCGCTAGGTAGCCGGCGCGTGCCATGTAACACTAGTAGAATGAGTGGCCGACACAACAATTTGAATCTTATGACTCTACAAATAGGGTTGCAAATATTTTTGAATATTTCGTTAATAGTGCAAAGTTCGTGTTTTGCGTCGCCACGTCTCGCTAAGCCAATAATCAGGTATACCCGCGCCTATAGATGTTTCACATCAATAATATCTAAAATTACAAACATTTTTAATTGTTACTTTACATATACAAATTGGAATAGTTGTAACTAAGTCGTTGCGATCCAAACTGTTCTGTAGGTGTACCAGTTTGTTGATCAATCGACAGTTACATTACAGTCGTAAAAACTACACTACTTTAGATACGAGTTATTTTGTTTCGCTCATTTATTTCCGGGTGCGTGCATCGCTTTGATATGTATTGGATAGTGCTTCAAGTAATTACGTACTTCGGTTTTCGGGATGTATATTCGGCTTTTGAAGGACGGCGGTGAAGGGAAACATCGTGAGGAAACTTGGACTTGCGAAATATTCCTGTTAGTATCACCGTATGTGGGAAAACATATAACTATGGATTTATTAGAGTTTGAAATAGCCAGTACGTCGTGGGATGGTTAGGTGATTATGCCTATATGTTCCATCGGGAAGAGGCTTATGACCATACAGTGGGTTTCTTATAGGCTGATGATGATGATTTGACTACTTCTTTTTGCTATCCTTCCAATTTTTTTTTTTTTCGAAATGTCTACGCCAATGACCCAGCAAGGTCTTAACAGCTTCACCGGACTACTAAGGCGAGCGCTTAAGGCACTCAGCCGATTTTATTTTGGCAACCAGCTCAAGGGTGCGCTGCACACCTCGGCTTGGCTGTTGCCTGTTGTATGCAAAATCGCGACCTATCTTAGCTAACCTAGCTAACTATTCATATATGTATGAGTTGTTGAAACGTATATGTGTACCAAGCATACACGCCTGATGACGCCGGCTGATAATTTGTTACTCTTTAGCACCACCAGTGGAGCACGTATAGGGGGATGAGATGTACACTTCTTGCGGATGCAAATAACATCAGTCCCGGAGTTTTTGGCTGGATTTTAGTCTGTCATGTAGGTAATGGATTTTTTATCTTATTCATAATCTTGTATTATTTGACACTATATATTGTAAATTTGGGGGCGTTTTACATAATACGGTTTTTATTGTGCATAAGTGAAGTGAATGAAAAATAATACCACAGAGCATGAAAATCTGAGATGCCACAAAAACTCCCTGGAAAATTTTAACAAGGGATCCACCATCTTGTCAAAATATTGATTCACTCGTCGCTTAATATTGAAATGATCGTACGACGCTTGTAATATTATTGACTACGCGACAATGGCAGTAATAATCTGAAAGATTGATTGCCAAAAATAAAGTTAAAAAAAAACAGCAATCCCTCTTGAAACTTGTTCTTGGATTGGAGGTGGAATATGACAGTTGTGTTAACACCCTTCATTGTGGAAATCTTAGATGTATCGCGTTTCGTGATTAGCCGATGTACGTATACCTAGTATACATACCATAGTATAGATGTATCTAGTAAACAAGCGATGTAGTAGAGTGTCCATACCGGACTGGATGCCAATACGCTATGGTAATAAAGCCTCCGTAGTGACTCTCTTACTCGTGTCACGTATCGGAGTCAGCCATTGTATATGCAGCTGATTAACACCTTAACTGGAAACAACGAAGTATTTCGTAGTTTGTGAACTTGCTGAGTAGGCCCACTACAAGTAATCTCGTCCTTTTTTTAGTTGCCATATTTGTACAGCTACGATTAAAGTCGTAATTTATCAGTGTAAATATAGATCGGTGGCTTCAGTCAAGAAAAAAAAAACAGGTTTGGTTTACATGTACTTCTGTGTTGTCGTTTCAAATATAACTACGAGATAATTCGTTTTATGTTATTTTACCAATATCAACATTCTTTTATAAGTTCTTGCTGATTACTATTTATTACAATTATAATATTTAGTAATCTAGTATCATAAAAACAACATGGCTTCCCAGGTTACTTTCAAGAATAATCCCGTGGGAGTCAATATGTTAACCTGCTAGCATGACAAATGCGACTATCGTTAATTACTGGTATTTTATGGTGCAGCTGTTTTTAAATTGTAGTGTACAGAATTTTGTTGTGCTCTGATAAAAGAGAATTTCCCAGTATTTTCACTCCGTAAATCTTTCTGAAATCACTATTATCAAAAATTCCCTCTTTTATATCGAATTTTGTCATCTATAACATCTTGTTGTCTAGCAACAGATATTTGAACTATATGTTTAATAGTTTACAAAATCAATACAACTGTGGATAATATTGCGTCTCCATTTCAAACTCTTGTATGAAAAATATCTTATACAAACTTTAACCTTAATCACTGCCCAGAATGATTCTTATGTAATCGAGATTTCTATAAGTCGAAACAATATTTCGGCGTATTGAACTCATTTGTGAGTTGTTGTGTCAAGCACTAGTTCGGTGTTGCTTCATGTTGTATTTTTATATTCTCCAATGGCACTGATATGCGATAATAAAATTAGACGTAATCATTCAATCAATCGAAATAAAAATATACATTAAGATTTTATTAGATATGTATATGTAAAAAGAATTGAAATAACTATATTACAAACAAAGTAAGATAGTTGTTCGCAACAAAAAAAGAAAAATAATAGGTACGAAGTTACTTACAAAGTCGTGTATTAAATGAAGGCAAGCTACTTTATTTAGACATAAGTTTTGATATTGTTAATAATATTCTATTTGTGTCACGTGTGCTGTTTGATTTCATGAAATTAAATTGTAAAAATATAACATAATCCCAGAGCACATTACCGATTTGCCGGATAGTGAGTTCAAGTCTATGTCAAGCTGGTTTTAATGTCTAAACTCTAAATGATATTATAGGGTGGATCAATATGTGAACGATGATGTCTGGAAATAACGCTCTTCGTTGTGCGTCCACTAAAAGCGAATGTACTTATCTATGTTTTGTAAAAATATACATCGTGGAAAGTTTACCAGATTAGGCCCCCCTCGGCAGCGGCTCAAACCTAGGTCCGTTCTCTCGGCGTGGAGCCCTTGAGTGCGCTGCTCGTGCGATACACACACACAAAATCTTACATCACTGCAACAACATTACACATATCACCCCCACGCACGTGCACGCATACACGCTTACACATGAAAGTGGCAGGGTTTTGTTTCTTTCCCTTATCGAACTGAAATAGTTTGGAAAATTATCCGATACGAAATATATATAGGATTTGTTGAGGTATGTATGCTTGGTACACATATGTGCTCCAACAACTCATATATGTATGAATACTTAGCTTAGGTTAGCTCAGATAGGTCGCGAATTTCCGCGTACCGGCCCCTCGTATTGCTGGACGACACCGGGAAGGCGCTCGAAAGGATCGTTGCCTCCCGGGTCGTCCAGCACCTAGAGGAAGTGGGGCCGAACCTGTCGGACGCGCAGTTCGGCTTCCGGTCGGGGCGTTCCACGCTGGATGCCCTGACCCTCCTGAAGAGGGTCTCCACGGAGGTGACCTCTGAGGGTGAAAGGTTATTGGCGGTGTCTTTGGACATCGCCAACGCCTTCAACAGCCTGCCGCATAGCGTCATATGGGAGGCACTCTGCTTTTTTGGAGTGCCCCCGTATCTGCGGCGGCTGTTGGAGGCGTACCTCGACGGAAGGGAGGTCGCCTTCGTGGACGCAAGAGGTCGGATGGTTCGGCGCAATACGGCGCGAGGGGTTCCACAGGGGTCGGCGTTAGGGCCACTCCTGTGGAACATGGGCTACGACTGGGTGCTCCGCGGCGCACTCCCTTCTGGAGCGCGCCTCATATGTTACGTGGACGATACCCTAGTCGTGGCCCGGGGAGGAGATCTGAAGGATCTGCTGCGCCTGGCCACGGAGGCCGTCACTCTCGTGGTCGGGCGCATTCGAAGGCTGGGCCTCGAGGTGGCCCTCAATAAGACCGAGGCCCTTATGTTTCATGGGCCTTGGCGGGGGCCACCTCCGGGGGCCCACATCTGTGTGGAGGGCGTCCGTGTCAGGGTGGGGACCCATATGAAATACCTGGGCCTCACCCTGGACGGACGCTGGCGGTTCGAGCCCCACTTTAAGGGGGTCGGACCGCGGATAGTCGGAGCGGCAGGGGCCCTTGGACGACTCCTCCCCAACACGGGGGGCCGGGTGCCGCCTGCCACCGCCTCTACATGGGGGTCATTCCGTCCATGGCCTCCTACGGGGCACCTTTGTGGGTGGACGCCCTCAGCGCCACCAATATCCGTGCGTTGCGAAATGCGCAGCGCACCGTGGCGTTGAGGGCGATAAGAGGGTACCGCACGGTGTCCTCGGCGGCAGCCATTGTGCTGGCTGGCTCCCTTCCCTGGGAGCTGGAGGAAGTCGTCTCGCAGAAGGAGGCGGCGGAGAGGGCCCACGAGAAAGATCCGTTAAGCGGCCGTCTCCGCCAAAGGAGGACAGGCAGGAGGAGGCGGCAGTTTGACCACCTCCTCCCGCCACCGTAGCCGGACCTAGGGACGGGTGGGGCTGGGGCCCCACCTTCCCATTGCACAGGTCCGGCAGACAAGAAGGAGACGGCCGGTGTGTACCCGGCTGTCTCCTTACAAGATGAGGCCCGGTGGCGGCACTTCTGCCGCTGGGCCACACCGCTGGGGCGGCACGATGAAGTCTATAGAGATCTCGTGCCGCACCAACAGTAGCGGAAGACGTGCACCGTGGGGTTTTAGTCCGTACGAGTCGGACATAACCCACTCTCTCCCCAGGGAGGGTGGGTATCCATAAGGGATTTGCCCACGTAAAAAAAAAAAAAAAATAGGTCGCGAATTGCGCGTGTCGGGTAGCAGCCCAGGCCCAGGTGTGCCGTGCACCCTTGAGCTAGTTGCCCAAATAAAATCGGCCTAGTGCCGCAAGCGCTCGCCTTAGTAGTCTGGTGAAGCTGTTAAGACCTTGCTGGGTCAATAGCGTAGTCAGTTCGAAAACAAAAATATCGTGGAAAGATAAACTAGATCGAGTTGCTTGTCGGTTCTTCTCGATGACTGAGTTGCTTGTCCGAACCGATTGTAGTAGAATTGACGTTCAGCGTCTTCCCAGTGTATAAACTTCACAAAGTATTTTTGATTCTAATAAAATGTACACTAAAGCAGACCGTAACGGAAACCGCGGGCCGTAGATAGTCGATTAACCTGTAGAAGTGCTGCTAAAACATCTAGAATACTATTCTCATTTTATTGTCAATAAGAGTCAAGATTAGGTCGAGATTAATAGAATGAGAGACATTAAACCAGCAGTTTTAGATGTCAGTGATTTTATACCATTTTATGTCACCTTTAAAATGTTCAATGGTTTATTATTGAGGTATTTTTATGGATCGCATAGAAAAGATTGTTGATAATAGACGTAATAAGATTAGACAGATATTAAATCATAAAAAAATCAATTGCGTGTTGTTTGTGGGTACACGCCTGCACCTTTTTCGGCTTATTTGTTTTCTGTAGTATTTGAAATAGTTAGGGCAAGATTTCTGTGAAAGAAAATGTTTAGAAAATTGCATTTGTTTGCAATGGAAATGGAAAGTGAAAATTTCGTAAAATTTATGTAAATTATGTCATTTTCACATTTCAAAATGAGTTAAAGCCAATGATTGAAATAACCTATACTAATATTATAATGGAGGTTGTGTGCTTGATCGCACAAATCTCAAGAACTAATGGTCCGATAAAAAAAAAGCTCATTTATAGAGGAAAGCTATAGGTATATATCATCATGCTAAGACTTATAGGAGCGGAGTATCAATGAAGAATGTTTCAAAATCTTTTTATTTTCCTTTTGAGAGCTTCCGCTGTATGTTAGCGTTTGGCCATTGTAACTATTCCACGCGGACGATGTCGGGGGCAGAAGCTAGTTTTGAAATAGAACAACTCGTATAAAGAACAGAAAGCTAGTGAGATACAAAAGAAGTAGGGAGATCTTCCAAACGGATTGTTGACAATATCCTCACCATATTAAATTCACCACTTCAGTTTAAATCATTTGGGTATAATCTGAGATTACCTTATCTCGCTTAAAACTGGAATAAACATTTCTAGGAATGGGTAAGCTAATGAATGCATTGTGCTTCCACGACACAACACTGTATGTTAAACGACACGTTAGTGCTTTTTAAAAGCGATTAAAGCCCGCCGAAAGGGCTTTAGGGCGAGCTGACGTCATCTCGAAAGGGAATCCACACTCGAAATTTGCATTAGGCGATATCCGATGAGTCAGTTGAAAAACAACAACGACTTCTATATTACATTAGACACGACGTGGCGTCTTATAAACGTGAGCGTTGAGTGAACAGGCTACTGTTTCAAATTGTTTTTGTACATACTTATAAGCTACGGGAGAAGTTTCACACTCGTTATCCTAAATAATAACATAGTTCGTTTGTTTGTTACGGTTTGAAGCCTTAGCTAATCAACCGATTATTATGGGATTTGTAATATAAGGCGAACAAAGTTGTGACTAAAACTAGTTTTTGGGGTGTAAGGGGTGTCGAATAACATCTTAAGACTTGAGACACCCAAGCCAACCTCACCTGCACGTGGTGCACCCGGCTAAATAACGGACGAGGCAATGGCGAGAGCGGGGTGGTAGGGTTTTATAGCCCGACTGGGTCGCAGCCACCATGTATATGGCGAAAAAGCCCGTCATAGTGACTCGCTTCTGCGCGTCGCGTTTCGGGATCAGCCTGTGCATATCCAGTACCGGGCGATTTCCGTCATTATGGTCGGCATGACAGCGGCGACCGGCGATGGATAATCTGTCTCTCGGTGGTTGTTGATGCTTTTGGACTGTACTATGCTTAACATCAGACATAGTGCCGTCACTTTGTCGTGCTTCAATAAAAAAAAAAAACTAGTTATAAATTACCTATGATAATATATGTATTCATTTTTTTATATTTTAGGAGGCAAACGATCAGACGCGTCACCTGATATTAGGTGATCACCCCCATCCATAGATACCAGCAATACCAGGGGAGTCGCAAGTGCGTTGCCAGCCTATGTTTGGGGGAATGGTGGTAAGGGGAAAGGGGAAAGGGGAGAGGAGAGGGGCGGGGAGAGGAGGTGGCTCTCCTGCGCTCTCACTGACCAAACGAAACGTAACAATGCAAGCACTGTTACTTCAAGTCTGTGTTTCTGTGGGTCGGGTGTTACTACTACGAGCGAACCGATCAACTCATGCTGCAACCAGTAATAGCTTCAGCGTGGCTCTACCACCTAAAACTCAGTTTATTGAAGTAAAACTTTAATGGCACGGTAGGGAAAATATTTGCGTTACGCGTTAAACTTGAGGTGTGTGTATGTACACGTATGTATCTGTCTGTGCCTAGTAGTATACCAAAATGAGCAAATGTATAGTAAAGCATTTTTACTGCGAGGTTTAGTACAGCATATAGTTTATAAATATCCTCCTATTATACAATTTAATTCATACTAGCGGGCCCAGTGGACGTTGTTCTGTCTTTGATAATAATAGAAAAAACCTTGACAAAATATACACCTAAACCTTCTACATAAATCACTTTAACTATTGATCGAAGTCGCATGAAAATCCGTTTAGTAGATTTGAGTCTACTGCGAACAAACAGACAGACAGACGAGATAATCACATAATTTCGGGGTGTAAGGGGTGTCGAGTAATATCTTAAGACTTGAGACACCCAAGCCAACCTCACCTGCACGTGGTGCACCCTGCTGATCAACGAACGAGGCAATGGCGAGAGCGGGGTGGTAGGGTTCTACAGCCCGACTGGGTCGCAACCACCATGTATATGGCGAAAAAGCCCGTCATAGTGACTCGCTTGTGCGCGTCGCGTTTCGGGATCAGCCTGTGCATGACTTTCGTCATTATGGCCGGCATGACAGCGGCGACCAGCGATGGATAATCTGTCTCTCGGTGGTTGCCGATATTTTTGGATTGTACTACGCTTGACATCAGGCATAGTGCAGTCACTTTGTCGTGCTACAATAAAAAAAAGTTATGATACACTCATTATTTAAGTTCATTATTTTTTATTTCTTCCTTTTTTTATAATTACGCGTTTTTTATAAAAGAACTTTTATTCTTGTAACAATACCGCAGGTTAACTGGAAGAAAACACAATACAATTTTATTATATGTACTTACCTTCTGCTTCGTTTTTTTTTTGACGGGATTATTGTCTGTCACATAGTGGATTTTATGTTTTATTCACGATCTTATGTTATTTGACTCTATATGTTGTAATCTTGGACGTAATGTAGTTCTGTTATGGTACATGAGTGATGTGGATCAAACATAATACCACGGAACATGGAATCTTAGATGCCACAAAAACTCCCTAGAGAGTTATAACAAGGGGGCCACCATCTTGTTAGAACATGGGAATGATCGCAAGCTACTTATTATATTATTACCAATTCAAGACAGTTAAAATCTAGAAGACTGATCGCTAAAAAAGCTACTGTTTCCTTTTGTCTATATTTTAAGTTTCTTATTTAACCAATACTGTTTGCACTCCATGGGAACGCGTAATCATATACATACAAGAAAAGTTCGCAAAGATTTTTTTGTATATCATAGGAGACAAACGATCAGATGGGTCATCTGTAATTAAGAGATCACCGCTGTCCATGGACTCTAGCAACACCAGGAGAGTTGCAAGTGCGTTGCCAGCCTGTATTTGGGGCGATAAGGAGGAAGGGATTAGAGGGAAAAGGTAGATGGGCCTACGGCACTCTCACTGACCGAACGAAACGCAACAATGCGAGCACTCTTACTTCACGTCGGTTTTCTGTGAGAAGATGGCACTACCCCGAACGAGCCAAGCCAATTCATGCTGAAACCTATAATAGCTTCAGGGTGTCTTTACCACCTATCAAAATTATTCTACCTTCCAGTAAAAAACCCTTCGAAATAGTATCAGCCATTTCAGAAATGAGTCCGTTGAAACAACAGACATTTTAATTTTATTTATATGTCTGTCAGTATATCCGTCTCGTTTACTCTTTAACGATCAAATTGTATAAGAGTTTTTATCCCAAACTGCTTGTCTAATAAATATATAGGAATAGTTGTTGGGAAACATGTGTTTGTGAAATTGATTTGATGTACGGTATTTTAAGTGTGGTATTTTTCAGTACAGTAACAGTAATGCAAACAGGTTTTAGAATAATAGTGACCACTGATAATATAAACATTTGTTTTTTTTTAAGTGGCACTGACCGTTTCGTATCAGGTATACTTACCAAATCGATATTGGAAAGATATTGTTGTGTGGTGGCTGAACGCTTAAATAATGTGTTAAGTTTTCAGCCCGCGATTTAGTTTTTTGGTTAGTATAGACTTATGTTAATATTGCTGTTAAATTCTATCTTTATTACTTGACCCCATTGAACAACGAAATCGTGAAACATGAACTCCTGGTAAAATTTTCGTTAATAGAAATTAACCTGCACAAACAAAAGACAACTTCTACTTTATATATACCAACGGCTTTGAATGTCATTAGAATTAACAAGATCCAAGATAAAAAACTCATAAATAACTTTTCAAGACCTTTGAGGTTGTCACTTTTCAAATATAATATTTTAATAACTCCAATTAACGAAAAAAATGTCTTAATAAAAGTTATATAAATAATACAACTCAACTCACCTTATAAATTTCTATAAATACAAAATAATTGAGGTGACACAGTCGTATTTTTTTAAATGTGGCGACAATTAAAAATAGCAACGTTGTCCTCTTACGTGAAATGATCACACGAAAGAAAACCCAATAGAATTCTATGTGTAACACGTCGCGCCGGTCGCACGCCTCCATTGTGACCTGCAACTTTTCCCGCGGTAGCCGACACGTACCGCGTCGCGCTGTGACGCTGTAAAGCGCTTTCAGCGAAATCTTCAAATGACTGTTTAGAAGTGTTATCTTTGCCTGTGTAATTTTTTTAAAGTGACGTGCGACATAAAAATGGGAATGGATTCGAGTGAATGACATATCAGTTTGGCGGTAAACTCTACTCGGAGACACATTTGACGGATGAGCTTCCCGCTCTACTATACAGGTGCGTTCAAGTTGACACTTTTCAATTAATTATGAAGTTTATGTTTTAAATTCAATATTTTATATACATATAAATAAAATTGAAGTCTCTGTTAGTCTGGACTAAACTCCGAAATGGCGGAACCAATTTTGATGAGACGTTTATCAGTAAAAAGAGATTTTTTTAAAGTATTTAAGCAGTAATAAAAAAAATCACAAAAATAATTTAAAACCAATAAAAGGGTTATACGGGATAAGCATTAGAGATAAATTAAAGATATGCGTTGTCACTACAAAAAAGTTAAATATGTATGGAACACTTACTTTAAAAAGGTTAAGTTTTTAATGCACCGTGCTCGCTGAATGTTCGCCATCTTGCTTTTTTGTCTGTATTTGGTTAGATTAGGTTAGACTTGCGAAAAAAGGACTACGCGACTTGCCTCGGGCGAGCGCGGTGAAATTTAATACGAAGCATTTTTAAAGCAAGTATTTAATACGTAATTACCCTTTTGCTAACAACACCCATGTAGTCCAAAATTAGAACGGTTACAGACATCAATGTCCAAATACAAAAAAAAATTGTAATTAACACGTAAGTTAGAAACATATATTTTTTTATAAACACAAAGTTTGCACTGATACTGGTTGGTATTTTTTTATGTTATTTTTAGCAACCAATCTTTTAGTAGATTATTACTGCCCTTGTCGAGTAGGTATTATACGTTTCTAGCGATCATATCAATGTTCTAACAAGATGGTGACTCTTTTGTTAGAACATTACAGGTTGTGTTTGTGGCAAGTAAGAATCCATGCCATTATTTCCCAACCTCTTCACTTGTGCACAATAACCAAACGAAATTACATAAAACCATCACCAATATTACACAATATTGAGCCAAACAACACAAGATTATGATTACAATATAAAATTCACATGACATTCCAACATCCCTCCAAAAACTCAAGTGGTTGGTATATATTTTTATATTTTTAAACAATAAAATATAGACAAGCGTTTGTTTAATATTCAGAATATTAAAAAGAACGCTTTTTTCACACATTTCTGCATTTTATCCAATTAAGGGACGATTTCTCGCGCTAAAAGCAAATTTTAAATAAACCCTGATGTTAAATGACTACGCTTCGTGGGATCGTGTCATAAAACAAAATAAACTGCCACGTCCCAGTTACGGAAGACTTATCGGGCGACTAAAATAATTAATGCAAACATCAAAGACAAAGAAATTTCTATTCTTTCTGTTATTGATTTTAACTAATGGTTTTGAGAAATAATTTTGACATGCAAAATGGCGTGTATGTTTTTAATTTTTTTTTCACTAACAACGCCAAGAGTGCGTCAGATATGATACGTGCGTGCGGCAGAGCGCATGTGGCTATTGTTTGTAGAAAGCAAGTGAATCTATTTTAGTTAGGACTTTTAGTAGTATATGTCGTATTCAATTGATATAGTGAGAAACTGAACTTCTGCTGTGTACTATGGAGTTATGGCTGCGTTCCAGATTGATAACAAAAAGTACGCACGTTCGAATTTGGGTGAGTTTTAACTTAGGCTTGTTTTCTTTTCATTGATGTACTAATAGAAAGTTGATCAAGTGTGAGTCGGTTTTATTAAGTGAGAGTTCTGTTGGAAACTCGAAAATATCTGTGTTTTATTTATACGGCCTTGGTTTTTTTCCTTATAATTTAGGGTTACTAATATGAATCTATTACGTCCTCGGTTTTATTATGTAGAGTGTATAATCGAATTAAATATGACATTTTGTTACCATTCTTAAGTTAGAAAAAAAATGTGTTTACATACTAACACCTACAGACTTAAGCTATTTTTTTTCGATTTCCTTATAATCCAATAGTAGGTACATTCAATAGTCCAATATATATTTTTTAATACTATATATTTTTAACAATCCTACTCAGTCTCATATCATGCTGTGTGATTATTAAAATGCTAATCGGAATGAAAATCTAAAATACTTTATTTAGTTAAGGTCCTGAGAAAGCGCTTATGAACGACAAAACTACTACCGGTTCGGACCAACAACCCACTCATCGCGAAGAATCTGCAAGAAATAAGATCGGGTTTATCTTTTTAATACATAGTACCCGGGCGACCGAGCCTAGCTCGGTTCTTTAAAAAACATTTTTGATTGAAATCTTAGTAAAAAAAAGTTTTCTATGAATTAAATCTAGCTAGATCAATTTATCGTCCCCGAAACTACCTACATACTAAATTTCACGGAAATAGATGACGCCATTTCCGAGATCATGAATAAATACAAATATAAAAAATATACAAGAATTGCTCGTTTAAAGGTATTAGATTGATAAATCTAAAATATATTAACATTACAATCGGTTTAACCGGTGGAATATCAATTCGATGTCAGCAGGTTCGAACTCCGGAATGTACCAACGAGTTTTCGGAATTTGCGTAAATTTACTCATTTAAATTGGTAACATTATCGGCTGACAGTGAACGAAAACATCATGAGGAAACCTAAACCTGAGATATAATTCTTGTAGTACTTAATGCATGTGGGAAAACATAAAACGTAGATTTCTCAAATTATGAAATCGCCAAACCCGATTAGGCCTCCCACGGCAGCGACTCAAGCCTAGGTTCGATCCCTCTGTAGGGAGCCTTTCAGTGCGTTGCTTGCGCGATACGGTGACACACAAATATACATCACTGCTACAACACTACACGATCACCTCTACACACGTGCACGCCTACACCCTTACACATGTAAGTGGAAGGGTTTACTTTTTTTCCTTTATCGAACTGAAAAACTCTCAATTTTTCGATAATAAATATATGGAGGAGTTATTGAGGCGTGTATGCTTGGTATACATATACGTTTCAACAACACATACATATATGAATAGTTAGCTAGGTTAGCTAAGATAGGTCGCGATTTTGCATGCAACAGGCAACAGCCAAGCCGAGGTGTGCCGTCCACCCTTGAGCTGGTTGCCAAAATAAAATCGGCTGAGTGCCTTAAGCGCTCGCCTTAGTAGTCCGGTGAAGCTGTTAAGACCTTGCTGGGTCAATAGCGTAGACATTGCGAAAAAAAAAATGAAATCGCCAATACATAGCGGGCTGTCGTGGTATTCACATACCTTCCTTTGGGAAGACGTGTATGTCCAACAGTGGGTTTCTTAAAGGTTGGTAATGATAGAATTTAATGTTAGAATAGTCAATTCAGTACATTAACTTCCATAAATTTGTTTACTGATACGTGAGGCCTTGTCATAAAAAAAATGGAACAGTTTGTTTTATGTATTGTAAAATGGCGTAAAACAATTAAACTATCATATTATTTTAAATAGACTTATATATTTTACAGTAGCCATTGCGGTAACAGTTGACAGGATTCTATAGGGAACTTTGTTTATTCAAATATCTAGTTACATGAAATCAGACAAGCGTATAATATTAAGACGGCTTTATAAAATTGTTCTGCTTTACTAACGCTTCTCTAATCTCTATTCTTATTTATATCGATGTAAGTAGACCTAAACAAGGCATAAATATAAAGAAAGATATATTTAATGGTACTGTTTTGTTATATGAGGAATAAAAAAACATATATGTTTACTTATATACGCCCGTTAGAATTTGAAAAAAGACATTTAATGGAAATGATAATATTTTAATTACTAGGTTAAAATAGTTTTAAACGGATTTAAAATTACTTTTCTACATATATAAGTACATATAGTGAAGTAAGGTAACGAAAGCAAGTAAAATAAATAAGAATTACTAACCAATTTCATGGTATCACTTTTAGGTGTCGGTGTGTGCGCGCATCATATAAATTAAATCGTATGTTTTTCCAAACGCGACAAAAAAGTGTAATTTCTAGAAACAATATATAAATTTAATGTTGACCGAAAAAAATATTTCTATTTATGTAATCACAGTAGGTACGTAATTTATACTTTAATTGCGTGAATATTAAAAAAAATCATTTTTTTTATTTAATTCAATTGTTATATTTTCCTTTAATTCAATGTTGATTATTGTTATTAATTGTAAGTCTCACCAGTTTCGACCAGATCGCTCTTTAAATTAGTCATTGACAGAAAGTGTAGGACCGATTGTTATACATACATAGCGTCACTCATAGATGGCGCCACATTTTAATTTTGAATTTCTTTTTCAACTCCATTTTCTTTTAATGATGCACGTGGGCTGTTAATATATTAACTACATAACTGAGTTTTTGGCGGGATCTCAGCCTGTCATGTAGTGGATTTTATATTTTATTCAGAATCTTGTGTTATTAGACTTTATATTTTGTAAATTTGGTGGTGTTTTGCGTAATATAGTTAGTTTATTGTGCATAAGTGAAGTGATTGGAAAATAATACCACGGAGCATAACATTCTGAGATGTCACAAAAACTCCCTGGAAGGTTCTAACAACCATTATGTTAGAATATTGACTGACACGACGCTTATTATTGAAGTGATTGCACGATGCTTGTAATATTATTGACTACGTGACAATGGCAGTAATAATCTAAATGATTGATTGCCAAAAATAAAGATAAAAAAAACTACATAACTTCGCTTTTTCAGTAACCAAATAGATGATTGTAATTTAAATTATTACATAACTGAGCCACAGAAACACGTGGCCGGGCCAGTTAGTTGTTATGTAATATTTGAACTCGGAACTATTTGTCAACTATCTTCGTAGTGTGTTCGTAGTCTGTACAAAAGGTACCGTTCTCGGTGTATCATCAACCTGTAAGAGACCTACTGCACGGCCATAGGCCTGTTCCAAAAGAAAGATATGGGCGTAATACAACGACAGCCCACGTCGTATTGGCGATTTCAAACTCTAAGACATCAACAGTTTTCGTTTTCCACATACAGTAGTATTACAAGAACATTTCTCAGGTTTAGGTTTCCTCACCATATTTTCCTTCACCAACAGCCGATAGAGTTCCCAAATTAAAATTGGTAGAAATACATGAATTCCGAAAATTCGTTGGTGCACCAACATCAACTAACAAATTGCAGACATTGGATTGATATTCCACAGGTCAAACCACCAAACTAAAACTACACAAAGAAATAACAATTGTCCATATATAAAAACTGGAAATCCTAATACAATTAATATGTTATATGATCATATTAATTACTGAAATGTAATGGCTCATATAACCTAACTATATATTATATAGGAGGTACATCTGCAAAGGTTAACCGCATAGTGCTATTTTGAAGGAAGGAAGCGTCTGCAAGCCAAATGAAACAGCCAGTTTATTACCGACGCGGTGCGACAGCTGATTACATGAACCAGCGCGATATACATGACTTCTCATATACACGTGACTTTAGATATATATATGATGGTATCCGCCCGCTACTTGTTCCACTTTAATTATAACTATTGGCCGTACAGTGTCGATGTCAATTCATCATTTTTAAATATTTTGACGTCATTGATATTCTTTTCTCATAAAGCATAAGTAACTTTTTAATAAAGGCATTTTTAAGGTTTATTTTTGGGAACCAGTCTTCTATTAGGTTATGACTTCTGTTGTAGAATAGGTAATGATATTAAGTAATTATTAAAAATAGTAATTATTAATAGTAATGACAAGTTTCGAGCAAACATTTCAACGAGTTATCAAGGTGGTGGTCCTGTTGTTAGAATTTTCCAGGGACTTTTTGTGGCAAGTCAGAATTCATGCTTCTTGGTATTATTTCCCATCCACTTTACTTGTGCTCGAAAACCAAATTATATGACGTAAAACGCCATCAATATTACAAAATATAGAGTCGAATAACATAAGTTCATAATTATCATAAGTCTACTATACCACGTCTGTCTGTCAGTTCGCAATAACCTCAAACACTACTGAACGGATTTTCATGCGGTTTTTACCAGTAAATGGAGTGATTCGTGACTTTGCTAGTTATGAATACAATATAAAATGTGATTAATGCAATTTTAAAATGTTGTTTTACTACTTCAACTGTGTATCTCTAGAATTTCGCCATTGGGGGTTTGGATGACCTCCAACTGTATGTCATAGAACCGCGCGCTGTCGACAATTTTGAAGGCAGTTACCATATCGCTTATGGTCAAAAATGATTTATAAATATAGTTGTATATAACAGTGCAGAATTAACACTATAAGTGAGTTATTTGTTTTAATCACAGATTGCAAATGATGCAGTTAAAATCCTGGGATTTCATTTCACGTTGTTCATATCAGGCTAAACATCTGTCCAACGCAAGTCCGTTGCCACCTTGTGTTTGAAGGAAATGGGGGGAGTGGAGGGGGAAGAGGGTTGGAGAGAAAAGTGGAAACCAGCCTCCAGCGCTCTCACCGGCTGAACGAAACACAACAATGCAAGCACTGTTACGTGCCCATTGATGCTGAAACCATTAATAGCTTCAACGAGGCTCTACCACCTTTTAACCTTTGGGAACCTGCTGAATACGAGCAACATATGTCCAGTTGTTATTGTAGTAATAATGAGGCAAGTGCTATGTTTTTGGTTGAATGGATGGATTAATGAATTTAGTCTTTAGATCAGAGGTTTCCAGACTGGTTTCATAGACAACTTTAAAAATGTAGTTGGTTCCTGTGGACCACCTGCAGCTACATTTCCATCATATCCTCAAAATGCGACCATGGAATATTCAAGATTTTACAACAGTCGCTGAGCTTATTAAAATATATCTGCCTATAACGTTATACGTGAAGTCAAGTTGAAATTTTAGTTTTTCACTATCAAAAACAAATAAATTTTCGTCGACTTCCGCTTACGAATTGTAAACCCTATTTTTTATGACGCCAACGTAGACCCCTGGAAGTCCTCCTGGACCACTATGGAAACTAAGGCTTTAGACTGTCACATGCGAACTTTATAACAAGTACCTGGACGACCGAGCTTAGCTCGGTTCTTTAAAAAACATTTTTAAATTAAAATAATCGGTTAGGTTTACCTTATAAAATTAGCATTCCTTTACCAAAAAATAAAAATAAAATAAATTAATTCACAAAATTTGCATTTTATACCAAAAAGACAGATATCTCTTTGCCGCTACTCGGATTCGAACGGGGGTTAGACAGATTTTCGAATCAGCCGATTTCCATCTGAGCTATTTTTGTTTTGACAATGCCGGCGAAATTTACCTTTATATTCTAGCCATAATTGCCTGAAAACTCAGATGAAAAAAGGTTTCTATGGATGGAATCTAGCCAGATCCATTTATCCTCCCCGAAACCACCTGTCCGACTCCCACGGTGTACGTCTTCCGCTATGGTTGGGGCGGCACGAGATCTCTATAGACTTCATCATGCCGCCCCAGCGGTGTGGCCCAGTAGCAGAAAAGCCGCTGCCGGGCCTTCGTCTTGTAAGGAGACAGCCGGGTACACACCGGCCGTCTCCTTCTCGTCTAACGGACCTGTGCAATGGGAAGATGGGGTCCTCGACCTACCTTCCCTAGGTCCGGCTACGGTGGCGGGAGAAGGAGCGTTAACACTGGCGCCTCCTCCTACCAGTTCTTCTTTGGCGGAGAGGGCCGCTTAGAGGGTCCTCCTCATGAACCCTCTCCGCCGCCTCCTTCTGCGAGACGACCTCCTCACAGAAGTAGGCAACAACATTCCACACAAACTTGCTGCCGAGCATGGTTTTGACGACGCTCGGCAGCGAGAGATTCTCACCTACCCCCGCAGCTAGGATGCGGCGTCATCCTCCTACGCAGCACATTCGGTTCAGACTCATGGCATACGGCGGTCGGCTCTCTGCGTGCTATCTGGTACAGGTACCAATCGAAGCATCTGTGCTCGGTCAGCACCTGCACCAGACGAAACGTCAGGGAGCCCCATCTTCTGTTGCACCATTCGGGTAGGACCGGGCGGACGGCGTCGATTATATATCTACCGTACTGCGCGTCCGCCAGGTTCCGCTCCCACCTCCATTCTCACCCCTCTCTCAATCACTCTTCTCTCCTCCAGTTCCCTGGGGGCTAGAGGCTCCCCCATCCGTTTCTTAACCGCCGTATACTTGTATACCATGACCGCCGCCGCGGACACCGTCCAGTAACCCCGTATCACCCTCAACGCCACAGTACGCTGCGCGGCTCGCAACGCACGGATATTGGTGGTGTTGAGGGCATCCACCCACAACGGTGTCCCGTAGGTGGCCATGGACCGTACTACTGCCATGTAAAGATGACGACAGGTGGCACCCGGCCCCCCCGTTTTGGGAAGGAGTCGTCTGAGCGCCACTGCCGCCCCGATTATGCGCGGTCCAAGTCCCTTGAAATGGGGCTCGAACCACCAGCGTCCATCCAGGGTGAGGCCCAGATACTTCATCCGGGTTCCTACCTTAATACGGACTCCCTCCACATAAATGTGTGCCCCTGGAGGCGGCCCTCTCCGAGGCCCATGGAACATGAGGGCCTCAGTCTTCTCGAGGGCCACCTCGAGCCCCAGTCTTCTGATGCACCCGACCACGAGAGTAACAGCCTCCGTGGCCACGCACAATACATTTTGAGTTTCCCCCCCTCAGGCTACGACTAGGGTGTCGTCCACGTAGCAAATGAGGCGTGCTTCAGAAGGGAGCGCGCCGCGGAGCACCCTGTCGAAGCCCATGTTCCACAGGAGTGGCCCCAGCACCGACCCCTGTGGAACTCCTCGCGCCGTGTTGCGCCGGACCATCCTGCCTCTAGCGTCCATGAAGACGACTTCCCTACCTTCGAGATACGCCTCCAACAGCCGCCGCAGATACAGGGGCACTCCGAAGTAGCGGAGCGCCTCCAGTATGACACTGTGCGGCAAACTCTTGAAGGCGTTGGCGATGTCCAAGGACACCGCCAATATTCTTTTACCCTCAGAGGTCTCCTCCATGAAGACCTTCCCCGAAACCAACTACATACTAAGTTTCACGGAAATCGCTCTCGCCGTTGCCGAGATCCTGAATATATAACAATATACAAGAATTGCTCGTTTAAAGGTATTAGATAGATTATATAGATAGATTAAATTTATATATTCACAACGAAATAACATTTGTCTATATCAAAATTTGCAAGGAATGTGTCGTTTGCTAGTCACTATTGTGTAAAAAGGAAGCTGACCTACGCAGTTAGAAAAATTGTGGAAAAATAATTTCCAAGTCCAATTTAAAAAGCCGTTATTCGTCGTTTGATAGCGTGAGAGTCTTTTGTATGTTGATGACGTCATTATCAGTGGCAGACAGTCCCGGAACACAGTCACGGGATTCAAATCTCTCCGAGTTATTAATGAACGGTTGGAAGTTGGTACCTAATATACGTATTATATCTGTTGATATTTGATATATTTGTTGTATTCTCCAGAAAGATATTTAGAAAACAAACGTAACGGTTTTTAGGATCTTATCTCGACATCAAGTGGCTTTTATATTTTATTCATAACTAGCTGACCTGTGCAACTTCGTCTGCACCAAATTGGTTATCACTGGTTTCCATTGTATTTTTAAACGCGAAAAAATTGAATAAAACTGATACCCGATTGCAGCCACAACTACCGTTTCCAATTGTGAATCCAAACTATCCACGGATTCACTGAAACATATACCCAGATTACATGTAATTTTTTTTTAAATAAGCCTAGTACCCGTTCGTAGCACCATCAAACACTCCGCTGTTTGTAGTCCGGTGAAACTGTTATGACCTTGCTCGGTCAATAGCGTAGTCATTTCGAAGAAAAAAAAACATCTACCAGGATCAATTAAGATAAAAACTAACCTAAATAAAACTAAATAAACATCTCTACCACTTACTTTATCATAACTATTCTCAACTTGTATTAAAACCTTTTTATACTCCATTGTATTAAAGAAAAATATATGAACACCGTATCGAAGCGTCAAACATCGCGCCGAAGCGTCGTCAACTGTCACTTGCTTGAAACTATTGTCTAAGAGTTATAAACTGTTTCGAAAACGTATTTTAAATATATTTCCAATATATTTTTATAAATAATCTCTGTACCACTCACAACATAGTACCTATCACCTTTTGGTAATTTATCCATGTTGATATGTTTCTATTATAGATTATTCTAAATTGTTACACTAAATATTTGGCATTAAATTTATATCGTGTATTTGTCACACTTGATATTGGCGAAAATACCTACATAGACAGAGGCCATACCGGAAAGAATCAATCAAGCCAGTTTTATATATTATATTCATCTGAACAACGGGCTACCTGGCTGCTTGTAAAAGTTGCGTTTATTTGTGTAAATCGTACCCTTACAGACAAAAATATTGATTTTTAAAATTTAGGATGTATTTTTTTTACTAACTTTAAAACGCTATTAAAATGGAATTATTATTGAAAGACATTTATGGTATTGACAATAATGTGCTTGATGTTATTTTTTGGAAATAAAAATAAAAGTAATCTTAATCCATGCTAGAATAGCAGTAATTTTATTATTATTATATTTAGATATAAATAAGTACAAATTTCATCTTTCACACAAATTCAGTTATTAACTCAATATTTAGACCGATTTATTGCTATAAAAATAATATGTGTATAGAATATAGCTATAGGTATAGTTTAGTGCAGTACTACTGGCTGCACGATAAAGATAGCGATAATTGTGGCAGCGTATGTTATCGACGCATTTTTTTTTTCGAAATGTATACGCTGTTGACCTGGAATGGTCTTTACAGCTTCATCGAACTACTGAGGCGAGCGCTGAAAGCACTCAACCGACTTGAGATGTTTGAGCGACCAACTCAAGTGTGCACGGCACACCTCGGCTTGGGCTGTTGCCTGTTTTGTGCAAAAATTGCGTCCTATCTGAGCTAACTTAAGCTAATCTATCTAGATATACGTATATAAGTTATTGAAACATGCATGTGTACCGGGCATGCGTGCCTCAACAACTCCTGTATGTATTTTGTATCGGAAAAATTTCTCTTAACTATATAAAATAGGATAGGATGGAGAAAAATAAGGGTAGAACTCTTTGTCGTCTATTTCTCTGAAAAAGAAAAACATCGTGTAAGCGTGTAGGCGTGCACGTGTGTATAGGTGATGTGTGTGATGTTGTAGCATTGATGTAAAGTTTTGTGTCACTGTATCGCGTGAGCAGAGTCCTCAAGGGCTCCCCGCCGAGGGAACGGACTTAGGCTTGAGCCGTTGCCGAGCGGGGCCTAATCTGGTGTGCGGGAGCGAAATTTATCTCCAGACCACGGCGGCGTGATCTGTGGTTATGCGGGCGTGGGCGTGAACACGCTTTGTTTGAAGAGATAGGCTGGTACTGATCTTTCGCTGACGTGACTGAATCAGGAGGGTCGGTAAAATGTGTCGCGGTCGTGTTCTATACTGCGCAGCGTTGGGTACGGGTTCATAGTTCGCGGCGGATACCACTAAAGGGCTGGGATGATTCGCGGCTTATTCGAAATAACTACGTGTGAGTGATTTTATATACGCCCAGACAGAAGGCACCTCCAGGTCCCCGTGGAGATCCTTATTCCGGACGTATCATGGGGCACCGGTGATTTTACGTAAGACTCGGTTCTGGAGAACCTGCAACTTTTGAATACGATTTTGCGCAAGTGCAAAGACCGAACAACTGTACGTCATAATCGGACGGATGCAAGTTTTATATAAAGAGATTTTATGTCTGGGGGACATTTTACTCTTATGACAAAACAAACGATAGAGACGACCCAAGACCATAACGGCTTTGTTTCGCACTCTATATGTGTGTGAATCGAAATTTAAGTGTTTATCTAAAGTGACGCCAAGATATTGCACCTCGCCGGCCCAAGGTATTTCGGTTTCGTATAGCTTGATAATCGACGCATATATTTAAGATGACGTCAATCCCAAGTCATACATTTACGTTTATCGTTGTTCATTGTATATGGTGAAATCTTAATATCAATAACGTTTAATAAAATGAAATTTGTTCTTTGCTAAAAAAAATAATTGGTTTGAAATTAATCATTTTTATTTATTAAATATATCAGCGGGTATATATATGATTGTTTATAGAAAAATGTATCTGACTGTGATAAATTCATGCTTTTAATTGTGTTTAAAAGTTACTGAAAAAAAATGTTCCTAAACCTATTCATAAATCAAAATTAATTAAATCAAGATGCGCATTAAAAATACAACGTTAACCGGTGTCCTTTCGGGCTAATAACAACCTCTCACAGAAAACCGACGTGAAATAACAGTGCTTGCATCGTAGTGTTTCATTTGGTCAGTAAGAGCCCCGGAGGCTCACCTCTCTTCTCCTTTTCTCCTTAGCCTTCCCTTACCCTCCTCCAATATACAGATTGGCAACGCATTTACGACACCCCGGTGTTACTATTGTCTATAGAGGGTGGTGGTCACTTAACATCACGTGACCCACCTGTTCCTTTTCCTCCTATGATACAAAAAAATATATATTGATATATTAAAGAACCAGGTATTCTAAAATTTTTGTTCTTTCAACGTTGCCGGCTCTTGTACTTAGGTGTCGCAAAAAAGTCTAGTTACGTTAACTACAAATTTTTGTTTTTCGTTATCCTAGAGAACCCCTTGCGTTTAATGGGACAAAAAGTATCCTGGATGTAGCCTTGTAATATCAGTTATTACTATGTTAAGTTTCGTTAAAATTGGTTCAGTACTTTCAGAGTAATACGGGCTTAGATTCTAGACTTTAATCCTTCATCCTGGAGAACCCTTTGCGTTTTATGGGACAAAAAGTATATTTGATGTAATCTCGTAGAATTAGTTATCACTATGTCAAGTTTCGTCAAGATTGGTTCAGTTGTTTCAGAGTGATGCGTGATCATAGGGACAGACAGACAGACAGACAGATAAAAATTGTAAAAAGATTATTTTTGGCTTCTATATCGATAACATAGTCTACCCTGATTAAAATTTTCAAAAAATATTTAATGTACAGATTTCGACTTGTTACAGTTTTATTATAGTATAGATTTTGTCTTATTAGACTCTATATTCGTGATGTTTTACGTGATATACTTCGGTTATTGCGCATAAGTAGATTGGGAAATAATACCACGTAGCGTAAATTTTTAGATGCCACAAAAAACTCCATGGAAGGTTCTAACCAGGGAGCCACCATCTTGTCAGAACATGTAAACTATCACAATATACTTGTAATATTACTACCTACACGACCATGGCAGTAATAATCTAGAAGAGTGTTTGCCAAAAATAAAGTCAAGTAAAATAAAGAAGTATAACTTCCCACTTGGAGTTTTTGACGGGATCTAGTCTGTCATATAGTGGATTTTATATTTTATTCATAATCTTGTGTTATTTGACTCTATATTTTGTAAATCTGGTGGTGTTTTACGTAATATAGTTAGTTTATTGTGAATAAGTGAAGTGAATGGAAAATAATACCATGGAGCATGAAATTCTGAGATGCCACAACAAGGCTGCTTGGAAGGTTCTAAGAAGGGATCCACCATCTTGATAGAATGTTAGTTCAAACGACGATTAATATCGAAATGATCGCACGACGCTTGTAATATCATTGAGTACGTGACAATAGCAGTAATAATCTGAAAGATTGATCGCCAAGAATAAAGTTAAAAAAACTTTCCACTTGAGTACGTAAGCATAAATGTTCTTTTTTATACTCTTTCGGCGTGTAACTACAATTTCGCCTAATGTTAGGCAACGGTATGGTTTCAGGCGATAAGGTCCTAAGTCTAGACTCTAGGCTGACTCTCAAGTTCATTTACTTACATTATGTGGGTACTAGCTAGCTAGACAAGCGTTAAAAAAGCGTCACGACCATACTGGGAGCATAAGTACTGTGAATATATATTAAAAAAATCAAGAATACTCTATTCAATTTAGGTCCTGAGACGGCGCTTATTTTTTAATTTCTACATTTTTGAAAAACAACACAGTAATTGAGAAGAACCGACAAGAAACTCGACCGAGTCTATCTTTTTAACCTATGTATAGTAGTACATTTTAAGAATTTTGTACTTACATACATATGGTAAAGTCCGCGCCAAGCTTTTTGAACGCTCTGAATATAGTTGTAAATTCCGGCTTGTTTGTAATATAGTCAGGAGTTGAATAAAAAACAAAGTAAAAGTATTAATATAGGAATCTAAGTTTGGCATTTATTTATTCTCAAGTTGTCTCGATATTTCACATATAACATCTATCTAATACCTTTAAACGAGCAATTCTTGTATATTTTTATATTCATATATTTTCATGACCTTGGAAACGGCGTCATCTATTTCCGTGAAATTTAGTATGTAGGTAGTTTCGGGGACGATAAATCGATCTAGCAAGATTTTATTCATAGAAAACTTTTTTTACTAAGATTTCAATCAAAAATGTTTTTTTTAAAGAACCGAGCTAGACTAGGTCGCCCAGGTACTGTATTTTTACCTGTTCAGCTAATTTAAAGCGGTCAAAAAGTTTGACACTTACAACATACCGCTAGCATATTTTTAACAAGTAGTGAGTAAAGATATTGCAAACCTGATTATCTTCTCATTTGAAATGTATACATCAATAATACTGTAAAACTAGGCAACATTGCCACTTTTTCAGTACAACAATGCTTAAGTCGGATTCAATGCTTAAGTCGGATTCAATGCTTAAGTCGGATTTATTGCATAAAATTATATCAAGACATATAAACCAAATCAACTAAAATCATAGTAAATTTTGTAGACTATTTAGATAAAGTAAAATATTAATTTTATAAGTGCAAATTAATATCGAACTCAGGCAAAATATTTTATGGCAAAGTCAACTATAACGCACGGTAACATTGCCTCAGCTAAATTTAGGAGAAAATAAACAGATTTCCACATAAGAGATAATGAACAACGATGAACAAACTTGTACACAGCTAGGAACTCATGATGGCTATATATTATCGTAAAAAAATACCTGTTGATAAATGTGGTAAATTCCACGACCCGATTTTGATTTTTTCGTACTAAAAAGGAAAAACCTTAGGATTGTCAAGTAGGACAAATCTTTATTTACTTAAAATTAATAACACTGTTCGAAAAACAAAAGTTATATATTATATTCTAATGAAATGTTCAACAATATTACGTATCCATATCCCACCAGATAAGTTGCTATAGAAACTCAAATCAAATCCAATCAAATCAAAAATTCTTTATTCAGTTTAGGCCCTAATAAGGCGCTTATGAACGTCAGAAACTACCACCGGTTCGGAAACAACCCACCCATCAAGAAGAACCGGTAAGAAACTCGATCGGGTACATATTTTTTTTTACATACATTTAAATACATCATACAGCTTATAGTGGATGCACAGAGAGGAGTCAATTCCAGACATCACTATCGTTCACATACTGATCCACTCTATAATATCCGTTTGACACTAACACCCGCTTGATATGGCGCTTAAATTTGCAGTCCGGCAAATCGGTAATATGTTTTGAGACTTTATTGTAAATCTGTAAATTACTTTCAATAATTATATAATCTCAAAATGTTTTTTGACAACCCTTGTACCCAACAAAATATGACAATTTATACATCACTTTATGACTATACTGGGTTGCTAAATTTGCCAAGAATATTTAGATGACTAAATGATATCGAAGTAAATAAGTATTTATTTATTAAATGAAATGTAATAGAATAACATATACAAAGTAAACTTACCTCTGTAAAGTGTTTACCATATTTTTTATTAAAGTTTCGGAGCACACAGTCAGTAGACGCTAACATAGAAAAGAATTAACGGGCATTACAGTAATTTTGTATATTACTGAGCTGTCGTAAAAAAGTAAATGTTGTTAATAAACAAATCAAATTTCATTTAAAGACATCCCTACATAATAAAAAAGTGTGGTTTCGGTGTAATAGACAATACTTCAGAAGTTTCTGTATGGCAAATAGAACAACCGACAGCAAAGTTGTCAGGTTTCACTACTTATACACTAGTATCATCTAAACATATAGAAATTCAGTGTTTTGATATTTATCCACGATGAACTCCGAAACTACTCAATCGATCTTTATAAAACGTTGGCATTTATATATAATTTGATCCAACTTGAGAGAAAGCATAATGTATATTTCGATTAATGGCCTCAATATTTTTAGTTACAAATTAAATGATTGTCAATGTTGATTATTGTTATTAATTACATGTTTCATCACCCTCGACAGATGGCGCATTAAATTAGTCTGTTTACAGAGAACTGTAGGACCGACTGTTATAGATATCTCATTGATGGCGCCACCTTTTAATTTCAAATTTATTTTTCAATAACTGAACCACAGCAACGCGTGGCCGGATTGACTAGTAGGCTATATTACTCAACCAAAATTCAAAGGATATTTGCAAGTAGTAAATAAATATTTTACATCCAGGCCACTGGGTACTGGATGGTGTATTTGATTTATGTGATAACATAGAGGGTGCGGCGTGAACTATGGGGCACGTTCAAATTTTATGGGATAGAGTCGGGACGCACGGGAAATGAGTGGGGAACGGTTTATAACGTATAAAAAATTCTATCCTATACTTATCCAAAAAAAAGAAAATTGATAAGACGAAGTAGGTCGTCATTTTTCATTTTTATGTTATTTTTTTGGAGTTCATTTTCTTTTGGTTCTCTGTGATCAGAATTATGTATTTATGTGATGGGAGTCTTTGGCGGGATCTGGGATCGTTATGTAGTTGATTTTCTATTTTATTTATAATTTTGTGATATTTATTTCTATAATTTGTAATTTGGGTGGTGTTTTACGTAATATAGTTTGGTTATTGTGCTCAAGTGAAGTTGATAGGAAATAAAACCATGAATCATGAATTCTGACTTACCACAAATAATCCCGCCATTTTGTTAGAACATTAAAATGATTGCAAGCAACCTTTAATATCATTACCTACTTGAAAATGGCAGTAATAATCTACTAGAAGATTGGTTGCCAAAAATAAAATAAATATACGTATTTGAAGGCTTTCGGTATAAAACTTTATTTAAAATATCTTTAAAAATAGAAAAAGATAACAAGATACCAGTTCCTCTAATGTAGTGGTCGGTAAACCGCGGCTCGTGGGTTGCATTTTTTTATGCCAAAAGTCACCAAACAGGCAGACGGCCCACTTGACGGTAAATGTTTACCGTCGTCTACAAATAGCTGCAGCACCAAGGGCATCGCTGTTGTGTTACCAACCTTGAAGTGTACGTTTCAGTCCCTTCTTGAAGAGGCCATATCATAGCCTTGACGAAAAACCGTGCTGGGTAACTCAGTGCACAATACTAGCGTACACATAATGAATATTTGAGAGAACCTCACGGTGGTAACCATTTTGCTAGGGTTTAAGGTGTGCAGGTAAGCAGCCAGCCAACGTCGGGAGGTGCGAGTTTGAAATGGTGAAAAGGGCACCACAGTAAAAAGTTCCCCAGAACACTCTCCATTGTATATGCGGTAGGGCACAGATAGATAGCCAATGTCTCTACGAAGTTCCAAAGCAGACGCATACGTCTTTTTCATTCCTTAGTTGCGGATCTTCTATAGTATGTCTAGTGCATACACGGAATATAATTATTAACTTATCTTGTAAGAGACGAGTAATCATTCCTGAAAGTTGAAACTCAAGCCTACAGATTAGAAGCCCATTTTCAGAAAGCAACAGTAGCACAGCTAGTCGTTCGCAAAAAAGACACATTTACCAAAGTCAAGCTCGAGAGTGTACTTCTAATCATTTCCATAAAAATGTACCTACTAAAGAAAAACTTCAATTTTGCATCGTTTATATTTGGCTCTTTCGGATGACGAGTTTACCGACCACTGGTCTAATGTAAACAGTAGTTTATATTCCCGTACATCGTTTCGTTCATAATAAGATAACATACACTAGTCACTATTAGAAAATTCGCCGGATCTGTGACGTCATTGTCCGCACCTGCGACATAAGAGTAAATAAGAAACAGACTGGCTACTCCTATTTCGTTCTGATAATAGAAGTAATCGGGGTCTGTTTGTATTATTTTTTGTACATTGTAATTAGCTGTACCCGCGATTTCAACCGTATGGAACCCTATTTAAAAAAAAAAGTTATTAATAGAATCATCTGAATGGTGGTACATTTACGTTGTACTATCCTTTCCGGTAGAAAGCACGTGCTACCTGTCGGGACCATATTGCCTTTTTCAGCATTAGAACAACATGTATTATTACTCCGGTGAAGTTATCAAGGCCTTGATAAGCCAGTAGCGTAGCGTAACACTGACTAATAAAATCATCTTAGAGTTTTTGGCGGGATTTTAGTTTGTCATGTAGTGGATTTTATATTTTACTCATAATCTTGTGTTATTTGACTATATATTGTGTAAATTTGGTGGTCTTTTACGTAATATAGTTAGTTTATTATGCATAAGTGAAGTGAATGGAAAATAATAACACGGAGCATGAAATTCTGAGATGCCACAAAAACTCCCTGGAAGGTTCTAGCAAGGGATCCACCATCTTGTTAGAATTTGGTTTCACACGATGCTTAATATTGGAATGATCACACGAAGTTTGTGATATTATTGACTACGTGAGAATGGCAGTAATAATCGGAAAGATTGATTGCCAAAAATAAAGTTAAAAAAAAAATCATCTCAATGTATCAAGTCCATTTACTTACATACTTTTCTCTCGTATTTAAGTCGCGTCTTCATTAAATTTACAATAATTTTTGATAGAGTAAACTGATTGTAATTAATCAAAGATCAAATGTTACTCGAGGATATGCTTTATGATTTTCAGCACATTAGTTTAACAATGATGTATGTTCAAACCAACATACAAGCAATCAAACATTGCTAAAAATGATTGAAATTTATTTCTTTAATTTAATGCTAATACGTGCAACATTTTTTTCACAAAAATTTAAAAAGTACTGACACATTAAATTGCTATTCTTATTACATATATAGATTTTCATTACTGCTTAACTCTCATATTCCTTTAACAATTAAAAAAAAACTTTGTTAAATTGCACCGTATCTTTTTAACCATTAATAATACGTAACCTTTATTAATTTTTATTCCGATAGATATATTAGAGTGGTCACATGAGAAACCATATAGTTATGTACAATGATATTTATATTTGTAATATCATTGGTAATTTTTTTTTTCTCGAACTGACTACGCTATTGACCTAGCAAGGTCTTAACAGCTTCACCGGACTACTAATCATTGGTAATGTAAACATGACCGCTTTCAGCGTGTTTATATTTTTGACAACTTTGACGTGTATCGTCAAGAGAGTCTATACTAAAATATAAAAGAAAGATAAATATATATATAATGGAGAAAAAACTTGAATTTGACAGAGCACGTAATAAATAAATTCAACTGTTCGGTTATAAAATGTCCGCAACTGTTCATGCAAAAAGATAAGGCATACAAAGTTTGGCATTGTTATCCTCTATAGTTTTATACTCTTTGGACGCAACGAAGCGGGCTTTGTGACATGACTGTGTATTGTACTGCCCACATACGAAATGTCCGTATGTTTGAAATGTTATTATCTACATGTATACTAATATTATAAAGCTGAAGAGTTTGTATGCTTGACCAATGACCGCGCTAATCTCAGGAACTTCTGGAGGGATTTGAATCTTTAATTGTTAGCGCATTTATCGAGGAAGGCTATATGCTTTACAATATCACGTTAAGAACAATAGGAATGGAGCACACATGGAGAATGTTTAAAAATGTTTTTTTTTTCCTTTTGAGAGCTTCTGCCGAGTTTTAGAGTTAGTCCAAAGTAAACTATTCCACGCGGACAAAGTCGTGGGCAGAGACAGTAATATATAGTAATCCAGTGTCATGAAGATTATCCACGATAAATTCGGAAACTACTCAACCGATCTTCACAAAACTTGGCATTCATGAATGATTTGGTCCAACTCGAAAGATGGTTTATGTTTCCAACTAGCCTCTGCCCGCGACTTCGTTCGCGTGAAATAGATACACTACACTAACACGCAGCCGTTCTCAAAAGGAAAAAATATTCCGATTTTGAAACATTTTTTATCTGTGCTCCGCTCCTATTGGTCTTAACGTGATTATATATAGCCTATAACCATTCTCGATGAATGAGCTACATAACACTGAAAGAATTATTCAAATCGGACCAGTAGTTCCTGAGATTACCCCCTACAACATCACAACTTCACAAACCCACAAACTTTACCTCTTTTTAATATTAGTATAGATAATGGCCCCAATATTTTTATTTACAGATTAAATGATTGTCATTGTTATTAATTCGTTATTTAATGTTTCATCAGTTTTGAACAGATGGCGGTTTAAACTAGTTTGTTAACAGAAAACTTTAAGACCGCCTGTAATAGATATGTCATAGATGACGACACGTATTCATATTAAATTTCTTTTTGAACTCCAGTTTATGCTACAGCAACGTGTGGCCAAGTCAGCTAGTTATTCGATAAATCATATCAAATACTTAATAACATTTTATTTTTTCAAAAAGGATTTGTCGAAATGTCTACTCATATCGTAGGGATTTATACTTCCCTTGTACAAAGTTTCAACAAAACTGGTAAAGGATAAAATATCACCTCAAATTAATTGTTTCTAAAACCTATCGTGGATAAACACTCTATGAATAGAGGAATTATATAAGCTTTCCGAATACAAAATATCATATGCATTTGTCAAGTTGTTTTTGAGTTTAATTCCGATATACAAAGAGACACATCGGAAAAAATAGTCGAGGTAGCCATTACGACTACCGACAAAAGTGAGAAATCAAAACAGTCTGCTTTTTAAATCACTAATACATTACCCGTCACTAGTCCTGACACAGCGCAATATATCACAAGCATCTCGAAGTCATCGGTGACGGTCAGTGACGCAAAATTGCAAGATTACCCATCCAAAATTTAAAACACACATATGAACGTATCTAAACTATACAACGTCGCATAAACTTTTCGAGGTCATCGGTGACATGAGCCCATAGATTACTAAATAGAGGGAAGTAAAAAAAAAAACAAAAAGACGAATACCCCTACCAAATATTTTGTTTTAAATCGCTCAACGCGCCAAATAAGCAATCACTTCAAAAACTTTAACACTATATTCCTGACCTTTGTAATAGATATCCACCACAAAATTTTGAAACTAAATTAAATTTTTTTTTTCGTTCAATCCTACAAATTTATTAATATAGATAGATAAATATATAATCTCAATATTAGATATGTGTATGTATGTTGTTTATGAAGTAAAGTACCTACCACAATGTAAATAAGGTTAACACTAAGTCTGTCCCCTGTAATTAGGTTAAATGAAACGCGTAAAAACTAACACGAGCAGATGTTAGTTCTGTGACTTAGTTTTTGCTGTAAGTACATATTCTAGTGACAACATTTATATCTGTGGTGTCAGTCTATAGAGCGAATGCACGATAAAAAAAAACCTTGTAATCTTGTAAACCAACCGGCGTGTAGGTACTGTTTGTACGTACTAATATTGAATTATTCTGTTCTGTTAAGTGTTATTCTATATTAATTGGTGTTGTTTATAGTTGTTAGCAATTCTGCCGTTGAGTGTTATGACAAATTTTGAAAACTTTCCTTCACCCAATTTTCAGTAATATAAATGTTTTATCTTGCAGTAGTTTTTATGCCTGGCTTCGTGCATATCAATGTAGAAAATATACTTTTCTATTCTTTTTTAGTTTAGTTGTAGGAGTCGTTTTTTTAGATTTTTTATCTTCTTTGTACTTCGTACAACTTGTATGCAAAATGTCATGGCGATTTGAGCTGTTAACGTGTTAAAAAATAACAAACAAATCCACGTTCCTTTATATAATATTAGCTATGATTAGTATAAAGCACACAAGCTATGTATTCCTCAACAAAGCTGCAACTACAAAGGCTGTGTAAGACAGAACGCTCGTGCACGATATAGTGTCTTGTTTCGAAGGCCATTTGTAACCATAAGAGAGAGAGGAGACTGAATTACATAAAATAAGCATCGCATTTGTCACTATCTCGGTGACCCGTACGAAATTATTCAATGTAATCCAAGCCGAGATTAGGCGAAACTTCAACGTATAGAACGCGCGTAAACCCAACGCGTGGAATTTTTATCTGGGGTCGTCCCCTGAGTCCTTTTTAATCGCCACCTGGGGCGGACGCAGTCAGTAAGTATAAATCTCAAGCTTATTTGTTAGAGTTATACTTAGATTACCTTTAGGATCGTGTTTTAGGTGAGTTGTCACCTTGACCTAATGCGGTCGTTGCTAATGGTATGGGTTGGTTTGTGGATGATTTCAATTTTTATCCCGAAGGATGTTTGGTCAGTGAACTTTTCATTATGAATAATCTATTTACTGTATTGTTTCATAGAAATAATGCTACGTTTTATATTAATATATACTTCAAAAACTATAGTCTTCGAAAGTGTAAGTAATTTTGAAGAATCAGTTGAACGTTTAGTAGGTGGTAGAGCCACGCTGAAGCCATTATTGGTTTTAGCATGAATGGGTCGGCTCGTCCGGGGAAGCACCACCCTCTCACAGAAAACCGACATGAAGTAACAGTGCTTGCAATGCTGCGTTTCGTTTGGTTAGGGAGAGCGCCGGAGACCCATCTCCCCTCCCCTCTCCTCTCCCTTCTCCTCTCCTCTCCATTTCCCCAAACACAGGCTGGCAACGCACTTGTGACTCCTCTGGGATTGCTAGTGTCTATGGACGGCGGTGATCGCTTAACAACAGGTGATCCGCTTGTACGTTTGCTTCGTATATGATATTAAAGAAAAACGACGCTTGGGCTAGTGCATGTTACCAGTAGCACCCATGAGTAGCGCAGAAGTACTGGTGCTTTGAGGCAAAAATAAATTGAATATATAGTTTAAGCAGTCTAATCTTCTATAGATTGTACCACTCTTATAATTTATACTAATATTTTTAACCGACTTCAAAAAAAGGAGGAGGTTATCAATTCGACTGTATGTTTTGTTTTTTTTTTTTAAAGCTAGAGGGTTTGTTTATTTGCTTGAACACACTAATCCTAGGAACTATTGGTCCGATTTGAAAAAATATTTCAGTGTAAGATAGCTCATTTTTCGAGCAAGGCTATATATAACACTAAGACCAGTAAGAGTGGAGCACCAATGAAGAATGTTTCAAAATCAGGGTTTCTTTTTATTTTGTGAGCTTTCGCTGCTTGTTAGCGTTAGTCCAAAGGAACTATTCCACGCGGACGAAGTCGCAAGCAAAAGCTGGTTGTGGAAAACTGTCAATATTAAGCCTGGATACTTCTTTGGAAATTTACATATCAGATTAAATTTTGATAATATTCTATATGTTTTGTACTCAGTGTAGTAATTTAACTGTATATGTTGTGCGAATTTAAATATTGTAGTTATTTAATTATATATTATAATAAATGTCCATGAAATTTAATGTGTATTTATTTACAAGCAGACACTTCTACCCTGCGATCATAAGTACACACTCATTTCTTTATACTTTCTATATGTTACGGTTCTCATTAATAAAAGCATATAATAATTAATTATTATGTAATTGCAAAACAATATTTGTAATAAAGGAGTTATTTAACAGCTGGAGTAATTCAAAATTCAATGATTTAAGTAATGTAATAATTAGTCGAACTTCAATATTTTTTTCTACAAGTTTCGCTGTTTGTTGTTTGTCAAACCTTGTCAAAAATGTATCTAAAAATATTAAAGAATCACGTTCATCGGTTAATTGGACCATAAGTTATAATTACACTAAGATATATAATGATGAAGCGATGATCACATTGAAGCAAATATTATCTATACACTTCCATTTAATCGTCGCTATTTTTGAAGCCATACGCGTTGTTATCAGATATCTTAAACCATTAAGCCACCATCACAGGCAATGAGGAGAGGCTAAAACCTCCCGACGGCGCTCGGAACACCTCGTAAAGATATCCTACAAGATCCAGGTCAAATTCTCCTCGACCCTGGCGTCTTCATTATCGGCCTGTTAAAAGCCCCCCTAATATTATTTAGTGCCAATTTGCGAGTGCCTCCTCCCTTAATGTACGGCTTGATATATGATAACGGGCTAGTGTGTGCGTGTGTTTTATTTTACGTATAAAATATATGGAAGGGGTTTGGTTCATTAATGTAGGTTAAACAGCGCGTTATATTTTTACCATGCCTTTTTGGCAACCGGTCTTGTAGAGTATTACTGCCTTTGTCGAGTAGGTTATGATATTACAAGAAACTTATACTCATTTAAATGTTTTGGCATGATAGTGACCCCTTTTTTAGAACTTTCCAGGAGTTTTGTGGCATCTTAGAATTCATGCTCCGTGGTATTGTTATCCTTCAACTTCACCTGTATACAATTTTACCGAGTTACATTGGGTAAAATGCCAATAATACTACAAAATATAAAGTCAAATTATACGAGATTATGAATAAAATATAAAAGACTATAATATCTAATGTATTATCGAGTTTGTGACGTTGTGACGTTGTAGGGCGTAATCTCAGGAACTACTGGTCCGATTTGAATGATTCTTTCAGTGTTATATAGCTCATTCATTGAGAATATGACTATATATAATCACGCTAAGATCAATACGAGCGGAGCACAGATGAAAAATGCTTCAAAATCGGGATGTTGTTTCCATTTGAGAGCTTCTGCTGCATGTTAGCCCAGAGTAACTATTAGTACGTGAACGAAGTCGCGGCCAGGGGCTAGTGACTGATAATGGTCGCACTAAATATTCCCTTTTATCGTGTTGTAGAGATTTTATTACTTTATATCTAAGGACTCAAGAAATAAACATACAGCTTGATGATTAAAATTAACGAAGCTTCAGGCCGCGACTTCGTCTGCATGGAATAGTTACTTTCGGCAAACGCTAACACGCAGAGGAACCTCTTAAAAGAAAAAAAATCGATTTTGAAACATTCTTCATTTGTGTTTCGCTCCTACTGGTCTTAGCGTAATAATACATAGTCTGTAGCTTTTCTCGATAAAAAAAGTATATAAAGATTTTTTCAAATCGGTACCATTTGTTCCTGAGATTAGCGCGTTGAACCAAATTAGTTAAAGATCACTACTCCGTACTTAAAGCAAACCGTCATTAAAATTACAATAACTTTTGATAGAGTGAACCGATTTGAATGAAACCAAGACTAAATGTTCCTCGGGGATATGCTTTATGATTTTATGAACGGACTACTATAGCAGTTATGCGTATTGATCAAAACAGACAGACAGACGTTTCTAAAAATGTTTGAAATATCTTTTATTACTTATTTCAAATCATCTGCAGCAATTTTTTTCACAAAAATCTCATAGGATAAACACGTTACACTTCCATCCTTATTATATGCATAGATTACAAATTAATAGATATTTTCCTAATGGATCTCATACCTTCGGGATTTCCAGATAATGGTGATTTTTCTATCAACAAGACTAAAGGAATCAAGGTTTAATTCACATAAGCCGCGTATACCCTTACGAGGGATCCTTGGACCCTGATGTAATGTTTTTATGAGATAGACTTCTTGTTTCACATGGTCATAACTTGAGGGATAATTCAATTTTTTTCTTTTATTTAAATATTAAAATATGAGACTACATACGGACACTTCATTTCTGAAGTGAAAACTTCATTAGGCGCGTTGGACGGTATCTTTTGGCAGGAGATAAATTTATGATTTCAGGTCATGACATGCTAGTAAGCGAGAACGACCGTATTGCGCTCGCATGGCTTGTGTTAGACTAGCAACTCGTAGTATAGGGCCTGTGTACATGTAATATTGTTGTTGCAGCTCATCAGGCGTGAATAATTAATAGAATTTATAAAAATGTATATAATTATTGTTCCAAGTGTCAGTAGACATGAAAATAACACTAATGTTAATAATTTCAATAAAAAAATTCTGAAATTTAAATATTGTGTTGGGAGTGTATAACACATATTCTGTAGGTGGTAGAGCCACGCTGAAGCTATTATTGGTTTCAGCATGAATGGGTCGGCACGCCCGGGGTAGTACCACCCCTCTCACAGATAACCGACGTGAAATAACAGTGCTTGCATTGTTGTGTTTCGTTCGGTCAGTGAGAGAGCCGGAGGCCCACGTCCTTTCCTCTTTCCTTCTTTCTCTTTCCTTCCCCTCCCCCTTCTCCTATATACAGGCTGGCAACGCACTTGCGACGTCCCTGATGTCCCTTGTGTCTATGGACGGTGGTGATCACTTAACATCACGTGACCCACCAGTTCGTTTGCCTCCTTTGATATAAAAAAAAAAAACATACCTATTCGAAGCGGTCAGGGATGCCAATAAACACTTCGTAGTTACAGTCACTCTTTATTTGGGCAGAGTTTCGCATTACAAAACTTTTCACATAAGAATGCGTAGGTATTACCGACATCTTGCCTTTTATAGGCCGAACTATAATATATGAATCAAAGTTTCCATTTACTCACAATTCTGCACAAAAATGTTAAATAGTGAACAAATTAATATTATTCATGTACATCAATTCTATATAATCATTCTTATTTATGTACTAGCTGACCCGTGCAACTTCGTCTGCACCAAATTGGTTATCACTGGTTTCCATTGTATTTTTAAACGCGAAAAATTGAATAAAACTGATACCCGATTGCAGCCACAACTACCGTTTCCAATTGTGAATCCAAACTATCCACGGATTCACTGAAACATATACCCAGATTACATGTTTTTTTTTTTTAATAAGCCTAGTACCCGTTCGTAGCACCATCAAACACTCCATTGTTTGTAGTCCGGTGAAGCTGTTAAGACCTTGCTCGGTCAACAGCGTAGTCATTTCGAAGAAAAAAATACATCTACCAGGATCAATTAAGATAAAAGCTAACCTACATAAAACTAAATAAACATCTCTACCACTTACTTTATCATAACTATTCTCAACTTGTATTAAAACCTTTTTATACTCCATTGTATTAAAGAAAAATATATGAACACCGTATCGAAGCGTCAAACATTGCGCTGAAGCGTCGTCAACTGTCACTTGCTTGAAACTATTGTCTAAGAGTTATAAACTGTTTCGAAAACGTATTTTAAATATATTTCCAATATATTTTTATAAATAATCTCTGTACCACTCACAACATAGTACCTATCACCTTTTGGTAATTTATCCATGTTGATATGTTTCTATTATAGATTATTCTAAATTGTTACACTAAATATTTGGCATTAAATTTATATCGTGTATTTGTCACACTTGATATTGGTAAAAATACCTACATAGGCAGGGGCCATACCGGAAAGAATCAATCAAGCCAGTTTTATATATTATATTCACCCGAACAACGGGCTACTTGGCTGCCGGTAAGAGTTGCGTTTATTTGTGTATATCGAACCTTTACAGACAAAAATATTGATTATAACAATTTAGGATGTATTTTTTCACTAACTTTGAAACGTTATTAAAATGGAATTATTATTGAAAGACATTTATGGTATTGACAATAATGTGCTTGATGCTATTTTTTGGAAATAAAAATAAAAGTAATCTTAACCCATGCTAGAATAGCAGTAATTTTATTATTATTATATTTAGATATAAATAAGTACAAATTTCATCTTTCACACAAATTCAGTTATTAACTCAATATTTAGACCGATTTATTGCTATAAAAATAATATGTGTATAGAATATAGCTATAGGTATAGTTTAGTGCAGTACTACTGGGTGCACGATAAAGATAGCGATAATTGTGGCAGCGTATGTTATCGACGCATTTTTTTTTTCGAAATGTATACGCTGTTGACCTGGAATGGTCTTTACAGCTTCATCGAACTACTGAGGCGAGCGCTGAAAGCACTCAACCGACTTGAGATGTTTGAGCGACCAACTCAAGTGTGCACGGCACACCTCGGCTTGGGCTGTTGCCTGTTTTGTGCAAAAATTGCGTCCTATCTGAGCTAACTTAAGCTAATCTATCTAGATATACGTAAATAAGTTATTGAAACATGCATGTGTACCGGGCATGTGTGCCTCAACAACTCCTGTATGTATTTTGTATCGGAAAAATTTCTCTTAACTATATAAGATAGGATAGAATGGAGAAAAATAAGGGTAGAACTCTTTGTCGTCTATTTCTCTGAAAAAGAAAAACAGCGTGTAAGCGTGTAGGCGTGCACGTGTGTATAGGTGATGTGTCTGATGTTGTAGCATTGATGTAAAGTTTTGTGGCACTGTATCGCGTGAGCAGAGTACTCAAGGGCTCCCCGCCGAGGGAACGGACTTAGGTTTGAGCCGTTGCCGAGTGGGGCCTAATCTAGTGTGCGGGAGCGAAATTTATCCCCAGACCATGGCGGCGTGATCTGTGGTTAGCGGGCGTGGGCGTGAACACGCTTTGTTTGAAGAGATAGGCTGGTACTGATCTTTCGCTGACGTGATTGAATCAGGAGGGTCGGTAAAATGTGTCGTGGTCGTCTTCTATACTGCGCAGCGTTGGGTACGGGTTCATAGTTCGCGGCGGAAACCACTAAAGGGCTGGGACATCGAAATAACTACGTGTGAGTGATTTTTTATATATGAGGTCCCCGTGGAGATCCTTATTCCGGACGTATCATGGGGCACCGGTGATTTTACGTAGGGCTCGGTTCTGGAGAACCAGCAACTTTTGAATACGATTTTACGCATGTGCAAAGACCGAACAACCGTACGTCATAATCGGACGGATGCAAGTTTTATATAAAGTGAGTTTATGTCTGGGGGACATTTTACTCTTATGACAAAGCAAACGATAGAGACGACCCAAGACCATAACGGCTTTGTTTGGCACTCTATATGTGTGTGAATCGAAATTTAAGTGTTTATCTAAAGTGACGCCGAGATATTTCACCTCGCCGGCCCAAGGTATTTCGGTTTCATGTAGCCTGATAATCGACGCATATATTTAAGATGGCGTCAATCCCGAGTCATACATTTACGTTTATCGTTGTTTGATTGTATATGGTGAAATCTTAATATCAATAATGTTTAATAAAATGAAATTTGTTCTTTGCTAAAAAAAATAATTGGTTTGAAATTTATCATTTTTATTTATTAAATATATCAGCGGGTATATATATGATTGTTATAGAAAAATGTGTCTGACTGTGATAAATTCATGCTTTTAATTGTGTTTAAAAGTTACTGAAAAAAAATGTTCCTAAAGTATTCACAAATCAAAATTAATTAAATTAAAATGCGCATTAAAAATACAACAATAACCGGCTACCAAGTGTCCTTTCGGGCTAATACCAACCTCTCACAGAAAACCGACTTGAAATAACAGTGCTTGCATCGTAGTGTTTCGTTTGGTCAGTAAGAGCGCCGGAGGCTCACCTCTCTTCTCCTTTTCTCCTTAGCCTTCCCTTACCCTCCTCCAATATACAGGTTGGCAACGCATTTACGACACCCCGGTGTTGCTAGTGTGTATAGAGGGTGGTGGTCACTTAACATCACGTGACCCACCTGTTCGTTTGCCTCCTATGATACAAAAAAATATATATTGATATATTAAAGAACCAGGTATTCTTAAATTCATGTTCTTTCAACGTTGCCGGCTCTTGTACTATGGTGTCGCAAAAAAGTCTAGTTACGTTAACTAAAAGTTTTTGTTTTTCGTTATCCTGGAGAACCCCTTGCGTTTTATGGGACAAAAAGTATCCTGGATGTAGCCTTATAATATGAGTTATTACTGTGTTAAGTTTTGTTAAAATTGGTTCAGTACTTTCAGAGTAATACGGGTCTAGATTCTAGACTTTAATCCTTTATCCTGGAGAACCCTTTGCGTTTTATGAGATAAAATGTATATTTGATGTAATCTCGTAGAATTAGTTATCACTATGTCAAGTTTCGTCAAGATTGGTTCAGTAGTTTCAGAGTGATGCGTGATCATAGGGACAGACAGACAGACAGACAGACAAAAATTGTAAAAAGTTTAGGCATACAACTATGTGTGTAGAGCAGCGACATCTTATCTTTTATAGGCCAAACTATAGAAGTTAAAGAAATTACATTTATTAATAATTCTGCAGGACACTTTGAGTAACACAAAAAAAATGATAATCATCAAACCATTGTTATACAAGTAATAAATCAATAATATGAATTCTTATTCATGTCTCATTGAAATCTTTATAATAATAAATTTATGTATCTTTAATAAAATGGCCCTAGTGTCAATATGTTGGGGCTAGTATCAATGTGTATTTCTAATAGGTGGCGCTAATCTCAAGGTTCCGGTTTTTTTTTTTTTCGAAATGTCTACGCTATTGACCCAGTAAGGTCTTAAGAGCTTCACCGGACTACAAAGGCGAGCGCTTAAGGCACTCAGCCGATTCCATTCTGGCAACCAGCTCAAGGGTGCACGGCACACCTCGGCCTGGTTGTTGCCTGTTGCATGCAAAATCGCGACCTATCTTAGCTAACCTAGCTAACTATTCATATATGTATGAGTTGTTGAAACGTATATGTGTACCAAGCATACACGCCTCAACAACTCCTCCATATATTTATTATCAGAAATTTGAGAGTTTTTCAGTTCGATAAGGGAAAAAAGTAAACCCTTCCACTTTCATGTGTAAGCGTGTAGGCGTGCACGTGTGTGGGGGTGATCGTGTAGTGTTGTAGCAGTGATGTATATTTGTGTGTCACCGTATCGCGCAAGCAACGCACTCAAGGGCTCCCTACCGAGGGATCGAACCTAGGCTTAAGCCGCTGCCGTGGGAGGCCTAATCGGGTAGGTTCCGGTCATGTTGTAACCTCGCTCATGAATGTGACAAGTGCTACCGGAGGTGAGGTGATAACAATTTTCATTCACACTAAAGTTAATATGAAAATTCAAACGAGAATACAGTTATTTCATTGTTTTTATTTTTCACCTTACGACTGCCTCAACTTTTTCCTTGTAATTACTGTTTTAAAAGTGCTTCTGGAAATAGCATGAAGTCTCAAGGTTGTTTATTATTGACAATACCCAACCAGGTCGCAGGGCAAGTGTCTTTGAACGCGGGGCTCGAGTGTGCAAGATGTACGTCCAACAGCTCAGCAATGGGAAGTAGGCGGGCGGCTAACGTTTTTAGCATTTCGATGACTTGCGCACCTACCATTTGTGGCTTTGTCGACAGCACGTCCAATGTTTTGGATCTGATCGCGAAATTTACAGTGTTCCGAAGGTGATACTAGAAAACAGAAAAGAAATGCTTGATATATACTTGTTTGGATGTTACATTGCGCTTCTGTCTAGAATTACTTCAAGCAAAAGTGTAAAGTAGCAATTAAAGAGTTCAAATTATTATTGATAATAATTATGGAGACTGTTTAATGCGTAAACCTGATATTGACGTGACAACGTCTTATAAATTGGTTTGCCGGGTGACACTTC
>JACEII010000024.1:5541028-5597681 GCA_014332785.1 Antheraea mylitta | reverse complement strand
TGAGACAATACAGAGGGAGAGAGGGATGATCAATATATAAACAGGCAATGGGGAAACGGTTAAGAACATCTTTCTACTCTCTGTGTCAACCGATGTTCTTCATTCTTTTTTTATTTTGTGGATATTGACGAGCTTTAGTGTTATCAAGATTTTATTTTCTTTGTAGGCGAAGTTTTGGCACAGGACGAGCACTCGTACAGGATTAATACAGCTATTATTATTGTTATTAATAGAGCTAGTTGTCACAGAAGTTTATTATATATATTGTTTTTTTTTTAATATAAAAAATGTTCTGAGTCTATGATATAATGATCTATTTAATTAATAACGTTGACGTAAAAAATAAAAGGGATGTTAAATTGAGATGATATGAGGCAAATTCTCAATATATCACTTCTAACTGTGACGCGTCAACGGTTTGAGAATAGACCTGGTCAAGATATTATTATCGTGTGAAATTTAACTTTTATTTTTGTAGTCGACGGAGTGAATATTTTTTATCTTTGTTATTTATAGAGTTAAAATTTGGGGTATATTTCAAATAATGGTGAGGCGTGTAAGCTCTTTTGTTTACCACTAATGTTTTGAAATTCCAACTCAGTCCTTAAAGGTAGCGATTTATTATAATTGGTTTCAATACTATGGTATTTTAAGTTCTGTTATAGATACTTACAAGCTAGTGGTGGCTACTATGGCATGCTAGTAGTGTAACGATTAGATATGAAAGTTAAAGCAGAATGCTACTTTTAGTATAAAAATTATACTAGATTGACATAACATAATACATTATTTGTAACCGCAATAATAAACTTGAAAAAACAACTTTATGACACAATTACACTATACTCACGCTTACACTTTATAATGCTGCAGTTGTAGTTAACTTTTTTGCATTTTTTACTTCTTTAGGTGCCTTGTCGGTATTCTGTTGTAGGTGGCAGATCCACGCTGAAGCTATTACTAGTTTCAGCATGAATGAGTTGGCTCGCCCGGGGTAGTACCACCCGACCTACAGAAAACCGACGTGAAGTAACGGTGCTTGCATTGTTGCATTTCATTCGGTCAGCGAGAGCACCGGAGGCCCATGTCCGCTTCTCTCTATCCCCTCCCTCCAAATAGAGGCTGGCAACGGCGGCGATAAATGTGTACAACCGACCTTAGTAAGACCGTAATATTAAGGCAGTAAGACTCCATTATAATCTCCCCTTATAGTGAGTGGAATACACCTGCGTGACAACTGTTTTATTGCGGCAGAAATAGATGTGATGGTACTAGTTTTGTTGTCGAAATTTTTACGAGTTTGTCAGACTCACTTGGCAGTTGCTTTTTTAGATTATGAAACTCCCTTTGCGATATGGTAGTACTCGAGATACGCAGATTGCTGACAGTCTAGCTATTGTATGCAGTCACAATTCTTTTATCAAAATATTGATGTCAAATATCATATATGGTCCATTTGCTGTGTTTCTGTTGAAACTGAGGTTGTTTATGCTAAGAGAGTCGGGCGCTGTGTGGGGCCGGCGTGGGCGGGCGGGGTGCGCGCGGGCGGGCGCCGCCGCCGCAGCCGAGGCAGGCGCGTGGAGACGCCGCGAGCGCGCCGCGCAGCCCCGCAGGCCCATGGAGATCCTCACCAGCATCTATGCGCTGCTCTCCGGCGGGGTGAGCCACTCAAATATTGCTTGTTAAAATACTGTTACGACTTGCACCAAAAAAGGAAATTCCAGAATTGTCTACAAACGTTGTGTATAAACTCAGAGATAAAATATCATCGCGACACTGGTAAAACATATACTAGGGATGGCCATCTGAGATCGATTAATGAAATAATTGTTTTTTTAGAAACAGGTAAATTAATATTAAGCATCGAATCGATTTATAGTAAATCGAAATCTGATACCATATAAAATTGCGATTAGTTTCTTTTTAAGTAGATTAAAATAAATTAACAACACAATAATTTATAATAAAAAAACAACTCATCAATAAAGAAAAAAAAGAGATTGGTTTTTAAATAATTGATCCTCTAAACTCGATTTTATCATGATTTAATTCCACACACCAAGATTCGGATCGATTTAAATATCAGTTTATTTCTGCAAAGAATCGCCACCACTTAACATATAACCAATGAAAGCTATAATATCTTTAAACTCGTCCATGCTGCGTTACGACTTGTTAGATTAAGTAAATAAAAATATTTAGTGGTCGCGCTACAAAAGGACACTAAGCCACTTGCTATATGCGAGTAACTGAGTATTCATACAAGCAATAAGCCACTAATTCGCATACAGTGATTTTATACTCTAATGACCGATCACCCCCACACACGTGCACGCCTACACGCTTACACATGAAAGTGGAAGGGTTTACTTTTTTTTTCCCTTATCGAACTGAAAAACTCTCAATTTTCCGATAATAAATATATGGAAGAGTTGTTGAGGCGTGTATGCTTGGTACACATATACGGTTCAACAACTCATACATATATGAATAGTTAGCTAGACTAGCTAAGATAGGGCGCGATTTTGCATGCAACAGGCAACAGCCAAGCCGAGGTGTGCCATGCACCCTTGAGCTGGTTGCCATAATAAAATCGGCTGAGTGGCTTAAGCGCTCGCCTTAGTAGTGCGGTGAAGCTGTTAAGACCTTGATGGGTCAATAGCGTAGTCATTTCGAGATAAAAAAAAAACTCTAATGACTTTCAGAGCAGTATATGCTTTAAAGATGGTCCTTAAGTCCAGTAACTGACAATGCCGAGGTTCAAACTAATTTTGTGTACAAGGGACTTTAAAAGAGAGTGTTGGCATACAGCGTTGTTTAATTAAAAGCATACTATATCATGAAGGTCCTCATTTTCATAAGAGATTTTAATTAATCTTATATAAACGTGGAATTAATTAGTTTCAAGTTTAACTCGGTCGTAAACTCCATTATATGTTCGCGTTGCTTGGTACTTAAACTATTGCCCTGCCCTCTCAGTATATTCTTGTTAATCTAATGTATATCCACAAAAACCTAGATGATCTGGATTTATTGAAAGACCAATATTATTTAAATTTCTAGAAACAGTAACAAATTGGTCATTCCATGTTCACACTTACTAAGATCAATAACAATGTTTCAGGTAATAATAGTGTTAAGTTTTATAACAAAGTCCCAAAGAACATTACCGATTTGCCAGATAGTTTCTTCAAGCACCATATCAAGCGGGCTTTAATATCTAAAGGCCTATTATAGCATAGATCAATATGTGAACGATTGTGACGTCTGGAAATTACGTCAATCACTGTGCATCCACCGTAAATGAATGTAAATACACATGGTTGTATAAATATGTATCATGAAACGATAAACCCTATCGAGTTTCTTGCCGGTTCTTCTTGATGACTGGGTTGTTCTTCGAACTGGTGGTAACTTTGTCGTTCATAACTGCCATCTTTGGGGCCTAAATTGAATAAAGTAATTCTCATTTTGATTTGTGTAGTCAGTCATCAGATGTTAAATATACTATATTATAACAGCAAGGCGTGAATCCGAAGATTGATTCGTTGCCGTTCAGACTGCACTGCGGTGCGACAACCGCAGCCCTTTTGGCAGCGAGCGCTGCTCTCACTACACGCCATCTTGTGGGCAATCCAATAGATTGTATACATACGAGGTAAACTTTCTATTGTGTGGAATGTTTCGTTTATCATTCTAACGACAGATGGCGCTAATTCAATATTAACTTTATACATTTATTTTTGTTTTCTTAGATTCAGATGAATATATTATGAATAAATTTTGGTAACTTTAATAAAAATGTTATATAAAGAATTATGGAATCGAATCGAAGAATCTTCAACTTACTTTGATGCTTCATTGTTTGTTATTGCTTTAAGAGAAATTTGGGATGTCTAAATAAATATTGTTTTTTTAAAACCATCAAATCTATATATAAATAGACAGTGGGGAACAGTTAAGAACATCTCGCTACTCTGTTTCTCATCCGATTTTCTTCATCTTTTCTTGTTCAGTAGCTATTGACGAGTTTTAGTGTTATAAATATAAAAATGGAAAAGTTTTTTGTTCTTTACAATCGAAGTTTAACCATTGGACGCTTGTGTCATCGTCGTTTTAAAAATAATAAATTTCATCACAGGGATATACCAGAAGATGTCCTCAACACGTACTGCTGGATCCATTCCACGTTTACTGTAGCCGTGGAAGCGGGTACAGGTGCGTACCCAGGCGTGCGAGGCGCGGGCAACGCCCCCCGCCGCTACGGTAAATACTACCAGTGGGTCGCGTTCACGCTCTTCTTTCAGGTTAGTCATAGATTGGATAATAACTAATTACTATTTACAAAAATGTCACTATTCTCATCTTTCAGAAAGATGCCATTTTTTTTAGTTCTGTTGGTTTTACACAAAGATATTTGGAATTAGGAATATAAAGGGAGAGAGGGGTGAGACGAGTCACTTCTCTTTCCCTTAACGCGTTGCATGAGCATTATTATATGTTATTGCAGCAACAGGTGTTGCCGTCAATAATTTTAAAATGATTAAGTCATTGTTTACAGTAGTACCCAATAAAATATCAGTTAGTAACAGATTGTTGTAACAAATCAATGGTATTCTCTATTTCGAGTTAAGTAACAGAATCGAATTAATTTAGTAACATACACCATTAGTATGTGGTTAGTGAATGTCAATGGAACATGACACCACGATTTTTAATTGTATTGATAGGACTGAGATAACTCGACTGATGGATGAAAATCGGATTTTAAATATAAAACATAAAAGATTGTGAGCTCTTACTAAAGTATGTTTATATTTTTTCACATAATATTTACATACTCCTAAATATAATCGACCGATTGTCCGTCAGTGATTATGTAATTTCTGAATGCCCTACGGGATGAAATTAATTTTGCAAGCATTATATATATATACACGACACGACAGTACCTTAGATATCCTAAGATCTGATTAATAATACATTGTACATGTATGTACCAAAATACCTCATATGTACGATATATTAATGCTGAAAAAGACTAATATTGTCCCGATAGCTGGCACGTGCTATTTATTGGAAAGAGTAGAACACCATCTGTCAAAATCAATGGTCATAGATAATTCATATTTCGAGTTTTTGGCGGGATCTTAGCCTATGGTGTAGTGGATTTTATATTTATTCAAAATATTTTGTCATTTGACTCTATATTTAGTAATATTGGTGATGTTGTACACAATATCGGTTGTTTACTGTGCACAAGTGAAGTGAGTGGGAAATATCTAATACCACGGCGCATGAATTTTTAGATGCCACAAAAACTCCATGGAAAAATCTAGCAAGGGAGTCACTATATTGTTAGAACATTGAAATTATCACAGGAAAATTGTAGTTATTACCTACTCGAAAATGGCAGTAATAATCTAGAAGATTGGTTACCAAAATGAAATTTAAAAAATAATTAAATATTCAATATATATTAAAATCTGGCGTCTCTGATTAGTCCGGTGAAACTGTTAGATCTTGCTAGGACAATAGCGTAGTCAGTTCGAAGAAAAAAAATGACGTCAGTGGCGTGTATCCATAATGATTTCGTAATTAACTTCATGTTGTTAAACAGATACTGAGGAAGTATAATCACTCAATAAGTGTAAATGTAATGTTCAGAGAAATCGCAATATCAAAGTTTGGAATGACCAATATTTCGTGGACGAATCTTGTGATTGTCTGAATAATTGCAGTAATCTTGATAATACTACCGTTATTAACTAGTTATGCAATACATCCTGATATAGAGTCGATCTTTGGTATAGATTTTTTATAAAGAAGTTTTTACTTCTCAAAAAACTTTTGCCCTGCAGGCCGCAGATATTATTTAAATACTGATAATGTTATGTATTTAGGTGGTAATACATTCTTCGTACACTGTTTTTGTTACCAACACTTTGATCATGATAAACGTGATCGTCACATAAAATAAACTCGGAAAATTGAAATCATTTGTTAATCTTTACACCTGTAATGGTTATTATAGCTTTTAATGGGTTTTTGTGTGGGTTCCAGCTTTTAAAACAGTACGTAGGTAATTTCTATACAATTATTGTCACTATTACACGGTTACACAAAACATTACAAAGTAAGAACAGAATGGCGAACAGTTTTATGAATATTTATGAACACAGTTTTAATGGCGCGCGGCGCATACGCTTGCTTGTTCTTAGCGTCTCGGAAACAGGAAGTCGCGGTTCGTCGCGGTTTGCGCATGCGCGGAGAATTCCGGAGGGTGCCCGGGGTTGCCGCGTTACAAGCTAAAATTTGTAATAACTGATACCGAAAATTCAAGATAAAAAATCTCTCAGATAAGATCTTTGATGACTTGATATGATAGGCTTAGCATCGAAATAATAATGATATATAGCCAACAATAACGTAAATTGTTTTATAAGGGTATAACCAATCACTTAATGCAAGTATCGAGGTCGTTAACTGAGAGCGGGGGTCATCGTGAACTTGCGGTTTCTGCTCATACTTGATTGGCCTCTGGATTATCTATCACGCGATTTGCGTACAGTAGCACTGCTCCGCATTGGCCTCTTGTTTGATTATTTACACAACTTATTTGAAACGTCAATCTGTCGTTAATAATATGTTAAGAATATATTAAGTTCATATATTTTATACTTTAAGATGGTAAGCACGCTAAGCCTAAAATGAGAACTGGCTCTCAAGTTCAGCTGTCAGAAAACACAAACAGGTGTCTGGTGTCAGATTTTCAACTTGTGGGTGTAATTAGAAAAAGCCCTACCTTTTTTTTTATACGTGGTGAAATCCCTTATGGATATCCACCCTCCCGGGGAGAGGGTGGGTTATGTCCGACTCGCACGGACTAAAACCCCACGGTGTACGTCTTCCGCTATGGTTGGGGCGGCACGAGATCTCTATAGACTTCATCGTGCCGCCCCAGCAGTGTGGCCCAGCAGCAGAAGTGCCGCCGCCGGGCAATGGGAAGATGGTGAGAAAAAAAAAGTATCAAAACAATATTTCTTTCATCGAAAGCTCTTGCTAGGATTTGAATCTGCGTCCATCGACGCGGTATCCGAAACACTATTAAATAAGTCATCATCGCTTCAATATTTAGGTCTTACTTACTGAGTGTCTCCTTGTAATTTTTACTTTATACAAGTAAAAGTTATGATTTTAAAATCTAACGACCACCAGCAACTTCATCACGATAATCTTTATATACATATAATCCTTCAGTCTGTGTGTATGTGACTGAAGCCTTCTTAAACGGCTGAACAGATTTTGATGTTTTTTTTTTGTTCAGATGTATTGAAGACTGGCTTAGATTCACTATTGGACCAGGTAGTTAATGCTGTGGTTGACTCTTAAGCTTTCTTTACTACCAAGATAAAAGTTAATACATATATTACATTAGTATGGTCCTTAAAAAAACATCAAATTTTGTGGTCAATATTGAAACTGTCGGAGTTTATTTCTCTTAAATGTATTAATATTGATTTTTATAGATACAAGATAATTCATACACTAGTTTTCCGCCCCGGTTTCATACGAAGTTTTTTAAGAACGAAAAAAATGTTAACAAATTTCCACTTTATTTGTCAATTCTGTTAATATGTTTTAAGAACTTATTATGTTCTGTCTCACTCACCTACTTACATTTTTATATGGAAATTATTTAACCCAAATTTCCAACTTTCCGTAAGATTTTCATTAGTACAAACTTTTGAAAGTCGTCGTGGTCGAGTGATTTGACCAATGGAATATCAATCTTACGTTTGAACCCCGGCATGTTTAACGAATCCTTCGGAATATGTGTACATTTACTAATTGTGATTAGTAACACTATCGACAGACGGTGAAGGAAAACATCGTGAGGAAATATGAACCTGAGAAATGTTCTTGTAGTACATCCATAGAGTCGAAATATAGAGTTGTAGATTTCTCATAGTTTGAAGTTACTAATTCCTCGTGTACTGGCATGGTGATTATGCCCATACCTTTCTTTGTGTAGAGGCCTATGGCCCTGTTATGGGTCTCTGACAGACTGATGATGGTACAAACTTTATCATCGATGTAAATCGCAGTTTTTTTTTTCTCGAACTGACTACGTTATTGACCTAGCAAGGTCTTAACAGCTTCACCGGACTACTAAGGCGAGCGCTTAAGGCACTCAGTCGATTTTATATTGGCAACCAGCTCAAGGGTGCACGGCACACGTCGGCTTGGCTGTTGCCCGTTGCATGCAAAAATCGCGACCTAACTTAGCAAACTTAGCTAACTATTCATATATGTTTGAGTTGTTGAAACGTATATGTGTACCAAGCATATCCGCCTCAACAACTCCTCCATATATTTATTATCGGAAAATTGAGAGTTTTTCAGTTCGATAAGGGAAAAAAGTAAACCCTTCCACTTTCATGTGTAAGCGTGTAGGCGTGCACGTGTGTGGGGCTGATCGTGTAGTGTTGTAGCAGTGATGTATATTTGTGTGTCACCGTATCGCGCAAGCAACGCACTCAAGGGTTCCCTACCGAGGGATCGAACCTAGGCTTGAGCCGCTGCCGTGGGAGGCCTAATCGGGTGTGCGGGAGCGAAATTAACCCCCAGACCGCGGCGGCGCGATCTGTGGTTACGCGGGTGTGGGATGTAAAGCACAGCTCCGTGACACAGGTTTTATGTAGAGGGAATACGTGTAGAGGCAGCTACGAATATGCTACGCATCGCCGTAGCAAATTTGTGGCGTCTACTCCTAGCTACGGACCGTAGCATTTCATTTATTTTGTGTTACTAGATGTACCCGCGTGGAAACTGATTTACAAGACGCATAGTTATCTGAATGTATTCAGTCTAATTTACTATCCATTTTTCTCGTGTACTTAAGTCGTGTTAATGTTATAGTAAGTTCTGATAGAACAAACCGATTTTAATAAAACAAAAACTAAATGTTACTTGAAGATATTCTTTATGATTTTCCTGAGGCTTTATCATGTATGCAGTACTTAAGCAGTGGCGCGTATTCAAACAAACAGACAGACATTTCTAAAATTGTATTTTATTACTTATTACTAGACACCTGTACCAATTCTTTTACAAAAATCTATAAGAACTGACAGCTTATATTGACAATTATTATTATATGTATATAAAATACAAGAGACCAACTATTAATTGCGTGAGAGTATCAAGAGGGGAGGGGATTAGGCCAAATGTCGTCAAATTTCTTGTAGGGATTTCGGCAAATATCACGTAATTTTTCGAGCGAAAAATAATATAAAAATGTGAGAAAATCTGATGAATTTCAAGTAAAACATGTTTCTAGACTATGCTGAAATCTGTCACAATCGTTTTGTATATCAAAATTAATATATATATGTTATTAAGTTTATATATTTCCAAATGTAATTATTATGAATATAATATTGATATAAATGGTTGTATAACTCAACTCAACTCAAACTATTTCGCGATCTTATTAGACTCTGTCGTGTCAATATTCCGAGTAAGCTCAATCGATCAGAGGATACTCGGTGACCGTTCCGATCAGAGTCTATGATGTTACTGTTTTGTAACAAGTTCATGTTCCTTATTTAAGGATCTCGCAACTGTAATGGGCCGATACACGCGATCTATGCGTGTGGCCCGCAAAACATCGAAATCAGCTCGACCGACACCCCCTAGGATGCGCACATTTGAGAAATAAGGCACATGGATTCGTTCTTTTGTGCTGATTCTGTTCACCATGGCATTGACGTATATTTATTGCATCCTGCATAGTTTAAAACAATACTTATTCCTAATAAATTATAAGTCTTTTCGTTCCTTATTGTCCATATAACTTATTGCTAACACTGTGTTTCTACAAACTAAAACAATACGTACTACAAACTAAAGCGTAATAAATTTACGTCTTTCACTTCTTATTCCTATTCCGACAAAATTGAATTGTTAGATATCTTTACGTCATGAAGCGACGTCATTTGATGGCAGATGAAATGCAAAGAGCTGTAGGGATGTTGCAAGCGGGAAGTAATCTATCTCAGGTATCTCGACATTTTGGCATTCATAGAAGTGTTATTTGTCGTCTTTGGCAGCGCTACAATAATACAGGAGAACCCGCTGAACAGCATCCAGGCCGTAAAAGGAGTAGAACCACTCGGCAAGATCGGTACATACAACTGACTGTAAGACGCCAGCCGATGTTAACCGCTTGAGAGATAAGCTTGAGGCTACAAATTTCAAGTGGTGTTGATGTAATTCCTCAAACTGTGCGAAATCGACTGCACGAGTACGGCCTACGAGCTCGATGCCCAATCAGGTGCCCACCGATATGTCACGGGAATCGCGCTCGTCGATATGAATGGTGTAGAGAACGCATAACATGGACCCAGGAACAATGGGATAAAATTATGTTTTCCGATGAGTCGCGATTCGGGTTTAAGCCTGATACAAGAAGGGTGCGAGTGTATCGTCGGCCCGGAAATACTGAAAGGCTCAGGTGCGTTCAGGAAGTTCATCCATACAGCGGCTCAACAGTTATGTTATGGGCGGGTATTATGAAGAACAGGCGAACTGAGCTCGTTTTTGTAAATGGAAACATGAATGCTGAAAATTACATTGAGGATATTCTCAGATCTTATGTCTACCCATTTGCACAAACCTTTGGCTCCGATTTTAGGTTAATGCATGACAATGCGCGTTCACATACAGCTCGGCGAACCAGTGAATACTTTGCAACGGAGAACATCCGGGTATTGCCCTGGGCTGCACAATCGCCAGATCTCAACCCCATCGAGCACGCATGGGACATACTCCAGAGACGTGTTTTGAAGGACTTGGACGGAGCGACAACAACCCAACAGCTGAAGGATTTGCTACAATTCCATTGGGAGCGAATACCGCAAGATGACATAAACAGTCTAATTATTATTTTTTTTTTTTATATTATAGGGGGTAAACGAACAGACGGGTTACCCGATGGTAGGTGATCACCGCCGTCCATAGACACTTGCAACACCGGAGGAGTAACAAGTGCGTTGCCGGCCTTTAAGAAAAGTGTACGCTCTCTTATTGAAAGTTTGCAATTCATAGTTGCTTGGAAACACCGCCGCTGGGAGTCAATTCCACAGGGTTGCAGTACGAGGCAGAAACGACCTTGAAAACCTCACCGTGGAAGACCTCCACTCATCGAGGTGGTGTGGTTGAAATTTAAGTTTCAGGCGGGTAGTACGATGGTGGAATGTAGCGGCAGGTAAAAGTCCAAACAACTCCTCTGAACACTCTCCGTGGTAGATGCGATAAAGAACGCAAAGAGACGCGATGTCCCGACGCAGTGCCAATGAGTCGAGCCGATCAGATCATACCTCGTCGCCAACAATTCGAGCTGCTCTACGCTGGATGCGGTCAAACGGAAGCAGTTGATATTGAGGTGCTCCAGCCCAAAGGTGAGAACAGTATTCCATGTGTGGGCGTACTTGCGCTTTATAGAGTAGTAAACGGTGTTCTGGAGTGAAATACTGTCTTGCCCTATTAAGGACACCTAGTTTTTTGGAGGCCAACAATGCTTTGCTCTCCAAATGACCGCCAAATTGAACGTCACTCGATATGTCAACGCCGAGGATACCAATACTGGGCTTGGCGACTAAGGAGACTCCCTGAAAGCTGGGCATTACGTCAAATTTGATCTTTTTCGCGGTAAATGCGCAAACTTGTGTCTTAGTAGGATTAAAATCGATCAATTTTTGTCTACCCCCAATGCGAGACGTGTTCGAGTGACGTCTCCATTTCAGACAAAAGTTGATTCCGGCACTCAACGACGCGTTCCCGGGAAATATTAGCCAGGCCAGTGTACAGAGCATCCCCAGTGCTATCGTCTGCATAGCAATGAATGTTGCTAACTTGCAACATATCATTGATATACAGAAGAAAGAGAGTAGAGGATAATACACAGCCTTGTGGGACACCAGCATCCACAGGTTTCAATTCAGAGCTCGCACCATCGACTGTGACTTTTATGCTTCGACCAGTGAGAAAGCTAAATACCCAGTTGCATAAATTTCCGAGAAGTTCAAAGGAAGTAAGCTTCGACAGAAGCGCTTTGTGCCAAACCCGATCAAAAGCTTTCGCTACGTCTAAACTTATGGCAATGGCCTCACCCTTGCTTTCTACTGCCTCCGCCCATCGATGTGTCAAGAAGGCTAGAAGATCACCAGCTGAGCGACGTTGGCGAAAGCCATATTGACGGTCGCTAATAAGCTGGTTCTCCTCTAGGTTTATAATGGACTCCATTATTTTGGAAAGCAAGGAAGTGATGGCGATTGGCCGATAGTTCGATGGCTCTGAGCGGTCACCTTTTTTTGAGATCAGGTGCACAGAAGCAGACTTCCAAGATACTGGCACAACGCCTGTACAATAGGAGTGCCGAAAAAGACGCGCAAGAACTGGAACCAGTTCCGGAGCACATATCCTTAACACAATTGCGGGAATCCCGTCAGGTCCACTCGACTTTCTGATGTCTAAAGAGAAGAGCTTTTTACGTATATGTTTTTGCAAAAACTGCACATCGGGCATGCAGCTTTTGCAACGCGCTAAGTTCGGTGGAGACTTTCCCCTGTCATCTAGAGTCCAGTTCGACACAAAAAAGCAGCCAAGAAGTTCGGCTTTGTCCTTTGCGCCGTAGGCCAACGAGTTGTCTTCCTTCCGCAACGGTGGAAGCGATGGCAGACTGAAGATCCCTAGGGCGGCTTTGGCGAGAGACCAGAATGCCCGAGTTCCAGAGGGAAGACAAACCAGTCTCTCACCAATTCTGCCAATGAAGGCGGACATTGCTAGAGCAATCGCTCTTTTGTAAGACCTGGAGGCAACATTATACTCCTTTTTGAGAGCACTGGTATTTACATTCTTAGACACCATCGCGTCAACCCAGGCCTGGTAGCATTTTTGCTTCCGGCGTTTAGCTATTCTGCAGGAATGACCAAACCAGGGTTGAGTTTTGCCACCGACGGGTACTACGGGATTAGGGATAAACAAGTCCATCCCTTGTAGTTTGGCGTCGGTTACGGCTTTGGCGACAGCGTTAGGACCGTCCAGTGAGAAGCAAACTTGCCCCGAGGGGAAATAGGCGAAGAAAGCTCGCATGCTATCCCAATTCAATGAATAATCGTTGCCGACAAGTTCTGAATAGCAGAGGAGACCATACTTTGTATTAAATTGTTCTATTCTTTCACAATAAATACATTTTCTTTAGAAATATCATTTTGTAAAAAAAAAGTTTAGTTTCTTATGTATCTTAGTTTCTACAGTATATTCTAATATTGTTCATTTCTGTTATTAAAAGAACTTATAAAGACAACAGCTGTTATTTTTACATCATAGAACCCTAAAGATATTATTTTAAAAATAAAATACAACGTTATAATGTGAAGAACCATCCTAAAATTTAAATTAGTACAATTGTACTAATTTGGTAGACTTTTTTGATGAGTGTAGTAAGTTTTGAATTATAGTGACCAGTTCACAATGTTCGCGCTACAAATGGCCAATAAATAAGCGATGAGACTAAAGGATTATGTTAGCGTAACGGCTTCCGTGTTTATTGCTTATTCCATTCTGACCTAGACTAACTTATTACATATGACTTTACTCGCTAATAAATAATTTTTGAATAAGTTTCATTGAATAAAAATCCCCGTGGGTAATGTATTTAAGACCTTCATCATCACGATGCTGGCAAACTTGCTCACGAGTGTACTTTTTTTTAGTAATGTATAAGGCAGCGATATAATAGTTCAGTGCCTCTTTCTCACTGATCCGATTTTGAAAATTCCCTCACTGTTACAAAGGTATATTATTCCTAAGTGCTATATTTTACAATAATTAATCACAATAATTGTTTTAAAGTCGCTAAAAATTCTATAATATGGCGTGAGCTGCCTGAACGGTTTGAAATAAAGGCATAAAATCTATAGCATAGAAGTTAATTACTTTTAGCTTTACAGAAATGTCCACCATACATATATACATATACATATGTCACGGTGTTTGTCTCGAATCAACTCCGACATTACTTAAACCAACTTGGGAAATTTTGTATTCGTATGTAATTTGGTCTAACTTGAGATATAAACAGGAAAGTTTTTTCCGCAATTGGACCCGGTAGATTATATCTAATTTCTCGCATTTGGACACTCTTTTAGAACCAATAACAACTGATTTCACGCAGGCGGAGTTGCGTGGATCAGCTAGTATATACTTAAAAAGTTTGTATACTGAAGAGACAATTGACAAAGGTGAGTGGAAGAGAAATAATTGCTGAGGCAGCACAAGGCAGCAAAAGGTATTTTATTTTATTATATAATGTCAGTTTTTCAGGGCGATAAATCTCAAATCCTCCCCGTATACGTGCTTGCCCGTAATGCAGCCAAATCTTTTGATCGCAATCAAATTGTACATCTAATGTGTACACATAATACCAGTGGCAGTTTTGCAGTCTTGATCGACCTAGACAGGCCATGTAGTAAGTACCAGTCATCCCTGGGTCAATTAATTTTTTGTCACGTTTGGGCCTTAGGGCAAATCCGCCACTGCATAATACGAGTTAAATTTGAACGTGTCAAATCTGTAAATGTGTTAACGTATTTCGATGTCGCCGGTCGTTTTAATGCTTCGTCGCACGCGTGTGCGTTCCTGCAAATAGCGCACCAGTAGGTATAACATACAGCGAATGGAGATTTAGAGGAGATTTTAAGGAAAATATATAATACCAATTTTCTTAATTTATGTCGGCTTATATGAAATTATCTTTTTTACCTCACTTCAAGTCGACTGGGTAATGATATTATAAGTTTATTTCAATGAACTAACAAGTTACTGGCCTCTTATTACATCTTTCTAGAGAGTTTTTATTGTAAGTCAAAATCCATACTCCGTGGTGTTATCTCCAATCCACTTCACCTGTCCAGAATAACCAAAGTATTTTGCGTAAAACACCATCGATATTACAAAATATAGAGTTAAATAACACACGATTATGAATAAAATCTAAAAACCACGACAAGACATTCCAAGATCCCGCAAAAAACTCTTATCATCGAACGTTAGTGATGATTATGGGGGTATACCCTGAGGGTAGAATTAACATATCATACGCTTAGTACTGGTGCGATTGCCAAATAGACCCTACAAATGCAAATACATTAGGAACTTGGAAAGCGTTCAAATGTTTTAAACAGTTTAATTATAACACAAAAGCATAATCTTCTAATGAAACTTGATTTTAGTAAGATAATTTAACCTTCTAAATTATTGTAATATGTAAAATGTCAACGGCTATGGTAGTCTCGTTTTGGCAGGTGAAATATCAATCTGTTGACTGCAAGTTCGAACCCCAACAAGTACAAACATTTTTTTTTGGAATTCGTGTATATTTACTTATATAAATTAATAACATATCGGCACCCGTTAAAGGAAAACATCACGAAGAAACCTGAAAATTAGAAATGTTCTTGTAGTACTACCATATGTGGGGAATTATAGATTAATTAGTGTTTGAGATCAATAATACGTCGTGTGCTGGCGTAGTGATTATGTGGCATTGCAGTGGGTCTCTCAGAGGCTGATGTTGATGATATGCGTGTCCCGATGAATGAACTAGAGAGCCTGTTTACGTTTAGTGTGCTTATCATATTGGATCACATCATTAACCTTAGATGAGTTTTTCGGCGGACGTTGAAGCCATATTGAAAAAATAATTCAGCTGTATTTTTTTAGGTGTTTTTGTATTTTTTCTGTATTTAGTTAGGTGAGTTTATAATTAGAAATCCATCTAACAGCTCTACATAATTTTGTTTAATCATAGACTTAAATAAACTTTAAAAACATCCGTCCAGGTTTTACTACATGTTTTGTTGCACTTGTGATATATAGAATACGTACGTACTGGGGTTAAAAATTAATTAATTCTACCTAATATACTACAATCTTACACTAGTACTAAAAGCATAAATATTATAGTGGACGTTACTTTGCACTACCGTTTCGCTTGATTTGCCGCTACCGATCTGAAACAGTTTTTATTACTAATTTCAAAACTAACTTTTTCAAGTACACCTCACGCAAATAAAGTCAAAGGTTTTTTTTTCAGTGAGACGTGCTAGCGGCCAATCAATTTCAGATGGAAGTGCAAAGTAACGGCCAGTATAACATTTAATGATTTCTGCAAAGTAACGCCTTGTTCAATGACAGTTCTTAAACCATTAGATATTCAGCATTACAATTGACACAGGAGACAACAATAATTTAACAATTGTTTAAAATAAGAATTATTAAAAATCAAGAGTACTAAAAATATTACTTTTGTATTTAAAAACCGTCGTGACCAATTTTCGCACTTCAAGTGAGCGAAGTCGTAGGCATATCCGCTGCTGACATGAGAAATGTATTTTGTTGTATTAAAATAATAAAACGCTTCTAGAAATTAGCATACAATCTTTTATGACGAACCGCGATCTGAAGATTTCACAATATGACACACAGACTTGAAGAGGCATTTATGCAGGCCGGCATGACAGCGACGACCGACGAAGGATGACGTATCTCTCGGCAGTCGCTGTTGTTTTTGGATTGCACTGTGCTTACCATCAGGCACAGCGCAGTCACTTTACCGTGCTACTATAAAAAATACACACAAAATAATCATCAAGAGATAAAAACACTCCCTATATAAGGATGAATATATTATTTATAGGAAGGCTGATGTTACTAGCATCCGAAGGAAGTATACCTACCATTACCCTGCACATGTTCCCCGGGTGGTGCTAGGGAGTAATACATTTTTGTCCGCTGCACTGTTCTCGCAGCGACAAATGGAGTAGTAAATCAATCGACAATAACAATATATATTCTATTAAGCCACACAATTAAATAAAATAATTAGATAAGGTCCCACGACTTCGTTCGCGTCCCTTAAAGGCTATGTTATGTCTTAAGAACAACGAGGAACATTTAATTAAATTTGTCATTACTGTTTAGCCTGTTTAGAAAACCATATTGGTATATATACAGTTTAGGCTATAGCCTAGACTATGCTCTGAAAAGTTTTCTATTTAAAAGTAAGACTTTTGAAAATCAGTTTCGTAATTCCCAAAATAATAATGGTCAAACAGCGGAAACTACATCCGATATCATGCCTGATTTTAAGCTGTCACCGCAAACTATACGTAATGATTCACTACATTTCCAAATATAATCCAACTTTAGCCGTTCCTAATATTTTACCTTATTTATAATTTTGTACATATAGAACATGAACATCAAAAAAAAATTTAAAATGTTAAGGACGCAAAAATTCAAACTTTGTTCTCGGTGTATAAAAACTGGAAATCTAAGTAAGCTATATGAACCTTAAGATTGGATTTAGCGCATTTTGAAATATGATGACTCATATAGAAGCTCAAACCAACTATAGTTCTGATTTATAACGTTAAAATTAAAATTCACTATATAATCTTTCGCTTAACGTTCGTGTCTTGCGACCGTTTCGCAAATAGTAAGTGTGGGATCGATTTTACGACGTGCACATTTTCTATATAGGCCGTTACGGCGCTAGATATAACGCGCTAGGATAAGTTAGAACATTCTAGAAATATATTTAAAATGTGATTAACAATCTATACTAATATTCTAAGAGGTAAAGTTTGTAACATTGTAGGGGGTAATCTCAGGAACTAGTAAACAACATTTAAAAATTCATTTAGCAACATAAATCTACGTTATTTGTGAGTGTCATGGGCTCTATATTAAACCGAAAAATGAAGCTTTTATTTTAGTTATCATAAAAACATAAAAATTACCTTTTTGGTCAAATAAAAACATTAAATTATCATTCAATGTGTATAGATTAATTTCTACATAGAATTTTACGTTTCACAACATTTTTAATAAAATTATCAAAACTTAGTTAACGTATTTCATGTAAATATAATAATAAATTCGATTAATACAATATGGTAGTTAGTGTAAATATTCTTTACTGTATCAAATAATGAAATTTTTGTGGTGGCCATCTTTATTGAAAATCCCGCCAATTTTGTCAACGCTCACATCGACCCACCTCTAGACCACAGAGTACCTTATATAAACTCTAGACATGGAGCGTCGTGTGCTTCGCGTGAGCTTATGTTTATGATGTCATCAATGATGTTTTCGGCACGACCGCAACGATCGCGGTCATCAAGTGGAATGGCTAAAAGGATATTGTGAGCGTTGTGAACGTCATGTGGAACGCGCCCATAGTGTCGTTAACTCCGTTGAAGTTGCGGGAAGTCGCTAATTTTACATAGATTAATAAAATGAGTTGAACAGTTGACAATCAACATAGTTTTTTTATTATGTTTCCTATAACATAGATGTCAAGGAGGGAGAGAACGTCCCAATAAATTAGTGAATCTTATATGACGTCTTTCAGTTAGACAGTCTCAAACAAATACCTTCACACTTTAGAATTCGATAGAGAGTATTTGTTATGTATTTTATTGTAGCAAAGACCAGTGAAAGTGGTTTTTATAGTTCTTTTAATAAGCAACATAGTAATCTATACTAAAGATATGCCGTCTTATTACAGAAAAGTTAGATGAACGTTGAACACATGCTTAAAACATTTGATCACAGAAGAGTCGTACACTTATTTAGAGACAGATGTTGTTTAAATTTAAACATAGTCCTCGTGGTAAGTATTATAATTTTTTTGCTAATCCTTCAAAATATGTTATTTTTTAGTTTTTAGAATATTAGTTTCTTAAAAATGATCCAAATTTGATGTTTTTTTTTGTTTAACATGCTTCTATAGAAGTAAAATCAAAAATATTGAAGAAAAAAATTATAACTTTTGTTGAATTTTAAACATTAAATCCAGTTTTCAAAAATGAATGTATCCTTGGATGTAATTTTTTTTAATTTAAACTTCTATATATTCCTTAACTTTAAGCCCAATTTGGTAATGAGGTTTCTCTAGTTACTACTTATATTCGATTCTTGAAAATGTTAAGTCCTTAAAATTCTAATTTCTCGATGATATCAAATTTGCAAAATTTTTGTTTTCTCTTGGTTTGACTGTCCTAATTGGAATTACTACAATAGACTTACTCAAAAACTTAAATGTCTTCAATGTCGAAGTCGATTATTTTTTTACCATGTTACGTATGTTTAAAATACCTTATAAATAAATATCAATTACCGAATGTATATACGCACATTTTTACTATAGAACAGCTGCACCTATTTGGCTTATTATATTCTTTATTGTGTTTCTTATTGTTGGCACAAAGTTTGTATGAAAGAAAGTCTTGAAAGAAGAAGACGGAAAAATGGATTTTTTTTTTTATTTGAACGTAATAAAATAAGTGAAACTATATAGGAAAATCTTCAAAAATTTTGCTAGAATTGACAGATTGACGCTTAATTGTTCGATTGCGTTTTAATCCAGTTACATGCCCGTACTTTTTTTTTATTATTTGTTTAATTTTCCTGCAGACTCTTGGTCCGTATCTTTTTTCTGAAAACGCAAGTAAGCAAGTCAAGATACTAATGTTATATTTAACTAGTCACAGCTTATTGTTTATTCTTATTCGTATCTCTTTTATTCTTATTTTGTTTTTAATAGATACAATAGGTAATATATAAATCTATGTTAGTAACTCGATTTTTATGATGAAATAATAGCCTTTATGTAGATTTCATTTCTATCTTTTATGGCCTTACTGGGGACATGGTTGTACTCGTCATATATTTGGTTTCATTTTTTTCATTACTATATCCGTACAGAACCGGGTAGTTAGTATAGTATATATTTCAAGCTGAGGATAGTTTTTTTTTTTATTGTAGCACGGCAAAGTGACTGCACTATGCCTGATGGTAAGCATAGTACAATCCAGAAATAATAGCGACCACCGATTGACACACTGTCCATCGCCGGTCGCCACTATCACGCCGGCCTATAAAAAGCTGGATATGCACAGGTTGATCCGGAAATGCGACCCGTAGAAGCGAATCACTATTACGGGCTTTTTCGCCATATACATGTTGGTTGCGACCCAGTCGGGCTGTAAAACCCTACCACCCCGCTTTCGCCATTGCCTCGTTCGTTATTCAGCAGGGTGCACCACGTGCAGGTGAGGTTGGCTTGGGTGTCTCAAGTCTTATGATGTTATTCGACACCCCTTACACCCCATCGTAACCATAGTAAAACAAAGCAAACACCATAAATCATAATATCATTAATTAAAAACATTTTATTGCTCACGGAAGTGAAGGAACAAGTATTAACAGAATCAGAACCGCAGGTACTAGTAAGAGTAGAACAAAATTAGAACAACGGATGTTATTAAAATTGAGTTTATTGTGTAAATATAGCTACATTTATATAAACTAAACGAATAGAGAGATAACATTGCTTATAACGTTTCAACAACTCAAACATATATGAATAGTTAGTTAGGTTAGCTAAGATAGGTCGCGATTTTGCATACGTTTCAACAACTCAAACATATATGAGTAGTTAGCTAGGTTAGCTAAGATAGGTCGCGATTTTGCATGCAACGGGCAACAGCCAAGCCGAGGTGTGCCGTGCACCCTTGAGCTGGTTGCCAATATAAATCGGCTGAGTGCCTTAAGCGCTCGCCTTAGTAGTCCGGTGAAGCTGTTAAGACCTTGCTAGGTCAATAGCGTAGTCAGTTCGAGAAAAAAAAAAAAAACACATTGCTTATAACTTGTTCAGTAACATAAATTTTGACCCTACGTAGTGATGTGTGCAGATTTTCGATAAATGCACTATAAATCTTTTATCTGATATCGTGATCACTTATGAAATATATAAAATGCTTGAAAATAGAATCATAAAGCGACTTGTTTAACGGGATTCCTACTTATTGTCTACGCTTCTCAAGTAGGTAATGGCGCTAGTGGCATATTCCCGTCATCGTATTTATTTATACTCTGTAACAGCAATATACAGATTTTTTTTTAAGTACAACACGTACGTGCTTGGCCACAATTTCACCTGATGGTAAGTGACGATGAGGCCGACGATGTATCGCGCTTACCCACTAGGTGCCTGTTCACTCTACTCTTGAAGACTCCCAAGTTATAAGATGATGGGAAGACAGACGCCGGGAGTGAATTCCACTCCTTAGCCGTACGTATAATGAATGTGGAAGTAAATCGCTTCGTACGAATTACGGGAATATCAACCACGTAAGGGTGGAAACCCTCACGGCGTCTAGTCGTCCTCTGATGGAATGGAGACGGTGGAATTAAATTGTGTAATTCCTCTGCACAGTCTCCAAAGTGTAACCTATAAAAAACTTGAGAGGTGTCAAGGGACACCCGGAGGGAACGAAGTTCCTTTCGATTAATTAGTGAAGGAATTGTAATAAAATATTATTTTTTTAAGTTATAATAATATTTTTTTATTATTAACAAATATAATGTTATATAAACTTAATCAGTAGGCTCAATTTTCGTAATAATTGGCTTGTGGTAACTGAAGTAGGAAACATATGTTTGGGATTCTATTTTATTTCAATGTCTTGAAAAAACTGCATCAATGGTAGTATTATATTTGCACAATAATAAAGAGAGGTTATAGTGCGTACTTGCTAAAAATACAAAAGCATTTATTATTATCTGTATATAATCTCTACTTACCTAACTCCATCAGCAATATCCGGACCTTGTGCAGAAACACTGTCAGGATTCATTATTATTATTATTATTTATAAAAAATCTCTATACACTCAACAAAAATAATCGTCGCGACACCACACTGTTCAATGCGAAATAGAAATGAAAATATCTGGCTTGCTTTCTATAAGAGAGAGAGAGACAGAGAAACATGCGACGCCGCACAGCTTACAATAGCTTACTATAGCAAAAAGTGTCGTTACAACTTTTCGTAAGAATTTTTTTCGTCTAGCCCCCTTTCACAACGCGCGATGAGGAACTTCGTTCCAATAAAACAATAAGAGACAAGCTACTTTTCGACGATGCTCTAAACTGGGTCTTCAACGTCTTCAATTTTCAACTGGACTTTAAAAAAACAGGGTGTGTGCTAAAGACACACCATAGAAGTGATTTTTGAAGTGAAAACTTCTTTAAGCGCGTTGATTGGTTTTTTGTCACATGATAAAGTTATCATTTTGCGTGATGACATGAATATGCTAGTAAAACGTGACTGAGCCTTTTTTCGTCTGTGTCCATCTAATATTGATATGTATGTTGAAATTATGCAGCCCATTATATATTTAACTAGCCTCTGCCCGCGACTTTGTTCGCGTGGAATAGACACACTAGCACGCAGCAGTTTTCAAAAGGAAAAAACATTCCGATTTTGAAACGTTTTTCATCTGTGCTCCGCTCCTATTAGTCTTAGCGTGATGATATATAGCCTATAACCATTCTCGATTAATGATCTATATAACACTGAAAGAACTATTCAAATCGGACCAGTAGTTTCTGAGGTTACCCCCTACAACGTCACAAACTTACAAACTCACAAACTTTACCTCTTTATAATATTAGTATAGAATAATTAGAAAAATATATAGAATGTATAAAATTATCGCTCCTCGTGCCAATAGATGTGAAACCACACTAATGTTAACAATCTAAATATACAAATTATGATATTTAAGTAATTCATACATTCATTAAAAATGTTAAAAAAAAACATAGTATTCTTTTGTTTTGAGTTTTCGTTTCTGTCGGCAATTCTTATATCTGACTCACCTTTTTGTTTATTTTTTACTGGCAAGAGTTTTTAATGAAGAAAAGAAATACAGGACAAAGCCAACGTCAAACGGTGTTTCCAGGCGGTCACTCATCGAAGTACTGACCGCGTCCGACATTGCTTAACTTCTGTGATCTGACAAAAAAACAGTGTTTTTAACACGTGTTTACCTCCACCAATTTTCGTCATACAAAATGTTTGCCGACCATAATTTTAAAGCCCTCCCTTAAGAAGTTTCACCTGAAAATAGCATATGTACTTTAATTACCAAAACGGTGACTCTTGTAAATATTTGAAAAAAAGAACAAAATGTATTGACATAGAAATAAAAGTGCACAAAAAATTCTTAAACATAAAATGTAATTCCATGACAAGAGATCTGGCGTCAGCGTACTTACTGCCTGGACTTAAAATACCCATAGTATGCTAAATATAGATAAATAAGTAAATTATTTATTTAATCAATTTTTTTTTCAAATAGTTATACTTTTGTATAATAAAAACATTTAATAAAAGTAGGATTCCTTGTATTATGCATACGAAAGAATATTCATGTTATGTAACCGTGTGTCTATAGAATCATAGACAGACATCACATGTGTGAAATATTGTAAACAGAATCGAATTCCTCGCAATGTTGTTTCAACAAATCACGTTATTACAGTCCATTTACTCGATTTTCTTTTACATTTTTGCCCGCGATCATTTCTCCAGTGTCGTTCGGTAGCCATTTTATTTGACGCTTGTCAGGAACGTAAACCGCAGTTGTCAAAGTGACACGTAGAGTTTTTGGCGGGATCTTGGAATGTCACGCAGTGGAGTTTACATTTTATTCATAATATAATCTTGTGTTATTTGGCTCTATATTTTGTAATAGTTGTGGTGTTTTACGCAATATAGTCTGTTTATTGTGCACAAATGAAGTGGATGGAAAATAATACCACGGAGCATGGATTCTGACTTGCAATAAAAACTCTTTGGAAAATTCTAACGAGACAGCCACCATCTTGTTAGTTCATTTAAAGTATGGTAAGAAACTTGTAATATTATTGCGTACTCGACAATGGTAGTAATAATCCACTAGGTGATTGCTTGACAAAAATAAAAGACAATAAAGAAGGAAGACATGTAGAGTTTTTGGCGGGATCTTTATCTGTCGTGTATATTGTATTGTATCATATATGTAGCATTTTAAACAATATAGTTGTAGTTATTGCGTATTAGTAGAAATATAAACGGATTAAACGAGTCTGTTCGCAGTTAAGAGGCACCACGGATACGCATTCATAAGAGAGCTTTCAACAATTTAATGCTAAATAACATCAATAAAAATATGAATCCGTTTCATTTTACGGTTGTTAATATGCCGAATGGAATATTTATAGCCATTTTTATGGTTTGTACTGCAACTATTCCTGTGTTAGTTTAGTAAATAAATTTCTAATCTTAGCTCATCAAATCTTTAACATAGTGGTCGTAAAATACTACAGTACGTAGGTATAATATATCGCTGGAGCCCTTCAAATTTTATAAGAGGTGTTGTTCTCGCATCTATTAACCCTATGACGTAAATATTTATATAATCCATGCTTAATTGGCATTGATTTCGTTAGGAACAATATTATCAACCCATAGGTATTGTTTTGGACGCGCTTCTTTACGCGCTTTTATTTCTTTATTTTTTTGCTTTAAAACTTGTTTTCGGGTCATGACATGCTAGTAAGCATGACTGATTGTATTGCGCTTGCACGGCTTTTGTCAGACAAGCGACATGTAATATAGCGGCCTTTGTACTTTGTAATATTTATATTCTGTATTGAGATTGTGTAGCTCATCATATGATTGATTAATTATCTATATAAAGCTGATTAAATTAACTATATAAAATGTATATCATTATTGTTCGATGTGGCTATGGATGTGAAAACCAGACTGCCAGATGTTAATAATTTCAATATACAAACTATGAAATTTAAATATTGTATAATTGATTTAAAAATTCAAAAAAAAAACACAGTTATTTCATTGTTTTGGGTTCTTCCTTTTTTGTTCTGAGCATTAGATTTCTTAATGTTACATATACGAAAGTTTCTTATTTTGTTGAGTTTTCACGCTGTAGTGACTCAACCGACCATCATGAAAAGGTTAGTACATAGTTTTTGCTACGGTTTTAAATACATACTTGCATAATATTTATAAAAAGCTTGAAAAAATCAACTTACTTTGAGCCGTAAAAAATAATCCGTGCGCTTACACTGCTGATGCTGACTAAACGTTATGAGATACATTGAAATAATGTACTACAGAATTGTTTAAAAAGAGCTCACAAAATTACAATTGTTTATATCTATCTCCCAAAGATAACCTACAATATAACCGTTTTTTTTTTAAAAAGAGATTTTTTGCGAAGTTATTTTGAATTATCTCTTTAACCAAATAATTAATCTCCTTGGGTATTTAATGCAAATGCACATTATTGTTTATAATTTTAACATACATATTAGAAACTGTTACAGAATTAAAATTATCTGTGTAACTAATTTGTCGAAGGTCTACAAAATTGTTTGGAGAGATGTCTGACGATTGTTCGGAGACTTATAAACTCCATATTAAATCCATACGTAACCGGGACGGATCAGTACTGATCAATAAATAATAATTGCGACAGGTTAATAAATATCTGTTGCGCCAACTTTACCTAACCCAATAACTTCGCGTATGGTTTTAACGATAGGCAGTATAGGGCGGGCGGTGCAACCGCGCTCACGCCCAAGTTAAGTTTATAAATAGAATGCACATCGGGCCCGTGTTTAAAGGAGCTTTTACAGCGAGGCCGGCACGCCAGTCAGGCAGTGGACGCGGGCGGTACAGCGCGCCACATGGCCGCTCGGTCGCGACGCACGGTACACAAGTTTTGGATGCGATCCCGGACAACTTTCATTGTGAACTTTATAGTGTCCCACGTAACCCCCAGTCGAACGTCGTGTGACACCAGCCGCGGGAACGTTCACGTCTCATTTCGCGTGTTAAACGAAACGCGCGCGTAACCGTGTTTCAAAAATAAACCGAATCCGGAGCACCACGAAGGTTAATGACAGAATAAAAAGCATGCATTAAATTGTGCTAGGAATTAACGGAGTCCCGGACGTGCGTGGCGGCGGGTAGGTTAACGTGTAACCCACGGGAACCTTTACCTAGATCCGTTTGACGTACAGGTAAAAAAAATTAGTGATTGATACGAGAATGTCTGCTAATCCCTTACCATATTTACTTTAGGTATATATCAAATTGATAAGTGATTTTAAAATCACAGTTGAATGAGTTTGAACACTGTAACATATATGATTTAAAAAAACACTTGGACAAACATTTTCAATTTGCAAAAAGACTTACACTAGAAAATTCTCTACTAATATGTTGATATAAATTTACTTCCTCGAAAGTTCAGGGTTATTGTAAAATAGGAACTTGTGTCAAATGTACAGAAACCTGACTCGTAACTACTGAACTCAATTTTTTTATAATACTACTACTTTGATTTTCTTCTTTCATATGTTGTAAATATACATTTATTACAATGTTTTTTTAATTCATCGTTATTGCTTTAGCTTCACACATATATCTTAAATAAAGTTTATATACTATTATAATATTAACATCTTACACTGTCGTATAATGAAAATGTTATTGATCCTTGTTGACTAATCTTTATGCAATGCACTGTTAAACGTAAAGACGGACATAATCTTTTATAACAATGGTTGTATTTTACACAACATTACAAAATTAATTCAAAAAAACATTTTTTTTATATCATTATTGAGATATTTTCTTAAAGTTTGTTAATCTAACCTAACCTTATTTCAAACCTAAAGCTTTCATCCTATAGTTGGAAATATTAATAGTCTCTGATTTAAACTATATTTTACTGTAGTTTTTAATTTATTCGTGTACAACTATATACAGTATATTTATAAGTTTTTTTTACCAATTTTGTAGTATATTATTATAGCCATTGTTGAGTAGGTAATAATATTCCAAGATTCCGCCAAAAACCCCAACGAAGCGTAATCAGTCACATGCCTAATAATTATAAGTAGGTAACCCCGTAAATTTCTCTGATCAATCAGATTCAATCGTAATTTGAATTTGGAACTCCATAAAACTGAACGTTAAATTGTCATCACCTACTTGGAGAAAACAATTGTGTTTAAGTGAATCGACCACGAATGAGGTTTATTATGATAGGTTCTAACTGAGAAAAAGCAATAGTATAATAACTTTTTTCTGATTTTTATATTAATTTATTTACTCTCGTCTGAAGCAAAGATATGAAATAATTTATTGAAAAAAAAAGAATGTATCTGTTGTATTTACAGTAACTAATTTCAACATATATCAGTGTTAATGAGACTGCAATTGGACTGGTTCTTGATTATAAGCGCCGATGTTCCGGCATTATGGGTATGTACCCATACGTATATAGCTAGAGATTTAAAGAGTGGTAGTAACCCAACCAGAATTAAGAAATACCTTGTCACCATGTGGTATTTTCATGCGCGAGATACTTTATTTCTCCGTGGGATTTGACAGACTAAACCATCATTGCTGATGGTAGCTTTGACTTTCATAAGCGCCTGCTCAGGGTCTAAATTGAATAAAAAATACTTTTTTTTTTATTGACCAATTTTTTAATATTAAATTATAATAAATAATATGATATGTGATTTACACAAAAAAAAAATATAAATATTCAATTATTGAAAAATAATATCAAATCTCGATACAACATTTATAAGTTCGTGTACTGAATATAAATGGCGAATCGTAAATACGTGTTTTTGGCGCCATTTTGACTGCTACGTGTTCGCTTTTATTCTTTACTTATAATATTGCATGATTTACTGTTATTAAATCGTGTAATTATTATTATTATCGTCAGCCTGCAAGAGACCCACTGTAGGGCCATAGGCCTCTTCACGAAGGAAGGTATCGACATAATCAGCACGCCAGCCAACAGCATATTTGCGATGTTAAACTCTGAGATCCACAGTTCTATGTTTTCCCACATACGGTAGTAAACCTAAACCTAAACAAGGGCATTTTTCAGATTCTGCCTTCTTCGCGATGTTTTCCTTCACGGTCAGTTGATAGTGTTGCCAATTTAAATTAGGAAATGCACGAGAATTCTGTCTGTCTGTTTGTATGAACATGTATCACTGATAAAAGACTGAGTTTACGATAAAACCACACTTAAGAAATCATAAAAAATATCTTCGAGAATAACTTAGTCATTGTTTCATTATAGTGGGTTCACTCTATGAAAAGTTATTGTAATTTTAATGACGACGCGACTTAGGTACGAGAGAGAAAAGCGGATAAGTGAATAGATTCAATACATCCAGATGATTTTATTTGTCATTGTTTTTTATCAGTAGGTTCCCCGCGAACGGAGTGAAATGAAAGTAAACATTAAATGTGAGGTATAAATATAAATTATCTAGAACGTTCTAACAAGGAAGTCATCATTTTGATTGAACACTGAAGTCACTATATGACAATTAAACAGCAAACATTACAGATCGAGTTAAGATCGTATTTGTTTTGATATCGTTATTGAATTCACTCAAGACAGACCGCCGCTGGTTGATCTACATGCTTCGAGTGGCGAAACATTCATAGTTCTGAGGCGTTTGGACAATGTTGACCCAGTAACGCGTGTAAAACGGTCCGCTGTATTAACAATACACCGGCATATTGTTCATTACGGGTAAACACACGCTAATCGTGTTTGCGTTTTTCTTTTCTGTTATTAATTATGCGTACGGACGGACCGGCGTATATATTTATATAATACTAGCTGTGCTAGCGACATCGTCCGTGTCAAACTGAATATAAAAAAATAGTGACTATTAGAATCATCTGAATGTATTAAGTTTATTTATGTATCTACTTTTCTCTCATACTCATTAAAATTAGAATAACTTTTTATAGAGTGAACCGATTTTAATGAAAGCAAGAATAATGTTACTTCAGTACGCCAGAATATTGTGGAAATAGTAAGAAATGACGTATAGAATATTATTTGTTTATTATATATGTTGTGTATTTATTATTTTATCTTGTTTTATGTATTGATATAATGTATATATTATATATCACAAATAAATAAATAAAATGATTATTTTCATATCTGATATACAGCAAAGAACGTTCCTTATCCTCTAGTTCAGAATCATTATTTTTGAAGGGTAGATACTTCTTAAAGCCTAGTTATATCGATAATGGAATAGTTATTGATAATCGATACTGATATTATAAAGCAGAAGGGTTTGTTTATTCGGTTGAATGCGATAATCTCTGGAACAATTTCTGGTCTGATTTGAAGAATTATTTCAGTCTTAGATAACTCTGGCATATAGCTCTAGGAAGGTCATAGATTATATATCATTAGATACGCTAAGACCAATAGAAGAGGAGCTCCACTGAAGTATGTTTCAAAATCGTTTGTTTTTAGCTTTAGCCCAGAGTATATATTTCACGCGGACAAAGTCGCAGGTAGAAACTAGTTAGATTGTTAACATATAAGTCATTGATCACAGTCGTATTTTAACAGCGGTAAAGAGAGGAATATCACTTCCAGACACTAATGTTGTTCACTTTATCAGCAATAGGTACTGGATACGTTGACTGGATTCCGACCACCATACAGTAAGCTTAAGCCCTGGAATAGTGTTTAAAGCCTATTTGAGTAATAGTAACCTACACTTGACTAGGTGCTACAATATAGTCCTTGCCCATAAATTTGACAGCTATGATTAAAGTTGCGTAGAACACAAATTGACATATACTGTTATACGTAACGGCAATGATAAATAATTGCCAATTTAAGATTCCTACATCCTTTTTGCAGTGACAACGTCTTATAAATTGATTAACGTCGGCTGCACGCATGAAAAAGCATGACTCATTGTCACGTTCCGCCTGAACCGAGCGTGCGAGCGAGAGCGCGGAACAAGCGATCCGCCTAAGCATTCGGCTTGTGACACATCTATTTATATCAGTGTTTCTCTAACGTTTTAGGCCATGCCCCACCTTAACATTTCTATAATTTTTATGCGCCCCCATACATAATTTTTAACCTTTGAAAATTATTTCGTTTCCTTAATTTATATTTCATAAATGATATTTTTTAGGAAGAAATCACTATGACATTGCTACCAAAATAACGTAAAGTAAAATTTCAAAACATAAATTTTCTTGATTTCACCTAATTACCCAGTTGATATTTTGGTAACGTGAAACAAAATTATACCTAATAATTATTTATAGCATTTTTTTAACAATAATTATTTACAGCATTTTTTTAACAATAATTATTTACAGAATTTTTAAAGAATCTTCCATTTCTGTTAAATTTGTTACCAATATCTAGTATTGCATTTAAATAACCGAAAGCGCAGAGTTAAAGTTGTGTCACGTCCATTTTTAAAATGCCCCCCTTAACCTGTGGGGCGTGTGTCCCACGTTGAGAAACACTGATCTATATACAGAATAACTTAATTCAATTCATTGAGGTATCCAATATTTCGTCAATGATCTCTTGTGACGTTATGACGGTTTCGGAATTAGTTATTGTATATTTGAGGCTTGCAAGACGTCAAGACGCCTTTGAATTCAACTGTTCTTAACAAAATAATTTTTTTAGTTCTGTACTAAACGACTTTTACAACATCTGTAGTGTTACATTCAAATATACAAATGGAGATATTAAAATGTCTTCGAGAATATTTAGGCGTGGTCATTACGAGGTCGTTTCCCAACGCTGGCCATTAATTGAGCACAAATGACCACATTATCATTAGTAGTTTCCCGGGTTGTGGCGAGTCCTCAACATCAGGCACTCGTTATCGATTCATGGCATAGTATCGTTGAATGACATAAAACTGCGTTTCGTGACATCAAGCATAAGTTTAGTATCGTGTTGACACGTGACAAGTTATCCAATGTTGCCATAATAAAAAAAAACGATGTGTGAAATAATTATGTTGTATATCAGTAGGCAATATTTTTTTGATTATGAAATTGCTTTTACTAACGTTCTTTCTCGGATTTTCATAGCGTGCTTATATGATTACCTAACCTTTTCAATTGTTTCAATTATGTTGTACAATTCGAGATCAAACCGCTCTACTAGTCTGTAGGTGGTAGAGCCCCGCTGAAGCTATTTTTGGTTTCAGCATGAATGGGTCGGCTCCTCCGGGGTGGTATCACCCCTCTCACAGATAACCGACGTTAAATAACAGTGCTTGCATTGTTGTGTTTCGTTCGGTCAGTGAGAGAGCCGGAGGCCCACGTCCCTTCCTTTTTTTACTTCTTTCCCTTTCCTTCCCCTCCCCCTTCTCCCATATACAGGCTGGCAACGCATTTGCGACGTCCCTGATGTCGCTAGTGTCTATGGACGGTGGTGATCACTTAACATCACGTGACCCACCAGTTCGTTTGCCTCCTTTGATATAAAAAAAAAGTCTGTCCGATGAGTAATGTCTAACTGACTGACCGTTTTCACGAGAAATCACACCTTCACTGGACTTTGTGGCGAGCGCTTAAGACATTAGTCGTATTGTAGCAAGCTCAAGGACGCACAAGTAGGCCAGACTTCGGCTTGAATGCATTAATCGAGGATCAAACCAAACTAATAACATTTGCAAATCTAACTATACAATACGTTAATATAACACATATGCGTACCTTCATAGGTATTTTACGAACGCGTACATAAATTTCAAGTCTGACAATTTTGGTTAAAACTAACTATCCAAAAAAAATCTATAAAGAACCTATGTAGCTATGGTTCGAATGGCTATGTAGGTATGTAACTAGTCCACTGCCTAATCACTGTTCCCGTATTTATACTCATTCTAACTAATATATGGTTATTGGTATTAACAAATCTAAATTTTATTTTAACACTGAATGAATTCAAGATATTTTCATTATTATCAGCCAGTAAGAAACCCACTTCAGGGCGTAAACCTCTTCCCGAAGGAAAGTATGGCCATAATCAGCACGCAGGCCCACGAGACCACGACGTATTAACGATTTCAAAGTCCGAGAAATCCACAGTTCTATGTTTTTCCATTTATAGTAATACTACTAGAATATTTCTCAGGTTTAGGTTTCCTCGCGATATTTTCCTTCACCGTCGGATGATACTATTACCAATTTAAATTAATAAATTTACGCGAATTCCGAAAAAAAATCGTTTTTAGATGCCGGGGTTTGAAGAAGCGGGCGTCGAACTGTTATTCCACAGGGTAAGTCACTAGATCACTACGACTTATAATTTTATAATAGTTACTCTCTTTATTAATTATATTGTATATAACAAGAGTGTGACTCAATACATATATAATAATGTTGTTACTGTCAGGATGTGACGTACGGCTATGGACGGACGCGTGCAGTGTTTGAATGTAAATTCTAAAAGTTTGTAAAAATAAATAAGACTTGATGACTTTATCCAAGCAACGTATATTAGATGCATCCAGTTTTTAAAATTAATGTGAGAGCGCGTGTGCATATTCTACAGGTGGTTTTATATCTCGCTCGGGAACGAGTGAGTTCAGAAATTTATACCGTTCGTTCTGATATGACCACACTCTGTGGTTTTCTTTTTTTTTCTATTTTTGTTATAGAGAAATAAAATCAAAAATACTTTATTCAATTTAGTCCCTAACAAGGTGCTTTTGTACGTATAACTACCGGCGCGGCGCGCCGGTGCGGACAAATAACCCCGTCGTCGAGAAGTACCGACATTAACCCGATCGGGTTTATCTTTTCAACTTATGTATAGTTACAATACACGTTTCAATTGTTTATATTGGATGTACAGAGAGGAGTCAATTCCAGACATCACCATCGTTCACATATTGATCCACTCTATACCTAATAGCCTTTTGACACCAAACCCGCTTGACATGGCGCTTAAACTCACAGTTCGGCAATTAGGTAATATACTTTGGGACTTTGTTGTAAAACCTAACACTATTACCTAATATATCATTGAATAAACTTAATTGAAATAATATATGAAAATAAGCATACATAAGTTTATTTTACGAAGAAAATTTTATGCTATCCGTTTTAGTTATAATTTACCAGAATGCCAACTACAATATTGTCTAACTGACATAGGAAAAAACAATCCAGAATGTGTTGGGTGGTTTAAATGTCAATATATTTATAGTTCAGTGTTTTGTCGTTAGATGGCGTTCGTAAAAGTACACGTTTTGTTCACTTATGACACAGAATAAATGGGTACAAAAAGTTTATATCAGCTAGTTAATTAAGTACATACATTCCATAGTAGCGATAAAGTTTGTTCTTAAACGCATGTTAAATAATTAAATACAAAAAGACTTCATTATCTGTTTGTAATGGATAAAGTTAAATATAACTAAACCAATTTAAAAATATATCTTATGTTCAAAATTTCCTTTAACATCAACGTTACAAAACTGCAAGCGAAATCTATTTTATAATACAATCATTTATTAATGTGCAATTTGTAACGGAAATACTGCATTACATTGTTACAAAATAACTCATTCGAGACTGAATTGCTCCGTTCCGTTTGAAGCTTATATGACTTTATGAGTACAATTTCGGGTTATTTTAAGCGTACTTCATTATATATCTAGTTTTTGCTTCTAATGGTATCAATGATTACTTAAATTGTGAAGCTTTGAACACTACAACCACAGAGGTTACTATTTGAAACTTACATTTGTACCTCTAGAACGCAGAGCGGCTATTCCTCTATCTAGTATATTTTAAAGTTAGTTATACGTAATTTGTTAATAACAATAGTACAACTATAGAAAAACAATGTAATCAATACAAGTGTATTAAACAAAATAAGATTACAGACGAACCATGAATGAGTCAATAAATGGCAATCATAATAATCTTCAGGGCCAATTTTGGTACTTATTCGAACATCAGTGTTGCCATCGCTAATATGTTATAATCCCTGAAAGAGTATTTGTTATATATAAAATTTAAGGTTTTCATATGCATATAGATACAGTGGTTTTTAAGGATGAAGTCGGGAGAGTCGCTGATGATAATATTACCAGCTTATAATCACAACATGGCACCATCAGAATAGGATTCTACCAAAATGATGATGGCTAAGTTGATAGCGAGTTTAGACCGCGTTCAACCGCGATTCGGAACCGTGCAACTAAATTCGGAGCTTACATAGACGGAAAGTATCATGATGAAACCATAATTTTCTAATTATGCCTGGGTAACTGCTACCTTTAAGTTGGAAACCTCTTGCTAAGCATCTGTTAGTGTGTTCTAGCAACTGTACTTGAAATCTAGTACTCTTCTAGGTTCAGTGTGTTTAATGTCCTGAACCAGGGTTTCGTAAACTTTAAAGATCCAAATACCTTTTATCTCATGGAACCCCATATCAAATGATTACAAATCATCACGGAAATTAATATAAGATCTTTTTTTTTTTAAGTGTAATATCATTGAAACACATTATTCTTAACTTAAAGTTTTAATGTGAAGAATGAAATGACTTTACTGTTTTAGAAATAATTGTTTTATACTTCGATAAAGTAATATTTGTAACTGTGGTATTATTTAATAGCTAATAAAAAATCATTTTGGCGGAACCCTGATAACTATTCTACGGAACCCTTAGGTTCCGTGGAACACAGTTTAGGAATCCCTGTCTTAGACCACATCATCCTATATCAAATGAAATTATGGTTAAACGTCAAAATCTATATAGTAAAAAAAATCGCTGTGGCTAATACCTATATCTGGACTACTAACATTCATATAATTCAGCAAAGACTCTCTTCTGGTACTGTTCTTGGTATACTTAATTAGCAAGTGATTTTTTTTTTTTTCTCGATCTGACTACGCTATTGACCTAGCAAGGTCTTAACAGCTTCACCGGACTACTAAGGCGAGCGCTTAAGGCACTCAGCCGATTTTATATTGGCAACCAGCTCAAGGGTGCACGGCACACCTCGGCTTGGCTGTTGCCCGTTGCATACAAAGTCGCTACCTATCTTAGCTAACCTAGCTAACTATTCATATATGTTTGAGTTGTTGAAACGTATATGAGTACCAAGCATATCCGCCTCAACAATTCCTCCATATATTTTTATCAGAAAATTTGGAGAGTTTTTCAGTTCGATAAGGGAAAAAAATTTACCAAAAATAACCCTTCCACCAAAATGTGTAGCGTGTAGGCGTGCACGTGTGTGGAGGTGATCGTGTAGTGTTGTAGCAGTGATGTATGGGTGTATCACCGTATCGTGCAAGCAACGCACTCAAGGGTTCCCTACCGAGGGATCGAACCTAGGCTTGAGCCGCTGCCGTGGGAGGCCTAATCGGGTGTGCGGGAGCGAAGTTAACCCCCAGACCGTGGCGGCGCGATCTGTGGTTACGCGGGCGTGGGCGTGCGCACGCTCTGTTACGAGGGACAGGCTGGTACTGATGGTTCGCTGACGTGATATCGTCGGGAGGGTCGTTGAAGATGTGTCGCGGACGTCTTTTATAACGCCCAGCGTTGGGCACGGGTTCGTAATTCGTGGCGGATACCACTAACGGACTGGGATGATTCGCGGCTCGCTCGAAATAGCTATCTGTAAGTGATTTTATATACGCCCAGATAGACGGCATCTCCAGGTCCCTATGGAGATCCGCCTTCCGGACGAACCGAGGAGCATCGGTGATTTTACGCAGAGCCCGGGTCTGCAAAACTTGAAGCGTATCTAGATTCTTCGCGTGGGCGAAAACCGGACAACTATACGTCATTACCGGACGAATACAAACTTTATATAATGTGAGCTTATGTCTGAGGGACAGTTTGCTCTTCTGACAGAGTAAATAATGAAGGCGACCCAAGACCATAGCGGCTTTGTCTCGCACTCTCTTAATGTGAGGATCAAACGTTAAATGTCGGTCTAAAGTGACGCCGAGATACTTGACCTCGGTGGTCCAAGGTATCTCGGAATCGTATAGCCTTATGGGCTTTAACTTGTTATCGCGATATCTAGGATCGAAGAGTATCGCGGCACTCTTATCGGGGTTAATACCTATTCGCCATCGAAGAAACCAGTCACCGAGCGTGCTAACGGCTTTTTCGATGCGATTCCTAAGGACTTTCGGCCGCCATCCAGAGGCGTAGATAACTGTATCATCAGCATAACAACCTACCTCGACTCCCGGGAGCTTAGGTAGGTCGCTGATGAACAGGTTAAAGAGGGTGGGCGCGAGTATTGAGCCTTGTGGCACACCTGAGCGTATCGGACGGGGAATTTAGCAAGTGATGCACATCATAAATCTTATGACATACGTTCCAGTTGAGAGATTTAGATATGACTTTCGTGGATAGTGCTTCGGATGAAGTTTTAAAGCTGTGTGAATGTACTGTTGATTTAAATTTTATCGAGCACCTATTTTCCGTCTTTTTTGCGTTACAAACGCTGCGTTGTAAAACTAGTGCATTCTCTCTTTCCTATATAAAATAGCAAATCAAACAAAAGTAATATAATACAAAATTAAATCATGTTAAATATGCTTTATTCATTTAAAATCTAGTTCTTAACAACAATGTCACTTGATGTTAACTTACGATGTAGGCGGAGCACACCAAGTCTAGAAATAGTCTTGGCTCATGTTCACGGCTGCCAAATCAGATCGATATATGCGTAGGGCCAACTTTGTAACTTGAGGGATCATAATAAACAGGCATTCATTGGTTAATACGCGACAAACATGCTATGACTTCATCGCGTTATTTTTCGAAGTAAATCTTCCTTACGCACGCTTGATTTGCGGAGTAAGCTGGTGATTGCATGACGAGAGCGTTACGAATAGTGTGATTGGGCGAGGCGAATGGGAGTTGAGGGAGAGATAGTCCATAGTTAGTTTAACTCATAATAAATTTAAATATTTGTAGAACATTTATATATGTATAATTTTATATACATGTATACATTATACATATATATTCGTACATATAGATGAAGCTAAGGAAGTTTTACTTCAGTCGTGTGGTCTAAACCATACTCGGCTTTTTCCCTTAAAAATTGAAATTTATTCTTAGGATTCGAACCTACGTTCACAGTATTCTAGTTCTCCACACGGAAATTTCGAAGCTTCAAAGAATTTAAGCGATACATGGTAGTAATTCTATTAGTTTATTCATTATTTTATGCACGCATTTGGGGAATTTCAATTTTCAAATCTGGCCACACTAGACAAAAGAAACACAAATAATAGCGTCCGTTCTGTCTCATTTCTCATCCCTAATGCTTGTTCTCTCATTGACATAAAATATAGGAAGTCCATTCGTTCTCTTTATTTAACTTTGAAAATAAATTCTGTTTGAAAGTTATCTGGATTCGCTTGGGATATGCGACTTACTTTTAAGTTATAAAAATGAGAACATCATTAGAGAGAAACGATAGAAAAAATTATTATAATCATTTACGTTAATATTAATATGGTTTTAAAAGTATTCTCGTGTAAAATTAATTTGTGCCAGCATTTATGCCATTCGGTGTGTATTCATAGTTTACAGGAGTGTATAATTCAACCGCATGACGATTCAACAACCTAACAAACTACCTAATAAAATTCAGTTTACAATCTCAAATCTTGTGCTCTAAATGATGTGTATAGTTCTGAACAGTATGTTAACTTATTTTTAATTTTTTTGTAATCATGTATTGTAGAGTCGGCTCAGTTTGAAAATTTTCAATTTCGTGTAAATTTTTCCTGAAAATTCAAAGTTTTGTGGCTGTGTTTTAGTTTTATTAGTAGCTGTTTGTTGCTTAATTTAATTACTCTATTCAACAACACTTTTTATACACGATAGCTTCATAGAGCCTCGCGTCGATTGACGTTCGCTAAAATGCTATAATGTGTCCAAGTTAAATTCTTGATGAAAGAACATAACATCAGTGATCGTTACGATTTCAGACACGGCCGTTTTATTTCAATCTTAGACTAGTTTATAGTATGGTTACCAAACAGCTCTTATACTCGTACACATAGGTACTTTACCTATGTGTCTTGGAAGGATAAAAATGTTCTTGAAATGTTGCCATACTGATATTATTATTATAATGTGACTTTGTAGAAAATTGCTTCAACTAAAAGTTTATAGTTTTTATACTGAAACTGTTAGAAGAATGTCGCGTTTGAAATGTTTAGGTAATTTCCGTAAATTCCAATGTGTGTATATCAAGTAAGATCAACATAAAACAAGTCTGGAGTTTTAATGACCCAACAAAACGGGAAAAATGTTAAAAATGTAGCATCGTGGAGTAATAACTTTTTTAAGTACTTTTAGGTAAAATTGCACGTATCGGATGACAAGCATAGTATAATCCAATAACAGTGATGACCATCGAAAGATTTGCGATTTTTCGACAGTTGCTGCTATTACCTAAGCTTGCTTATACGTTTGGGCTGGCTGCTTTGACCTTTTGACTTCTTGCAAAGACGAGATATTCCTATTATTGTCGGTACAGAAGTAACATACGCTCTGGTATCATTAGAATCACACACATACATTGCGTCCCTCTATGTGCCTTACCACATATACAATGGAGTCTGTTCTGATGAACTTTTCATAGGATGCTCTGTCGTTCGTGTTGGCTAGTCGTTAATCCATACCTTCTAAAACCCAACAAAACAGAAAGACGTATAATGCTTTCCAGGTACCATAGTTTACCCGGTATAATTTGTCTCCAAGGCTATGGCATGGTGTTCTTTAAAAATGGATTGAAACACCCTCTTCAAGGTCGATAACATAAAAGTGAAAGCTTATTTTTAACGTGAGGACATCCTCACGGGCTCATTACCCTCCCGGGCCGTAGACTGGGTAGTGTTAGACTCTTACTCACTAAAACCCCACGCCATACCGGGACGACACGCGATGACGCTGGGCCACTTGCATTTAAGAGAGACAGCATGGTAGATCTTGATTGTCTCCCAGATGGCCGAACCACTACAATGGAGAGCCGAGCCACCAGCTCATCTCCTCTTGTTCTGGCAAGGAACAGTGACATCCCTAGCCTGCTTGCTGCCCTTTGGCATAAAAAACAGTTGTGGCAGTTAGATTTACACTACTACCCGGCTATTGATAGATCCCGAAACATGTCATATGCTAGCTTAGTACCTAGAAATTTTGCCGATATTATTTGTTTCAAAGACAATAGTTCATTTAATACTAATTTTAAAATAAATAATTAAAGGTTAAAAACACATCAAAACAGTGTTCTATTAAAAGAAAGCCGGCAAGGTTGACAAGCTTCGATACAATAACACTTGGTGGCGTTATCTACGCTGCTAATCAGCGACTCCCCTCCTCAGAGCAAGGTGCTACTGAATTTGTCAAGCCTTGAAAATTAGGTTAAATATAAATATATGTATGTATAAAGTGTTGCTTGGTCTCTCTGCTGCGGTGAAAAGTATTCTTTATCCTATTCCATAACATAATCGACTTTTGAGTCCACTTTGTCCAGCCTTTTTGGCTTAATCTATACTAATATTATAAAGAGGTAAAGTTTGTGAGTTTGTGACGTTGTAGCGTTGTAGGGGGTAATCTCAGGAACTACTGGTCCGATTTGAATAATTCTTTCAGTGTTATTTAGCTCATTCGTCGAGAATGGTTATAGGGTATATATCATCACGCTAAGGCCATTAGGAGCGGAACACAGATGAAAAATGTTTCAAAATCGGGATGTTTTATCATTTTAAGAGCTTCTGCTGCGTGTTAGCGTTAGGCCAAAGTACCTATTTCACGCGAACGAAGTCGCGGGCATAGGCTAGTTACTTTATAAAGTATTTTATTATTTATCAAACAATCACTAATAGACTTTTTATATGTCTTCAAGATAATATTGGCCACTGTATCAGTTTTTATTTTAACTTATCCGACCTTCATTCTCGCTGTGATACGGTCAAATTACGAAAAAAGGTAATACGTTAAAGCAAAAAAAAGCAAAAATATTCACATATTTACTACATCTAAATCATCACACATAATATTGTTTTATACGGCTCCAAGATATAGCATGTTACCTCATTAATAATAGTCATGCATAGAATAGGCTTAATTAATACATATTTTTATGTTGGACCATAGATAAGGTAGGGAATAAGGTCCTTTAGCCTCTTATCAGATCAGAATAGTACACGGAAATCGTCGCAATGAGCCTCTTATATAACACCAAACTGTTACGTTGAGCAAACGAAAATATTTACAGGAACACAAAATCCGAATACTAAAGCGATTAAAAGATTGACGCGAACGAGTTAAATACTGACAGCGGATGGATGTGGGCCGGTTAATAGATACTTCGCCTAGCTATACAGTATTAAATTGTAAATTTATTTATATAAATTTGTAACTACGCAAACGCGTTGTATTTACGTACGTTCTCAACGCACTGTAAAAGTGGTACAGTGCTCTATCAGTATATCCTTAATTACCCTAACGATTGAACACCTATTTGTTTGGTCAATTTATCTAAACGCACGCTGTTGTCGTTCCAACAAGTTTTTCCTGATACCGAACCGCGTCTCGTGTTTAACCTTTAAACATCTCACTGTAAAAACAAACTGTAAAAAAATAAATGTTCCCGCAGTACATAAGACTACTCTAACGCAGACACTGTCCTTGAGTTTAGTTGAAACATCACTAATAGATTACGTATATTACAATTATTTACAATCGTAAATCGTATCAACAAATGAATTGTGTATTTATTTACTTTTTTAAACCTGGTAACATTGATCGAATGAATCGAACGCGTATCCGAGCGCTCATCAGATCTGTAGGTGTGAATCGTGAACGGCAGAACGACTATTTCGGCGTCTAGGAAGTTTATAAGTATTTATAAAATGAAGTCGGAATTACATCCCGCGTTTATGCTCCACCGATCGATGGATGAAAATTATTTTTGATTACGCAAATATATTGCCGATACGTCGGAACTGAGGATTTTTACAGACTCCGTTAGCGTTCAATTTTAAACAAACCAATTTATCGTGTTGATTTGTGACATGAAAATACGTAAGCGCACGGTGAAGTGCTCGATTTCTCGGAATATCACACTCTGTCTGTTTCAACTTTAATAAATCTCATTTGAATTAGTTGCACGGTTTTACTTTCTGGCTATTTTCATTCACTCATTCAATCGCTTGCATCATTTCCCGCCTTTCTATTTGTTACGTGGATGCGTAATCGCGTTGACATATCTGTTGGTGCGAGTGTCACTACTGATTCTATCTGTCGTCTGTGGTAATAAATAACATTCTAATTTTAAAACACTTATACATAGGTATTGCCAGAGTTGTCACCGGATTTTAATCTTACAAATAGTAGTTTTTTATAATTAAAAAACATGCTTTATTTGGGAAATATTCGTGGCTTTTTGTATAATATACTTTGGCTACTTTACATAATCGAAATGAATTAAAAGGAAACAAGGAATATAATTTTTAACACCGCAAAAATACATAAGAAATTCTAGCAAAAATCAACCATTATGCTAGAGTGTTACTTTAATTTAAAGATTATGTTATTTCCATACGATGGCATAAATTAAGAAGACATTAGGAATATAATGTAGATTCAAAAACGACTTTGCCTCTTTGACAGTTGTGTCAATAAAATGGATATTTATTACAGTTATATAACTAATTATATCTTTAACTACACAACTACAAAGTAAGCGACTTGTTAATAGCGATAAACAAGAATAATTACAGAGTATTTTTATTTCAAGAGCTAATGTTTTAGAAACCGAGTTTGAACATTGTTGTAATACGGAAGGTAGGTCAGTCGAGACCTGTCCAGAGCTTACCGGAAGCTATTATTAACTAGTACTACCAGAGATCTATGTGCTAAGTTTTAACAGATTTTATGTTGAAATAGCAGTTATAGAATTTGGTTCAGAAAGTTGTGTTATTTTTTTCTTCTGTAAGCTATTTGGCAATTTCCTGTATTGTATTGATTTAATTATAATAGAAATAAACGAATATCGATTGTTCATATAGCTAGGCTAAGTGTGAGCATAAGTGCTCTCCCGTTCTCACCTACTGATTACAAAGTGCTTGCTTATTTATACATTGCGATAATGCCGACTAGCTATTAACATTCTCTATAATAAAAGTCAACGGATAAACAGCAGCAGAATAACTATCTCTCTAATAACATTGTTAACATTTAGTATGAATCGCTTATTTAGTTAATTGTTTTTATAACAGTGGCCGTCTACCTAAAAATTGAATAAAATATATATAAATGTAATTAGGCATGAATAAAAAATATATCATCGACCAAAAAAGCATACACTCGAGTAACATTTACTCTTTGTTTCATTAAAATCGGTTCTCTTTATCAAAAGTTATTGTAATTTTAATGACGAAATGACATACACACGAGAGAAAAGTAAATAACTAGATTTAATATATTCAAATGATCCTATCAATCACTATTCATTGTACATAAAGTTCCACGCGAACGAAACCGCAGGCACGGTTAGTATAACATAAAGTTTTTTTAAGATAACCTACTCTTAAAACTTGCTTGTTCGAATGATGTTAATTGTTTTGAAGCTCTCTCGGTAGTGGAGAGTTAATCGATTCACATCTATTCATTCGAATATAACGCAACATTGTTCAATCTCTTACGGCCTTTTATAATTGCCCCAGTTTTTCAAATGTGCTAATATTTTTATTTCCTCGGCTAACTCCGAGGCTAAAACGGTTCTATTTATTTTAAACACTATAAAACTGGTTTTTATTGAGTTACCACGGCATGTTTTGCATAACAAGTGCTGAAACTATCGGATTGATTTTTCAAATGAAAGCTTTATTAGACGCATTTTGCGTTCTTTCCGAACATTTACGTCCGATCGGTGACGCACTGAATCTTATATAACACTAATTACACTAGTTGTTACCTGCGGCCCCACATGCGTTTTTTTAAATGTATTAAAGAAACGTAAAATTATGAGTAGTATGTACACAATATTACAGAAATGCTCTTTCAAAAATAATTTGTAACGTAACATATACATTAGATGTGTCAATACTAACAGTGTATCGAATGGGGTGGGAGTTACCATCAGCAACATACCTGGAAACTTTAACTTACTATATATCACTCTCAGTACTCACTTACACTAGAGGTATAAGAAAGTAATGAAAATTTTAAGCTATACACTATCAAACAACAAGTAATAATGTAATATTTTATTATATAGATATAATATGCTCATATTGTCGACATAAATTTTGGGGTGTAAGGGGTGTCGAATAACATCATAAGACTTGAGACACCCAAGCCAACCTCACCTGCACGTGGTTCACCCTGCTGAATAACGAACGAGGCAATGGCTCAAGCGGGGTGGTAGGGTTTTATAGCCTGACTGGGTCGCAACCACCATGTATATGGCGAAAAAGCCCGTAATAGTGATTCGCTTGCAGTCACTTTGCCGTGCTACAATAAAAAAAAAATAATAATAATAAAGTTATTCTTATACGTTGCTATAATCACTGAATTATGTAGACATAAGCGCGGTAAATAAAAATAATAACCTCCAAATTGACCAAAAAGACAATATAATTCAAATTAAATACAAACATGATTTTCAGTTATATTCATTCTCGGAAACCAGTATAGCGCACGTAAGGCACACATTTTAACAATAAACGACGTATCTTTGATCAATTTCACACGGACGTATGCACGGGTAACGAAATAAAATAGTCTAAGTTACTCATTATATGGCCATTTAGGCCAAACGAAGGCGAATAAAAACCTAAATTACTTTTTATGAAGACTGCTATCTACCAGTGAGCATCCCGTGAAAATCGGTCCAACCATCTTGGTAATAGCACTGCGGACGAAGCCGCAGACAAATAAAGTAGTCTATGTCACCCGCTATAATTTTAAATATCTGCCAGTAACAAAAGTAACGTAGAAAAAGTTTTTGTATAGGAGCACAAAATAAAGTTTGAAAGTGTTTACGATAGAAACTTACCATGACAACGTAATACTAACGCTAACACGCAGAGAAAGCTCTCAAAAGGAAAAAAAATGATTTTGAAACATTCTTCATTGGTGCTCCCTCCTACTGGCCAAAGCGTAATATATATCTAACTTGTTGGAACATATATTATGTGTACCAAGCATACATACATCAACAACTCTTATGTATATTTCGCATAGGATAATTTTCTAAACTATTTCAGTTCGATAAGAGAAAGAAACAAAACCCTTCCACTTTCATGTGTAAGGGTATGGGGAGGTGATATGTGTAATCTTGTTGCCGTGATGTAAGATTTTGTGTGAGTGTATCGCGCGAGCAGTGCACTCAAGGGCTCCACGCCGAAGGTACAGACCTAGGCTGGAGCCGCTGCCGAGGGGGGCCTAATCTGGTAAAATAATTATCGTATACGAAACACTAACTGGACTTAGTGGAAGAACTCACGGGCGCGTCGCGTCCATCAAAAAGAAAATCCGCGTATATGCGAATTCGTATAAAACGGGGAATCGTAAGTCGGGGTATTACGGTATATGGTATAGTATCGGAGCTCCGTAACATCCCTTGACTAGGGGTGTGCGAATATTCAAATTAATTAATTATTCCATAGCAAAACGAACCGAATAATTCGATTCAAAATTCAAATTTAACATTCGATTATGCGAATAATTCAAATTATTCTAATAATTTTGATTAATTAGATATTTATCAAATTTTTAATAATTATTAAAATTCAAAAGTAGTTCAGTAGAAGTTACAATAGAACTGTTAGTCAAAGGAATTTAATTAAACCAGTTTGAAAAATGTTCTATCAATACATATAATGAGAATGCAAAGCTAACGTGTTTCTACTATTTAGAATAAATAAGATGTTTGCACAGGAACAAGTAGTCTAGGAATAAGCAATAAAATATATTTAAATCATTTTTAGAAATATCTATCTGTCTGTTTTTTGAACATTAATCTGCGTATCATAAAACTTCTTCAAAAAAAAAACATAACGGATATCTTCGAGGAGCATTTAGTCGTTGTCTCTTTAAAATCGGTTCATTATATCAATAATTATTGTAATTTTTATCACGACGCGACTTATGTGCGAGAGAAAAGTAGATAGTAATTAAAGTTAATACATTCATGTGTCTTTATTAATCACTGTCCTGTACATTAGGTTCCACACAGGCGAAGTCACTGGCACAGCTATTTTTTTTATCGAAGCACGACATAGTGACCGCACTATGCCTGATGTTAAGCATACTACAATCCAAAAATATCGGCAACCACCGAGAGACAGATTATCCATCGCCGGTCGCCGCTGTCATGCCATAATGACGAAAGTCACCCGGTACTGGATATGCACACGCTGATCCCGAAACGCGACGCGCAGAAGCGAGTCACTATGACGGGCTTTTTCGCCATATGCATGGTGGTTGCGACCCAGTCGGGCTGTAAAACCCTACCACCCCGCTTTCGCCATTGCCTCGTTCGTTATTCAGCAGGGTGCACCACGTGCAGGTGAGGTTTACTTGGGTGTCTCAAGTCTTAAGATGTTACTCGACACCCCTTACACCTCAAAAGCTAGTAATAAATAAGAAAGTTCGCTGTCTATCTTATAAAATTATTTATTTTAAATTTCTATGCAAGATAAATAATTAGGAATTGTATATTTTCCTAAAACTATTAGTAATTTTTAATTGTTTTAAAAATATTCAAACAGTTATGAAAATTTGTATAATTCGAATTATTTGAATACTCAATTCGAAATTCCAATTGAACATCGATTCAAATCGAGCATTATTCGCTCACCCCTACCCTAGACACAACAGTTCGATTCTTGGCGTAGGTAATGTATTTATAAACAGAGTCGCGTCGTGTCGTCTGGTTATATCAATGGGACCGATGAAACATCACCGCTGGAGCAGCTCACCCCTATTTATCTTGTTACTAAATCGAGCGACGTTATTTTAATATATATCTATCTGTTTACTTTGTTTTATTGTCGAGTTTTTGGGACTTCTTTTGGAACTGTGTGAATTGATTTTTATGAAAAGAAAATGCGTAACGAAAAAGAGATAGCAATAAACGTATATATAGGTTTTAGGATCTGAGGGAATTAGATAGAATGTATTTGTTATAAAATACGTACAGTCAGTCAGCCGGTCAGTCAAGGAAACCAATAACACTCTGCAGCCACTGTGACTATTTATCCGGGCAGAGTGTCTCCTTACAATAACTTCCAACATAGGAGTGCGTCTAGATCAACGATATCTTCCCTTTTATGTGATAAACTGTGGAAGTCAAAAGTAAATGAAAATAAATATTATTTTGTCTTAATTAATTACCATATAAAGTATAAATCAGTAAGTAACAAAGAATTAAAAGGACCAGTGGACACTATAAATACAATTATAGGTTATTATAGGTTACACTTTGGAGAGTGTGCAGAGGAATTACACAATATAATTTCACCGTCTCCATTCCATCAGAGGACGACTAGACGCCGTGAAGGTTTCCACTCTTACGTGGTTGATATTCCCATAATTCGTACGAAGCGATTTGCTTCCACATTCATTATGCGTACGGCTAAGGAGTGGAATTCACTCCCGTCTGTCTTCCCGTCATCTTATAACTTGGGAGTCTTCAAGAGTAGAGTGAACAGGCATCTAGTAGGTAAGCGCGATACATCGTCGGCCTCATCGTCACTTACCATCAGGTGAGATTGTGGCCAAGCGCGTACCTGCTGTACATAAAAAAAAATTATATTGATACAATTGGCTGTGTGAAGCCTAATGTAAAAAAACAGTGAGTAATTAATGAAATAGAATCATCTGAATGTATGAAGTCCATTTACTTATCTACTTTTCTCTCGTATTTAAGTCGCGTCGTCATTAAAATGACAATAACTTTTGACAGAAAGAACCGATTTTAATGAAACAAAGAGTAAATGTTACTCGAGGATATATTTTATGATTTTCTTAGATATATAGATTTTATCGTTAACGCAGTATTTTAGCAGTGACGCGTGGTCAACCGCAACAGACATTTCTAAAAATGATTGAAATGTTTTTTTATTACTTATCCCAACACACCTGTATTAATTATTTCCACCAAAATCTAAAAAAGTATGCAGTTGCGTTAGATTTACATAATTATTATTGTCTAGATTATAAATATTTCGATTTTTCTTTAAATTACAAAATATGTGCTGTGTAATGGCAGCTAATTCTAACTAATCGATCTCTCGAAATAAAGTAAAAAATTAGGAACACGTTTAGCGGTTAATTTTAGTAGAGTAATAGTAAGGCGAGCATGCGTCACATTTCGTAAAAATATACGTGAATACATGTTCGGAAGGTATCAATACACGTAAGATGTAACAAATTACCTACGAACACTACTTATATCGCTCGCCTTCCTCGCCGATACGTTTACACATCACTAGATACACTATTTTTAACATTAGCAACACCTATTTTTTACCCGACGTACTTGCTAACGATGCAGATAATAGCCGATCTCAAATAAATAATGATAAATATAGGTAACTCGGGTAAATAAATGTTAGGTTAACACTCGTACTGCCGGCGTCGAGTTTACACGTTAAAAAGAATTACTGTATCGAACTTGGCATTCGTTTCTTCGAATTAGTTTCCTTCTGTTGGCTACGCACGTGTGCGTCCGGCATACCACTGTCTACGGCATTGGATTTTTTTTTCTTCTTAAAATTAACCTGTATCACTCAAATAATAATAGAAATGAATGTAATAAATGTATAACAGAAAAAAATACATGCATATAATATTGTTTTTTTTTATTGTAGCACGGCAAAATGACTGCACTGCATTATGCCTGATGGTAAACACAGTGCAATCCAAAAATAATAGCGACCACCGATTGACACACTATCCATCGTCGGTCGTCACTATCATGCCGGCCTGCAAAAAGCTGGACATGCACAGGCTGATCCCGAAACGCGACCCGCAGAAGCGAATCACTATTACGGGCTTTTTCGCCATATACATGGTGGTTGCGACCCAGTCAGGCTTTGAAACCCTACCACCCCGCTTTTGCCATTGCGTCGTCCGTTATTTAGCCGGGTGCACCACGTGCAGGTGAAGTTGGCTTGGGTGTCTCAAGTCCTATGATGTTATTTGACATCCCTTACACCCCTGATACCCAACACCCGAAAATTATACAAAAAAACATTTCAAAAATGAACTATATTTTACGTGTGCAATTTAAACTTATGTAACATGTAGAATATGTACAATTATGTTATTAATGTATAATTGAAAAAATTGATGAATATGTGGGATCTTTATTTGAACTAAATTGTATAAAATAATAATTATCTTCTTCTCATAAAGATTTGAAGCCGCGTAGAGATTTAAAAATTGATGATCGTGTATGTTTATACAAAACTTTGACCATAGAGAAAAAATAACTTTTTCCAATTCTTTTATCGTGAATAGCTACAAAATAAAGTCTAAAATCGACTAACAAACAGAAGTGGAAGATAGAGATGTTCTTGGCCATTCTTCTGCTACCTAATTATGTATAAACTAGCTTTTGCTCGCGATTTTGCGACATGTAATAGTTTCTTTTGACTAACGTTAACTGTAACTGGCGACTTCGTTTACAGGAAACATTTTTAATTATACGTATGGTCACCCCGATTTTGAAGCATTCATTTTCATCGATGCTATCGATCTTAACATGATAGCCTTCTCGATAAATTAACTGTCTTACACTGAATTTTTTAAATCGGGCCAGTAGTTCTTAAGATTAGCGCATTCAAGTAAAGTAACTTTTCAGCTGTATTATATTAGTAAGTAAGTATGGATAAGAAGCTATGAATATACTTGTAATATTGTGATGTGAAATGCAAAATAATCGATCATTACGTACCTAAAAAAAAATTATTTCTATGAGACATACAAAATGACAGATTAAAATACTATAATAGAAACCTGTATAGTTATATGTATATATATTTTTTTTTATTCTATTCTGCACCTTTTTTTGCTTACATGTAGTATTATGTATACGTAAAAATCGTATCCGCGAGCGTATTTTTTTTTAATTAGTAATTTATTAAATATGAACTGTACAATTATTATTAACTATTTTTGGTTTAATGACGTTATTGTTTTTATAGCGCTGCATTTCCATTCTTTATGGCCATTTTTAGGTTGTAATCCACAATATCCCATGCCGGAACGTCCACGGCCCGACGAATGAACCTACTGTATAGTTATATTTAATACTATTGTAAAAGATACGGTAGTAGTTAACAAGCGGCACTGATTTTAATAAAGTTTCCAAGTAATAATAACTTTTAATAAAAAAATATTTTGTGTTTTATATATTTATGGTCGGTGACGTGGCATAATTTCTTCCTACTGCAGTTGTTGTTACAACATGTGTTGTAGATTCATATGTACATATATGAATAATTACTATGAATGTAGTTATCAGTTACGAAAACTTGACAGATTATTACCAACCAACTTCATGGTGTCGCTTTTAAGTGTCGCTGTGTGCGCGCCTCGTAAAAATTGGTTCATCATTTTTGCCAAACGAGCCAAACAAATATAACTTCAAAAGGTACAATAATAAAAAATAACCCGTTTTTTCAAAGAAATCCTTAAGTACACAATGAAACACTAAATGACAACCACTGACTCTAACAATTCCATAGCTGTGACCTCTGTCATATCGCCATGATTTCAAACAATCTAAAAATTACTCTTACACTAGCTATTTACTACGTTAAGAAACACATTGATTCTCTCACGTAAACTTGTAACACGTACCTCATGCCTTTTTTGATCACGATATATATTATTCATATGTCCGCGATAAATCAAATAAAATTTATAAGGAAAAAAATAATCTAGGCAGTCATAAGAACGACCGCCAGAAGTAAAAACTCAAAACAATATTCTCTTTTGAATTTTTAAATTAATTATAGCGTCAATTATTTAAATTTCATAATTAGTATATTGAAATTATAAACATTAGTCTAGTTTTTACATCTATTGGTACTTAGATCAATAATTATACAATTATTTTATAAAGTTTATTGAATAATTAAACATGATGGGCTGTACAATCTCGCGACGCTAGTTTTTCTTTTTATATGGGGAAATCTCTACCGGATACCCACCCTAGTCGGGCAGCTGAGGATGGGCTATGTCCAACTTGCACTGACTAAAACCCCATGGTGCCATCGTTCACCTATAGGCCGGGGAGCAGGAGCTGCCACTGGCAATGCGTCTACTCCCCGGTGGGTGACAGCCACTCATCAGGAGCCTCTTTGTGATCGAGGGGTCAGAATGGTAGGCCCCTCAGGGGTGGGTGACAGTTGCCCTCCTCGACGATCGCGAGAGGCGCATCAGCACAATGCGCCTCAACCACACGGGCCTGTGCAGAATAACTGCCAGGGCGAAGGACGTGCCCGCGTCAGTCGCCCACAAGCCCTTGTTACAGCAACCTCAAGTCATTGCTAACCCTGTGCCGCCATGATTGTCGACCGCGGGATGGGAGTTGGCTAGTCTGCTCCCTCTCCCTCTCAGCCGCTTACTTTGCGAGCATAAACGTCTCGCAGTAGGAGGCAACGGAGATCCATTGAGTCTCGCTCTCTACCGTTATGATGGTCGACAGCGAGAGATCGGGTCCTATGGCCGCGAGGAGCTCGCGGTGTGGCGTGTCCCAAGCGGCACACTCGGCATAGGTGAGCTGCGCGATGTTCTCTGGGAGCCACAATGGTGGCACCCTGGTAGCGGCTCCCGGCCTATATGACACAGGTAGCTCCCGAAGCAACCATGCCACGAGAGCATCTGTGTCAGCCGGAAGCTCAAGGTGCCATGCCGCCTGGACATGGGTCACTAGTCTGACGCAACCGGACGATCACGGCTTACTAGAATGTCCCTGATGTTAACTATACGTCTTTCAACTATCAAAAATATCACTCAACGCGCCTACAAAATTTTCACTACAATAATCAAATTTTTAATTGTCATCGAGAATAACAAAAACGAAAAAAAAAATTCTGTACCACCGTAGCGATAAGTGGCCAAAAATTTATAACCTATCCACGTTTTGGAGTAATGGCCGAATAATTTTTCATATTATAATGTTTTCACAACGAATTATTGCGGTTCGATAGTAATGCGTAGGAACGATTTATACGTCTATCCTCGGTTTGTTTTGTGTATTTAGGTCATATTTGCTTACGTGTGAAATGATGAATTCGTTATGTATAGTCCGATACAGATGCTCTTTTGAGAATGTGTAAACGCGCTGTTCAAATATACTCGATTTAGGGTTTTTTTATGAGTGAAGGATGTAATTTTTTTTCTTTATTTTTCATTATTGACAACTCAGTCATGAAAGACTGTCACCCATCTTGAAAGACCATTACTGTCATTTACATGTAACAAATACGAGTATTTGGCGGGACTTAGTCTGTCATATAGTGGCTTTTACATTTTATTCATAATCTTGTGTATTTTGACACTATATTTTGTAATATTGATGGTGATTTACGTAATATATTTCGGTTACTGTGCATAAATGGATGGAAAATGATACCACGGAGCATGAATTCGGAGATGCCACAAAAACTCACTAGAGAGTTCTAACAAGGGATCCACCATCTTGTTAGAACATTGAAATTGTCACAAGACGCTTGTAATATTATTATCTACTCGCCAATGCCAGTAATCTAGAAGCTTGCGTTCCAAAAAATAGATATGTTTATGTACTTATTAAGTTATTTCTGCTTTATGCGATCATTTTTTTTATAAAATTATACTTATGCCACCAAGTCTGACGTCATTTCATAATTGTTAAGTTTGGAGTAAGTGTTTTATGATAATTTCAATGCTCTAACAAAATGGTGGCCTTCGTTAGAACTTTGCATGGAGTTTTTGTGGCATCTCCGAATTATTCATTCTCTAACCTATTATTTTTTATCCACTTTACTTATGCACAATAACCGAACTATATTACGTAAAACACCGCACCAATATTACAAAATATACACTAAAATAACTACATGAAGTACATGTACATACTAGCCAAAAATTCCGTGAAGCATGTTATAGTTATAATTGTTTTTTATTTATTTACTAAAGTCAAGTCCTATAAGCCTAATAAGATTACCTTTTTTAAGAATTGGCATCTTATTTATCGTAAAATTTAAGAAATGTAAATGTTTATTTTAGCCGTTTCTTACAACCGTCGGTAGAATAGAATACATACGTTATTGTTGGCCAGAGACAAAATTAATGAGCATACAAATTTTGGTTTCCGGCATTTGCTTATATCTGTTTCTTGTACAATGTCTCTATTTTCTATGTAATATATAAGAAGTAACTTGGAGCCATAAAGCCGATTCTTTTACTCTTCGATTATTTTAATTCTAGTATATATTTCGCTTATTTTTTTACATGCTGTCGTATCTCTTCTTCTTTCTCTTCTTTACCATAATAAGATGTATAAACATTTCGTATTCTAGAGTTAGCGGCTTCTGGTGATTTCAGAATTATATCAAATCAGCGCCATCCTCTTTAGAATAATCGAGGGAGTTTTTGTAATATCTCAAGATGAATGCTTGTTCTTTTTTTTACTTAAGTCACGTTAATCAACTTGTGCTCAATAATCAAACTAAAGTGTGCAAAAGTATACAATTTAGGCTCAAAAAATGAAATGTCTACATGACAGACGAAAATCCCGCCAAAACTTAAGTGCAACGTTTATAGATGATAAAACTATCATGTCATTTTTAAATTATACGTTGTTCATTCTCCATTTATTATCTGTATTTTACACACATGATCTGGAATAAAACATGAGTTTTTGACGGTATCTTAGACTATAATGTAGTGTATTTTATATGTTATTCATAATCTTGTTTTATTTGACTGTATATTTTGTAACATTAGTAGTTCTTTATGTAATATAGTTTGGTTATTGTGTACAAGTGAAGTAGATTGGGAAATAATACTACGGAACATAAATTCTGACTTGTCACAAAAACTCCTTGGAAAGTTCTAACAAATGGGCCACCTAATTGTAATATCATTACCTACACGATGATGGCAGTCATAATCTACTAGAAGATTAGTTGCCAAGTATAAAACTGAAAAAAATACTACATGACAGTTAAAAATCCCGCAAAAACTTAGCTGCAATGTTTATAGACATATTACCTTATGTCATTTTTAATCTATACGCTGTTCATTCTTAATTTTTTATCTGTATTTTACATATCGTCTCTGGAATAAACTAAAACATTATCTTCGGATATAATTTTTAATCTGTCGCTCGCGTATTATCCATTCACACTTTAGATTTTGTAGAACGTTAGTTAAATTTACGCAAATAATATTAACCACTTAATACAGCATTAAATAGCATACGGCGGTTCGTGTTTACGTAATAAATCTGCAATGACCGAAATCCGTACATCTGGCATTTGTTGCCAGTTCGTTACATTAGCATAGAGTGCACTTTAGTGCCAACCACTCGCTTTTATCAGTTCACTGGAAATAGACGGGTTTGGGTGGAGTTCAGGAGATATGAATGGTCTTTAATATAGTCCTACATTCATACACCAAGCTTACTACACACCATACGTGTGTTGTTGGGTTACAAAAGTAGTCAGCAAACTGCGGATCGTGAGCCGCATGCAGCTCTTTCATTATTTAATTGTGGATCTTCCTCAAAGTGCTTAGTATATTCATTTATGCAACGCTAGCTTAGGGAAAATAGGCACATTTTTCGATAGCAACAATAGTACAACTAGTCGCACGCAAAAATGATATATGGAACAAAAGGCAATCTCGAGAGTGCACTATTTATCGCAATTATTTCGATACAAATATATGTATTAAAGCAAAACTTAAGTAAATGATTTTTGAATAAATTTAATTGTTGTTTTGTTTATATCTGATTCTTTTGGATGACAAGTTTGCCAACCACTAGGTTAGTTATTATCCTTTTACGCTATCAATAAATCAGTGCTTATCCCAAGTGAAATAAATGTAAAGGGTTCCACTTGCATGGCTTTTGAATTCAAAAGGGCAATTAAACGAATTTTATGTCTATTACAACATTCGGTAAATTATGTTTTAATATTCTTGATTGTATTTGCCGTCTTGTTCTTTTCCCTATGTTGATTATAGTTTTTATAAATGAATTCATATTCACTTTTTCATGTAGGTATACTTATTCTATTTTTTTGTTGTTAAATGTTTATCAATATTTACTGTTAGATAATTTTAATTTTAAATTATTATTAATTTAATTAATTTATTAGTGTAAGTTGTATTGATCTGACAAAGTTTTTTAGGTTTTCAATGTATTATGTTCTTTATTACTGTTATTATATTCATTGGACTATTGAGTGTTGCATTATCCACGATTGTAAATAGATAAATACATTGTTGGGCTCTTATATTCAGCTGGACCGAAGTATTATTTTAATTTTTTTAGCAATTCTTTTAGATAATAATTAATTACCATTATTTCAGAGTAGAAGAAAATTATCAATAATATACATTGAATGCCAAAATAACGTAAGATTGCAATTATATATGATTGAGCCACAACTTTGCATATAATAATGAGTTCATCATAGTAGTTCTTTCTAAGTTAGTCCCATTTCAGTTTAATTCAATGTATACCAGCAACCATGACAGTTTTAAACTATCATGTTTATGGCGACCAAATTAATTGAATATGGTTTTTCTTTAAACATTGCCTTTGGACGCATCTATTGATTTTCCATCCAGTCCATTATAAGAAGTGATCATTGCATTAAATTTACAACACTAGACATTACACTCGTAGTTATTGTTTTGAAGTGTTGATAGCGTGTGCGGACACAACATCGATGGAAGTAGGTTTGAATCCTTGCAATTGAATCGGATCTTTGGGTGATGAAAACCATCGTAATTAAACCATGGCATGGTGGTAGGGCTTTCTGTAAGTTCGTCTGAATAGTTAAAGTTAAAATACCTTCAAGTTTTTTAAACCCGAAACTACTGGGAAATAATAACCACGAAGCATGGATTCTGTACTAGCCGCAAAAACTCCCTGGAAATTTCTAACAAGACGGCCACCATCTTGTTAGTTAATTGAAATGATCGTAAGAAACTTGTAATATCATCATTACCTCGAGAATGGCAGCATTACTCGAAGATTGTTGTCAGAAATAAAAAATATATATATATCATCTAAAATCTAGTTAGTCCTTGTATAAACATCATTCGATGTACAGAAATGAACCCATATCATCCGTCCATTTATGCACAAACATAAATACGATTTTATTGGTGCCGGATGCCATATTTATTACGATATTGTACGCTACAAATTGCTCTGCAATAATTTTATTTTTATATTTATCGATCATCAATTTTCGTTATCCCCACTTTATTTGTTGGTTTTTGGGCTTGAAGAGTTTATTTTATCGTTTACCGAAGATATTAAACTGCTACGTACAGCTATGAGATATGAAAAATGGCAACAAGTTCATTGGCGATTGCGACAGGATCTTGTATTAATTTTCAAAATATGAAAAACAATGTAGTTATTAATCAAAAAGAACTGGACATTTAAGAAGATTTGTGTATAAATTTTATAATAAATGGATTCTGTTTTTGGATATTCTTATCAGTTCATTATTTTTGCATTTCTGAGTGCATTGTCGTCTTTCAGATTGTCTTCTTTGTTTTGTTTCTGTCACAAATAATTAAGGTCTGCATAGGTATCTATGGTAGCGACAAATCCTATGTAAATACCTTTTTTAGGTGATAATAAATATTTACTCAATACACATAGTTTCAGATTTTCTGTTTCCGTTGAAATTGGTTTTCAACCTAAATCACTTTAAAAAAAAACATCCTAGAGTTTTAATTACTACGCGTTACAATCAAATCTACTTTACTAATCATTGTCCAATAACTGAAATTCAACAGTTCTTTTTTAAACTGTAATTGTTATTAAATATCTTTTGTCAAAAAGTGTAGCTCTATAATTATTACATACTAGCTACCGTTTCGGCATTGGACGGGCGTGCAAATGTAGGGAATGAGACCAAGTTACAGTACGATCATGTTTCCCGTAAATCATAAAACACTAGCAATTTCTCGCAGCTCTGCTCGAGTTTTCTATGCAGTAATTATTTATGAGTCTATATTTTATATCTATACTAGCTTCTTCCAGCGACTTCGTCTGTGTGGAATAGATACTTTGGGCTACCGTTAACACGCAGCGGAAGCTCGCAAAAGACTTAGCCTGATGATATATAGCATATAATCTTTCTCGATAAATGAACTATCTAACACTGAAACTGTTTCAGTGTTTCCATATCGGACCCATAGTTCCAGAAATTAGCTCCTCCAAGCAAACGAACAAACAAACCCTACTGCTTTATACTATTAGTATAGACTAGCTGTGCCCGCGACATCGTCTGCGTGGAATTCTATGTTAAAAAAACAGTGAGTAATAAAATCATCTGAACGTATTAAGTCCATTTACTTATCTACTTTTCTTTCGTACTTGAGCCGTCATTCAAATTAGAATAACTTTTGATAGAATGGATGGATTTTGATGAAACAAGCACTAAGTTATTCTCGAGAATATGTTTTATGCTATTAGATATAGACACATTAGATAGACACATTAGATAGACACATTAGATAGACACATTAGATAGACACATTAGATAGACACATTA
>JACEII010000024.1:5514227-5540271 GCA_014332785.1 Antheraea mylitta | reverse complement strand
GGTTGCCTGTTGCATGCAAAATCGCGACCTATCTTAGCTAACCTAGCTAACTATTCATATATGTATGAGTTGTTGAAACGTATATGTGTACCAAGCATACACGCCTCAACAACTCCTCCATATATTTATTATCGGAAAATTAAGAGTTTTTCAGTTCGATGAGGGAAAAAAGTAAACCCTTCCACTTTCATGTGTAAGCGTGTAGGCGTGCACGTATGTGGGGGTGATCGTGTAGTGTTGTAGCGGTGATGTATATTTGTGTGTCACCGTATCGCGCAAGCAACGCACTCAAGGGCTCCCTACCGAGGGATCGAACCTAGGCTTGATAACTGCCGTGGGAGGCCTAATCGGGTGTTCACACGGAACCTGATGTACAAAACAGTACCTAATGAAATCATCTGAATGTATTCAGTCTAATTACTATCTACTTTTCGCTCGTACTGAAGTTGCATCGTCATTAAAATTAGAATAAATCTTGATAGATCGAACCAATTTCAATTAAACAAAGACTAAATGTTACTAGAAGATATACTTTATAATTTTCTTGAATATATTTTAACGTGCTCGCGGTATTTTAGAGGTGATGCGTATTTAAACAAACAGACAGACATGAGAAACTGAGAAATGTATCTCCTTTCTTATTCCTAGACACCTACAACTAATATTTTTTGAATATCAAAAAGGTCAGACACGTTAGATTTGTATTCATACTATAAATATAACTAAAGGGCCCGGCCGACGTTGTCCTGCCTTGATAAAAAAAAAACCTTGACATATATTTAAACCTTCCCCGTGAATCACTTTATATACTGTGAAAAGCGCAAGAAAATCCGTTCATTAGTTTGAAGTTTATCGCGAACAGTCAAACAGACAGACGTGGAATTGTTTTGAACTATGTAACGATAATAGATATGCGTATAGATTGTTATCAATATTGCTTGATATTTTATTTTAAATATTTATAAGCGATATTTAAGCGGATGTGCATCGAGACGTTAGTGATTTTCTCCTCATATCGCATTTTGTACGGTGCAAAAAACCGAGTGGGGTATTAACCTACTTGCAATCTATTTTGGTTGGGCGTACGCAGTGCTGCCGCGACTCACGCTTCACACCGTGATGCCGTGCCGTGATTGTTTGACATATAAATAATTTATGATCTATTTGATAATCTGATTAGTCGATTACGACAAGTTATAACTACCATTGCAAGATAGTAATACGTCTATTTTAGGTTCCTAAGTTCTTTGTCTCTTGAAACTTTTAGTTCAATTTTTTCTTTTTGTAATTTTCACTTATAAACATGAACTTTTGCGTTTTTATTACAATAAAAAAATGTGCGTTAGACACGAGGTTTACTAAACATTGTCTAAAATTTTTAACCACACTGAACACATGTTTATAATAATAAATAAATAAAAGCTTGTTCAAGGGGTACGTAACTAAAGATCTGGTTTAAGTTTTTTACTTAAGCAATTCTGAATATCAATCATCCATTGAATTCAATCTCATCATTTAAAAACGTTTCAATTCGTATAGAAATTTTGCAATTTTAAATGAGATGTTCAATAAAATTGGTTAATATTATTGTGATATTTTGGTTAAAAGAAAGTGATGTAGCTGATGAAATAAGCGATATATAAGTTTAATATACTACGTCCAAGTGCGTGAAATGGAACAACAGAATGTTCACAGATTAGTAGTGGTAGAGCCACGCTGAAGCTATTATTGGTTTCAGCATGAATGGGTCGGCTCGTCCGGGGTAGCACCATCCTCTCACAGAAAACCGACGTGAAGTAACAGTGCTTACATTGTTGCGTTTCGTTGCGTCAGTGAGAGCGCCGGAGACCCATCTCCCCTCCCCTCCCTTCTCCTCTTCCTTCCCCTCCCCCTTTCTCTCCATTCCCACAAACACAGGTTGGCAACGCACTTGCGACTCCTCTGGGGTTGCTAGTGTCTATGGACGGCGGTGATCGCTTAACAACAGATGACCCGCATATTCGTTTGCCTTCACTTTGACATAAAAAATAAATATCTTGTGGAATATCAATAATGTCATATAATAATAGCTATCATTTACTTGTGAATTTCTAAAAGTGTTTAATTAATCTATACTTTTCGAACTAATTATACCCATTTACTACGAAATCTCTTTTGCTTGAAAATAAAAAATACAATAAATCTATACTAATATTATAAAGCTGAATAGTTTGTTTGTTTGGTTGAACGCGATAATCTCAAGAACTACCGGTCCGATTTGAAAGTTTCTTTTAGTGTTAGATAGCTCATTTATCGAGGATGGCTCTAAGCTACATATCATCACGTTAAAACCAACAGGAGTTGAGCACTAATAAAGAATGTCAAAAAAACGGGCTATTTTTTAAGCTTCCGCTGCGTGGTAATGTCAGCATTATATGCGTTGCCATGGTAACGCGATAACATTCTATCGGAAATATTTTCATGGTTTATTTTGTGTTCCTACTCAAAAAGTTTGTTCTACGTTAGTTTTGTTTTCAATTTTTCATTATACGTGGTACGATTCTATCGGAAACATTTGTAAAGTTTATTTTGTGTTGTTATTCAAATAGTCTAGTAGTAACAATATTCGTCCAATAAGACTGGCGAAGGAATTGATCCATACTGCCAATTCTGAAGTTGTCAATTTAGGTAATTGTTATGTATTCTTTAGTCAGTTTTCTTTTATGTCTAAGTTAATGAAAAGGTATGAGCACTAAATCCTCTATATAATATTTCGTAAATTTTTATCTCCTTAATTTTCAAAACCAATTCATTTCACTTACGCACAATAAACAAACATTAAATTACATAAAACGCCGCCAATTTAACATAATATAGAGTCAAATAACACAAAATTGTGAATAAAATATAAAATCCACTGCATGACAGAATGAAATTCCGCCAAAAACTCCTCAAAAAGTTTATTGTACGTTAGTTTTGTTTCCAATTTTTGATTTGTGATATATTACGTATTATAGAAATAAAGTGTGTGTCTATGTAATATTAAAATAAATACTTTTTGGTGAATACATATATCTGTGGTGCTAAAAATATCAACATTTTTTTTTATTCTGTCGATATGTCTGTTTGTTTATTTGTTCCGAGTAATCTTCAAAACAGCTGGACCTATTTGAACGTTTTTTTTTCTTAGAAATGATTACGCTGTTGATCTAGCAAGGTCTTAACAACTTCACCGGACTACAAGTAATATTTGAACGGGAATTTTACGGGCAAATAAGTAACTAATTAGCTGTTTTATTTTAAGCTAGCGTGTTCAGCAGACGTTGCCTGCCCTGATAATAAGACAAGCTATACCTAAACCTTGCCAAAGAATCATTTTATATATTAATGAAAACGACATGAAGATGCGTTCTGTAGGTTTTGATCTTGTCGCGAACAGAGAGACGTGGAACAGGACTTTGTTTTACATAGTAGTGATGAACTGTTATCCGTTACTGTAGATGATGTGCGTGTCATACTTACAAATGTGTTTGAAAGAGTATTATTGTTATTTACACATGTAATAACAATTTTTAATATTTTTTTAATAAATTTAAAAAACACGTGCGGAGCCGCGGGTAACAGCTAGTCATAACAATAAAATAAGAGCTGTCAACTTAGACACGCATTTGAAAATGTTTAAATATAAACAGTTTCTATCTCTAAGAGACTGTTTCGTGATTTTACTTCTTTTTTAATAAGTGTTAAATAGGTGTTCAAGTTTTAATTTTAATTGTGTACTTAACATATTTAAAAACTGTTAATATTGTCAACCTGTATAAGGTATCTTTCTCTTGTTAGAGGATTCACCTTTTTTTTTTATTGAAGCACGACAAAGTGACTGCACTATGCCTGATGGTAAGCATAGTACAATCCAAAAACAGTGGCGACCACCGAGAGACAGATTATCCATCGTCGGTCGCCGCTGTCATGCCGGCCATAATGACGAAAGTCACCCGGTACTGGATATGCACAGGCTGATCCCGAAACGCGACGCGCAGAAGCGAGTCACTATGACGGGCTTTTTCGCCATATGCATGGTGGATGCGACCCAGTCGGGCTGTAAAACCCTACCACCCCGCTATCGCCATTGCCTCGTTCGTTGATCAGCAGGGTGCACCACGTGCTGGTGAGGTTGGCTTGGGTGTCTCAAGTCTTAAGATGTTACTCGACACCCCTTACACCCCAAACAACACAATGATTTAGGATTCAATGTCACTGACGCAGTACTTTTAATCATAAAGGTATTAATTGATTTGGGTACTTGAAAAGTATTAACTAATTTTAACTACAAACACAACGTAACGATTATAATATTTGAAAGATTCATTCACTTCTCTTTAAAAACAGATATCATGGTTTTGTGCCGGCAATAAAAATAATTGTATAGATTTTTATAGTGTAAATAATACTTCTCATTGTGTGTGCATTGGTTAATTTCTATATTTTTATGACATAACCAGCTAGTATCATCCTACTTCGCCGAATCTTTGTTAATGAAATATAATATAGCTTATAGCATTTTTTCAATCTAAAGATTCCATTTTTGTTTTATTAAATTCAAATTAAAATTCAATACATTCAATAACTGTATAGTTATTTCTTGTGGTTGCATTCGTGTTTTATTTATCTAAAGGGATTAAATTAAATTAGACAGCGTTTTCGACGACAGCTCCCATGCGGCTTGACTTCTTCCGACATATCCATCATTTATCGTTATATTTCAACTTATTTACACAAAATCTTGATAAATTATATACCTAAACCTTCCTCGTAAATCACTTTAACTATTGAATAAAACCGTATGAAAATCCGTTTAATAGATTTTCAGTTTATTGCGAACATGCAGACAGCCAGACGCGGCTTAGGATGTTATAGTTTGTAGTGATGATATTTTTTTTTCTGAGAATTCATAGAAACAACCATACCAAAATTTCTTGCTTAGTTTGTAAAAACAAGGGAATGAGGCGAAATAAGCTATTTTATAATATTTTAAAAAATATGAATTAAAACACGCTGCGGTAACTGAAATTACTTCCGAATCTATCCTCAATAGATGTTAAGCAAAATGTTCAACTCCAGGCCATATTAAAAGAAGAATAATAAAGAAAATTCTCTGCCACAAAGCTACCTACGGTTTCAACATAGAGTTGTCGAGCTCCATTAAAATTAATGTAACATAGGTATTCCATAAAGGCTGTGACGTCTGAATGAAAATCAAGTACGTCTAGACGTCTTAGGAACGATTTCTCAATAGTATGTGCAAGTCAATCACTCTATTACATGTGGATCAATGGATGATGCTGTGCCGGCTTGGCACCAGATATCAAGCTCGTGCCAGATACAACATTGGATTTTGACAGATCGCTGTAAGCATCGCTCCATCGGTGCGTTGAACTCGGTAACGCCTTGCAAAAATATTGAATACTGGTTTACGTGTGTGATGGTCTTCCACATACTACTGTGTGTAGTTCATGTTACAAGAACGTACCGAAAGAGTTAAAATCTCTCCATCACTGCTGACTAGATAGATTAAAAGTGAGACCTTAGTGAATCTTAGAAAAAACCCTACCACAATGATATGGTGAAACCATGATGTTTTTCTCCACCGTGCGTATAGGATCTTTTTTGTGCGACTGGGGGCAAACGGATAATTAGATTGCATAATGGTATTAAGTGAACACCCCATCCACGGATATCTGCGACAGGAGGGGTACCATAGTCGCGAAGGTGGCCCTCGAGAAAGGAATAGGCATGTTTCTTGAAGTTGGACTTAGATTGATTCGGAAACGCTTCCACTGGGAGTGCATTATAAAAGAATTGACGTACGTGGAAGAAACGGATGCCCGTATAGTAGATGACAATAGAAGGCAACTTCTCTGAGAAGCGTCAAAGGATTGATTCTCAAGAAAAGCACCTGGTCACCGACGATTTGAGCCGCTCTGGGTTGGATTCGGACAAAAATGAGTATATATCATTGAGGCGCTTCGACCTAGAGATGAAAACAGTTCTCCATTTTTTGATGGGCTTGCACCTTATATAGCTGAATGTAGTGTTCCAGTGTCAAATACCGTCATGCTCATTCAAATCCAATTAAAAATTCTTTATTCAATTTAGGCCTTGTGAAGACACTCATGAATGTCAAAACTGCCACCGGTTCAGAAAACAACCCAGTCATCGAGAATAATCGGCAAGATCTGATTCATCTTTTCAATATACATAAAATAGCGCAACATATTTTTATAGAATTGCATTCGTTTTTGGTGGTTGTACAAAGAGAGCCGTCATGTCCAAACGTCGTTCAGATATTGATCTATCTATACTAATATTATAAAGAGGTAAAGTTTGTGAGTTTGTGACGTTGTGATGTTATGACATTGTAGGGGGTAATCTCAGGAACTACTAGTCCGATTTGAATAATTCTTTCAGTGTTATATAGCTCATTCATCGAGGACGGTTATATGCTGTATATATCATCACGCTAAGACCAATAGGAGCGGAGCACAGATGAAGAATGTTTCAAAATCGGGATGTTTTTTCCTCTTAAGAACTGTTGCGTGTTAATGTTAGTGTATCTATTCCACGCGAACGAAGTCACGGGCAGAGGCTAGCCCTATAATAAATAGCATTCATTCGCTAGGATCGCTTTATAAAACACGTAAAATCTGAGAACGTACTGTTGATTCGTTACTATTGTCATTATTACTGTCCGATTTACACTAATTACAATGTTGATTTTTTGAAATAATAATAAATTCGCATGCTAAATATAGCTTTTATGTCAAATTTCTCTACACAAGCTGTATGGACTTTTGGGTCACGCGTTACGTTCCGTTTTATGTATTGAATCTTTCGACTTACAATATAAGCAATATGTTGCTTCTCTCCACGAAGGTGTTTCAGCATATATTTTATACATACATTTAGGACTGATTTTACTTCCTAGAAGTGATAAATTCAGGTACGAGCCGCCCATTGGTAAAGTTTGTAATAAAAGATAGAATTTATTCGCTTTTAGGTTCCCCATTTAACATATGCCTTATTAAGTACTGTCTCAATTTGTAATGCCTATTTTTCATTTTCTTATTATTTTATAACGATATGTTGTATAGTTTAGCCTGAAATTTAAGAAAAAACTACATTGGTGACATAAAGTTAACGTTTACTTTGAATAACTTTTATATGAGCTGGTTTATCGAATAATATTAAGCTACTTTTTTGTAGAATGTTCAACGTCCTATAAACATGAAATCTATATAAATACAATTATAGAGATTTGATCTTGTGCGCACATCACTAAAAACACTACGAGATAATTTATTCTGTTTAAAATAGTAGACCTTCGGTACTTCACTAAAAAAAATCAGGATAGCTTTATTCAATATAAAATTCTTGAAGTTGTAAGAACCTATAATTTTTATAAGTACTATGCGTTCAGCGATATCTGTCTTTGTCGTGGGGCAAATGGGGCAAGCGGTTTATTGCTAATGCGTTTTTCGTTGTACATAAAACATTACTAAAAAACTATTAAGATAAAAAAAACACAGACTAAGTCGCAGGTAATAGCTATTTACAATATAAATCTCGATAACATAGTTAAATTATAGCTTTGCTCTACCTATTGACGAATTATTGTAAAAATGACACACACAAAAACTTTATCAGTATTAACACTAGTTAAACTAATTATGTGTACTTACTGTACTTCAAAAACCTGGGGATATTCAGACACTATGTCAGGTGCCTCACCATATGAATTATAGTTGCCAGGTTTAAACAGATCCGATTAGACGCATTCTCCAAACATTTCTATTAGCGTTTTCTTGAACGATTTAAAAACAAAATAAACAATGTTTACCCGACGTCACAACATGTGAGATTATTCCGGGAATAATTGAAAATAATAGCAGTACTAATATGAGGCGCTTACCTGCTATGCGTATGTGATTCACAGCTTCAAACACATTCCAGTGTTTCCTGTTGCCGTGACTAACTTCAAGTGACACGTCTCCCGGAACACGGCATACTGCCATTAGGTACCTATATTTAAATGGGCACGTGTCCATTCAATACTCAAGATGTGTAGGTTAACATTTGAAATTGAACTAAATCCAATTTTAATAGTAAGAATGTTGCTGTCCATAAGATTTTTATTTTTTTTATGATTTTTATATTTTACATGTACTACAACATTTGAAGATCTTGAAATAATAACGTTAAATGTCAGGAACGCCTAAAATTAGGTTCAGGACATTGTCAAATGTAGCGATACATTTACACAGAATAAGTATTTTATGTTCCTAGCCGAAGCCTGACAAAAATAAATATATTTAGTAGTATGGTCTTTATTTATGTTTGAATTTTTTTAAGGATAGTTCTGAATAGTTTTTAAATATATATGAAAACAATTAAGCCGTCACGGGACGCCTGGCAGATGTGAAACATCAAAATTGACATAGTGAAAAATAAAGGTAAAATAATACAAATTAGTTGCATAAAATAATGACTGTCTATTTATTTTATTACATAAATATTATTTTTTATGAAATATAAAATACAAAAATTAAATTACGCACGCTGTGTTTGGCGACATTTATCAAAGGATGCTAGGTCGTCGGAGCGTGCCACATAACACTAGTAGAACAAGTGGCCTACAAGATAGGGTTACAAATGTTTTTGAGTATTTCGTTGATAGTGCAAAGTTCGTGTTTTGCGTCACCACAACTATCAGGTTTACCCTGCGCCTATAGATGTTTCACATCAGAACGTGCCAAATTATAGCTCTCAGCTTTAAAATTAACCTGCCCCCTCACAAAGGTCCAGGTTCTAAATGAAAGTAACATGGGAAAAGTTTTGCTTTCCGAGAGAGACCATAAGCCCGTTTTGATATCAATACAAGTGACACACTGTTACGATTCGATACGAAGTTGTCTCGAGTTAAACTTTATATATCGTATGCGATATAAAAAAAACTATAGTATAGTTTGAAGTGCAACCAAATATAGTACGGATCGATAGCCGTGGCACATCGACACAACTACGGTTTCCTTATAAGACACTTACGAGAGAAACAACTGCAAATACGTGTAATCCAAGGTTAATAAACTTATACTGCAGATCGTTTAACAATTTCATCTTTGTTTCGGTGTAAGTCCTATGCTATATAATAAAATCAACAAAACTCTCAGCATTTATTCACTTACCAAAATTAAATGTAAAAAAAATATTTTAAGTTGGCTCTTGGGCCTAACGTATGAAGAAGCCGAAGAACTTCTATCTTTTACATAATTACCTCACTTGCAAACGTTTCTTGTTACAATATTATCAAACCACACTTAAATTCTATACATGCATTTCACTCAACACGACATAAGCGCTTGCTTGTTCAGCAGCATTTCTTAATTTTATTAAAGTATTTCCTATTGTTGTATATTGGGGTCACAGGTATTTTTATGTGTTAACTATTTCAATTAAAAAGCTTAGTGTTGTCCGGCGGTGAGTGTTAGTGGCTGCAACACAGTTATTAACTACAGCAGTCACTACCGCTCATGTAATTATAATATAATAATATAGTTATAAGTACCATTTTATATTTTGCTTTTGTAAAATTCTATATGTATAATTAGTATTTGAATCTGTAATTGTATTTGTATTTTTGTAAATAAATAAATAAATAAATACCTTGTATAAGGTGTTTGTGTTAACTCGTTTTGTATCTGTCTATTTGTGTTCTGTAAGTATTTTGTAATTGAAATTAATTTGTGATGTCTGAGAGAGAAAATCTCGTCAAGGTACTGAAACACGATCGAGAAAATACATTAAGAAGAAAGATAATTTATTATTTCAATATTTTAATGGGGATGGTTTTCTTTTTTTATTCATTTATTTTTCCTACAGTTTCTTGGTCGGCGCCTTTTTGCTGGCATAATTTGAACCCCAGTGCAGCTTTAAAAACTATAATTAAAAAAAGAGTAGATGTAGGTATTGCAAAGTAATACGAACAGAGACGCTATTGACTTTTTTTTCCTCGATCTGACTACGCTATTGACCCAGTGAGGTCTTAACAGCTTCACCGGTCTAATAAGGCGAGCATATAAGGCGCTCAGCCGATTTTATTTGACAACTAGCTCAATAGTGCACGGCAGACCTCGGCTTGGGTTGTTACCTGATACATGCAATTCGCGACCTATCTGAACTAACCTAACTATTTATACATATATGAGTTGTCCACCTCTACACACGTGCACGCACACATGCCTACACATGACAGTGGAAGGGTTTTATTTTTCCCTTATCGAACTGAAATGGTTTAAAAACGTTATCCGACACAAAATACATATAAGAGTTGTCGAAGTATTGTATACTTGGTACACATACATGTTTTAATAACTCATATAAGTATGAATATGTAGCTTAGCTTAGGTTAGCTCAGATAGGTCGCGAATTGCATGTATCAAGCAACAGCCCAAGCCGAGGTGTGCCGTACACCCTTGAGCTAGTTCCCCAAATAAAACCGGCTGAGTGCCACAAGCGCTCGCCTTAGTAGTCCAGTGAAGCTGTTAGACCTTGCAAGGTAAATAGCGTAGTCAGTTAAAAAAACATCTATACGTATAAAAAGAATGTAAATCCTTATTAAATTTTTGTGAAAAAATTGTTGCTGGCGACTAGGGAATAAAGTAATAACCAATTTCAATCATTTTTAGAAATGTCTGTTTGTCTGTCGGTTTGTACGGATTCGAATAACTACTCCGGAAGTATTGCCTTCACATGAAATCTTACGAAGAAAATCATAAAGCATATCTTCGAGTAACATTAAGTCAGTGTCTCATTAAAATCGGTTCACTCTATGAAAAGTTATTGTAATTTTAATGACGATGCGAATTAAGTACGAGGAAAAAGTAGTCATGGACTTAATATATTCAGATGATCTTTAGTATATCGGCGCCGGCGCCGTTCGTTTAATCAGTAAATTCAATGTTTTCAATTCACGTGGCCGGCCACGTCGCGGACCCCTCCCTTGTGCGTCACGAGGCAGGGACCTCACGTTTTACTCCCGCACATACGTCGCGTCATCTCGGCAGCATCTTTGCTCGAGATTATCCGGGTGATCACAAAGATGTTGCTATCGCGATACAGTACACACCACACCGATTATACACACTCACACACAGATATTCAGACATGCACCTTTACACAAACTGGTGGAAGGGTTTACTTTTTTTCCCTTATTCGAACTGAATCGAGTAGTTTAGTTTGTTTCTTTCCGATTTACATGTTGTGTTTTTGAATCATGCAATTTTAATTGTATGATTCAAAAATGAACACATGTATAACTTAGCATAGTTTAGCTAGGTCAGATCGGGTTATTTCCGGTAACAGCCCAAGCCGAGGTATGCCGTGCACCCTTGAGCATGTTACTTAAACAAAATCGGCTGAGTGCCTTAAGCGCTCGCCTTAGTAGTCCGGTGAAGCTGTGAAGGCCTAGTAAGGCCAATAGCGTAGTCAGTTCGAAAAAAAAAATGATGATCTTTAGTCCATGTCTTTGTACATTACGTTCTACCCGAACGGAGTCGAAAACATTCGTTGTAAATAACAGAAATCGCCGATATTCACAAGTAATATTTTATTACGCTATATAATAATATAGCGGCATATTTATCCATTAGCCTACACGGGAATCGAACGTCAATAATATCTGTTGCAACTCGTATAGAAACTAGATAACCGGGCAATATTCTAAATATTTATAACTTTGCTAACAACGCGCGACTCCATTGATTTCAGTTTTACGATTTATAGTACGTTATTTATTCAAGTTTATTTAATTTTTGCGTTATTCTATTATAGCCTTCTATATTGGTAGATAATCAATTCACATTTCAATGTTTTTTTATATATTTACTAGCAGGCCTGGCGAACGTTGTCCTGTTTTGATAAAAAAAAATATATCGTAAAATTTAATGGCAGCGCCACCTAGCGGTTCGATTTGTAATTCTAAACAATCCTGGAATCCACCTGAACACTAAAAAATTTCAACAATATCTGTCCAGCCATTTAGCAGATGTTCAGCCACATATACACGGAGAGAAGAATAGATGTATGTACAGGCTGAATGTTTAGACAGTAGCAATATTTATGGAGGATATTCTGCACTCGATTCTAGTCCTAAATCAAATAAAAATAGGTGTTTAATATTTGACCTAATTATTTAGAAAAATTCAAAAATTATACGCAATTTTCTACGCTTCTATGTTAAAGCACAGTGTTAGGTGATTTCACTTTCATTTGAAAGGGGACGTGGGAACGGTATGAACAAAACAAAAGGGTTTCTTGTCCATTTTATTATCATAGGTTATATACTCCGGGTCGCCTTTTACAGCTTTGGGCACCGGTCATTGCACCTAGGTTTATTACGACTGTGTTTATACTTTTGAAAGTCTTAGAACAAACTTTAACTTAGGTTCTCTTTGTTACACCTAGTGGTCAAACAAAATCGGCTGAGTGCCTTAAGCGTTTGCCTTAGCAGTCCGGTGAAGCTGTTAAGACCTTGCTAGGTCAATAGCGTAGTCAGTTCGAAAAAAAACTATCGATTCTATTAAATTAAAGAGATCTATCCTCAAATCAATGACGATTTCACGAAATACAATGGAAATGGTACACGAAAACAGCAATGATCTGTACAGAACACTTTTATCCACGATGGCTGCATCCAAACACAAATAAACTGTTTTAAGTGTACACAGACTCGATCAAACAGCTACCGAACCGGCCGGGTATTGTCTTCTGTTGTTAGTAATCATAATGCTCGTTTATTTGGACGATACTATTATGTTATGTTTATTTATTTTCTATGGAGAATGATAACTTTATATTTGATAGTGAGTTTTGTCAACAAACTGCTCAAATGCAAGACATTTATTCATTTTTCTTAAGCTTTAGTCAAAGTGTTGCCGTGAAACTCGTCGACGAATAGATATACAAGAGAAGATTATAATCAAAAATAATTTATTTAATTTAGCTCTGTCAAAGTGCTCAGGGACTTCAAAAGTACCAACTCGGAAAAAACCCAGTCATGAATTTCATATTATTAATATTTTTTACTTACAGATACACCAAATTGTATTCCAATGGTAAATACGACTGATTTTCTTATATATCATACCTATATTTCATTTAGGAAATACTATAGGTACCAATATTAGTACAAAGAGACAATGGGATTGTTTGAACTCGTTAATAACTGAGTCTGCTAATGAAACTTTAAAAATTATTATTGTATTTTATAATCTACCAGCAGCCTCTTTGCTTAGCACTTTGCTGAGTTTCTATTTTTAAAAATGATGAAATTTTAAATAGCATTTTTTTTTAAACTTGTCATTATATTTTCGCTATTTAAAAATACTTACTTTTTACTTTTATTTTGTAATACTAAAGAGAATACCATTATAGATTATAATCTATGAATTATAAATTAATAACTCATTGAGAGCTCTTGGTTTATGTAATGTCATCTTTGCTTCCGACGCGACATCCTGGGAAGCAAGTACGTTTTAAGGGCTGGTCTTCTTTCTCAATTTTGTTGGTTTTACACAAAGATATTCGAAATTAGCAATATAAAGGGAGAGGGGGGTGGTCGTCATTTGATAAGAGTCACATCTCTTTCCCAGGACGCGTTGCATGAGAATTATATAATAAGTTCGCATAGATTACTCAATCATGATATAGATGCAAGTCAGAGAGTTGTGGTAACTTCAAAGACCGTTTAAGGTGTTGAGATTAATGATCACATGCTTTACAAAGTTATAAAAGATCTGGTAACAGACTTCTTCTCCATCAAAAAGATCGAATGGACATAAGATTGTTACAAAACATTACCATATATATATGCCCTAGTATCTTCGTACTAAGTCTAGGGCATTCTTGAAACAAATGTTCAATGTTTTGCACAGATGTGTTATCTATGTGTGGTGGGGTTGCATTGTGCCGAGGCGACTCCCAAAGTTCGTCAGGCACGGTCAGCACCCATTCCCCTTGAGGGGTCTACCATCTTGACCCCTCAGGCCGTATGTGGGTCCCCTTAGGAGGAGACAACACCAGTCGGTGGAGCATACGTAGTGTCGATTAGACCGTTCCTGATCCCCCGGTCAAAGGGTTTAAGAAGGTACCATGGGGTTTTAATCCGTGCGACTCGGGCATATCCGTCCTCAGCTGCCCGGCGCGGCGGGATGGATATCTGTTAAGGATTTCCCCATGAAGAGAAAAAAAAGATGTTATCGTCAATAATTTTAAAACGATTAAGGTATTGCTTACAATACCCATATCCATTACGGACCGGTTATGTCTGTTGTAAAAAATCGCTGACATTTATTATTCATTACTGGGTTGATATTATCTATTTGTGAGCAAACCTCACAGAGTAACAAGAGAATGTAATTTTAGAATTTGTTTATTTGAGATAATAAAACAAACTAGAAAAAGTTTCAAACTGCTTCATCTTCATAATAGTTAACTGCAGTTTTATGTACCGGTCATACGTCTGGAACAAACGGAAGACATATCCTTGAATGGCTACTCGTAGTGAAGGTCGGTAACCGTTTCCATGGACGTATTCGAATCGGATCTGTGATGTCTACGACACCGGATATCTCCGGTACAGTGAGGCGGCGTGCGACCGGTGGATTTGACATTTTTATAGCATTTCAGACTTAGTGCCTTTGTCGGGTGTAACAAGTTTTATGTTCGCATCGCAACGTGATGCGTTCACCTTTACTGGTTTAACGATACGTACAGTATTTATATCTCGTCCGTACAGTTGTCGTGGATAAAATATTCAAGCGATAAATTATATGTTTTCTGTCTACCCTCCCAATACATTCTTGATAATTTAATTTATTTCCGCAAAAACAATGAAAAGCTGGATTGCGTAAAAGACCGTCATGATCGAAACACTAGAAACTGTGATAAACTGGTCGTCCGATGTTTCAGACTCAGTAAAACCATTAACAGTTTTTTAGGTAAAAGTGTTAGGTTTTACAACAAAGTCCCAAAACATATTAACGATTTGCCGGAATGTAAGTGCACATGTCAAGCGGGTTTTGATGTCTAAAACAAACCTATACTACTCTATTTATTATAGAATGGATCAATATGTGAACGATGGTGATGTCTGGAATTGACTGCTCTCCATTTAAAACTATTGTGACGTGTGATGTATCATATACAGGTTGAAAGTTTAGGACAGTAGCAATATTTATGGAGCCTGCACTCGATTCTCGTTCTAAATCAATTAAAAATATAGGTGCTTAACATTTGTCCTAATTATCTATAGAAAAACAAAACTGATATACACTCAAAATTAGGTGATTTATGTAAAAACGTACTGGTGTAATAATAAGGAAAGCAATGAATCACACCGTGCCGCGCAGTCCCGTCCGTGTCCCGCACCGCGACCTGCACCCCGCTTCTTTTTGTCAGACCATGCGGCGTTCCAACGATAAGCAGTTACGTAATTATTAACTTTGAGAAGCGTCTCTTTAATGTTATTCATTGTTTATAAGTTTATTTAGTCTCTTCGGGCGGACGTGACGCGTAATTGCGACGCGGCAATGCCCCGAGTCAAGGGGCCGACACCCGCCAAGCGTCAAGTGTACTGGTGGAACGCCGAAATTGCGCAGTTGCGCACAGCGTGTGTAGCAGCCCGTCACCAGTACACCAGACAACGATGCAGGCGGGGCCGCTCGCAAGTCGCGTCCGGACTGGAGGCAGAGCTCTACGAGGGGTACAGAGCAGCCAGACTGGTGCTCCGTAGAGCTATTGAGCAAGCTAAAACTCTGGCTCGAGAAGAGCTGCTCGAGACGCTCAATCGGGACCCGTGGGGGCGTCCGTACCATATGGTACATGGCAAATTACGTCAGGGGGGCCCCCGGTAACCCAGAGTCTCGAGCCAGAGCTCCTCCATGAAGTTTTGGCTGCCCTGTTCCCTTCAGCAACAGAGAACATGCCTCCAGCGATGGCTCTGTCCGCAATTATGCCCAGCGCGGTTGGCTGCCACGAAGATGATGACGAGGTCCCCAGGTGACCCGGGAAGAGTCGAGGGCGGCGGTGAAACGCCTGCAAGTTAAAAGCACCGCCCCAGGACCCGACGGCATACCTGGCCATGTGTGGGTCCTTTCTTACGAGGCCCTCGAACCCCGACTGCTAAGGATCTTCACTGCATCTCTTCAGCAGGGACGGTTTCCACACATATGGAAAACCGGCCGTTTGGTTCTGCTGAAGAAGGAGGGGCGCCCGGCGAACAGCCCGTCCGCTTACCGGCCCATAGTGCTGTTGGACGAGGTAGCAAAACTCTGCGAGCTAATCATCGCAGGCCGCCTCGTCCAGCACTTGTCAGAAGTTGGGCCGGACCTGTCGGAAAACCAGTTTGGTTTCCGACAGGGGCGCTCTACCGTCGATGCAGTGATGCATGTTATGATCCTGGCGGAGGAAGCAGTTGCCCGGGGTGAGGTTGTTAAGGCGGTTTCACTAGACATCGTCAACGCCTTTAATACCTTGCCCTGGGCCAGCATGGAGCAGGCACTCCGATACCATGGAGTGCTTCGCTACCTCCGCCGTATAGTCGGGGCGTACCTATCTGAGAGCTACGTAACCTTCCCGGGTCAGGGAGGGAGGATAAGTCGGCGAGAAGTAGTATCCGGTGTTCCACAGGGGTCAGTCCTGGGCCCCCTTTTGTGGAACATCGGATACGATTGGGTCTTGCGCGGTGCGCTCCTGCGAGGCGTCAGTGTTACCTGCTACGCTGATGACACATTAGTGTTAGCCCGGGGGAAGACGCACCACGCGGCCGCGATCCTAGCTACGTCAGGAGTCGCTCAAGTCGTCAGTAGGATCCGGCAGCTAGGGCTGTCCCGCGTCCCTTTATCAACTACGCGTGGAGGCGTTGGAGCGGGAACAACGACTCGTGCCTCGGGAAATCGAGGCACTGAGGTCCCAGCTCCACCAGGTCCTAGTGGTCGACGAGTGGCGACGACGACTTGAGCGACCGAGTTCAGGTGTGGCAATTATCGAAGCCGTTCGGCTGGTCATGGTCGAATGGCTCACCAGGCGGAGTGGCACCCTAAGCTTCCGGCTGACGCAGGTGCTCTCGGGGCACGGCTGCTTCGGGAGTTACCTGTGTCGCCTAGGCCGGGAGCCAGTTGCAGGGTGCCATCACTGTGACTGCGTCACAGACAACGCGCAGCACACGCTAGAAGTTTGTCCTGCCTGGGATGTGCCTCTCGCTCTCATCTGTCGTCTGTAAGATGGTTGAGAGCGAGACCGGGTGGAACTCCGTCGCCTCATTCTGCGAGGCAGTTATGCTTGCGAAGGAGGCGGCGGAAAGGGAGAGAGAGCAGACCACCAGGCTCCTCTCCCGCGGCCGACGAACACGACGGCGACGGGTCGGAGACGATCTGAGGCCACCGTAAAGGGCCTGCGGGTGACGTGACGCGGGCACGTCCGTCGCCCAGCACTATAGCAGGCTCCCGTGGTGGAGTCGCATTGTGCCGTGCGACTCCCACAGTTCGTCGGGGGGGGGGGGGGGTTAACACCCGCTCCTCCCTGAGGGTTCTTCCACCTTGACCCCTCAGGCCGCAGAAGAGGCCCCTTAAGAGGGGCCGACATCTGCCGGGTGAGCAGAGGTAGTGCCATAGGCAGTTCCTGCTCCCTGGCCAACAGGTGTAAGGAGGCACCATGGGGTTTTAGTCCGTGCAAGTCGGACATACGCCACCCTAGCTGCCCGGCCAGGGTGGGCATCCGAAGGGATTTCCCCATGTAAAAAAAATATGTTTATTTAACCTAGATGTGATTTTTTTACGTTTACAAGTATCGTTCCCATACTTTTAAAAGTTTCAGAACTTCCCATGTTGTTTGTTAGTATTTGTTTTGATATTATTATTTTATATGTTAAATATGATCATGAGCTACCAAAGGACTGAAGGGTGTTAAACTTTAAACAATCACCTGATAAATGTATGTTAAAACTGTAAACCAGATCGAGTTTGTTGCCGGTTCTTCTCAATGATTGGGTTGTTTTCCGAACCAATAGTCGTTTTGACGTTCAAAAGCGCCATCTTAAGACTAAATTGAATAAAGAATTTTTGATTAAAATCGTCAAGCGATATCGACCTGCGTGTTCTGGTAACAGGATCCTAAGGAAGAAGTCTTATAAATTTCCTTTCTTCAAAGATCAATTTCTTCATTTAAATACTGTTTTGTCCGCACTCTTTTGTTAATAATTCCTAGAAATATTATCTTAATTCTGCATCTTTTCCGAAGTAATTATCTTATCTTTCATACATTGTCATATTTAAATATAGTCATTATTTTCGACTCCATATGACTCGCCCTTGACCAATTCTAGATCATAATAAAAATTAATGATCCATTATAAAAAAGACGTAAACGCTTATTATAAAATAAATAAATTATGGAGGAGGAAGTTTTAGAAGTGCCGCCCTCGGTCATAAATTATATGAGTCGTTGGAATCGCCGCGCATCGCTTGCAGCGGCTTTTCTTTACATACACTGACCATTTAATTTTGACAAATTATCATTCCGAGTTCTTTCATCTTCAATCGCTTCACGCGATTCAACCCACAGGGACTTGGTTTATTATGATTTGTTATAAATAGTTTATATTTATGGTGGTGATTTACAATTATCTTGTTTTGTAATATTTTGAAATGCACTACCTTTTCCCGTGGTTGCGCCCGTTTTAGTTATTATAATTTGTTGAATTAGTTTTCACATTCTCTTCAAATTCTTTGTATTTCATTATTTAATTCAACATAGCAGTTTATAATAATCAGTTGAACACTATAGACATCGACGACGTCTATAGACGAGTTATGGGAATACTAATGGAAATGTTTTCCTTAAAAATACTCTTATGGTGAGTCTGGAATTTGTATCCTGTTAGAGTTTTTTTTTTGTTATTATAAAGGTCAGTACTAGAATGGCCAATATACTCATAGTGGCGAAACTTTTATGTTCTATTATTATTGGAACAATCTAATTAATGTAATCGATAAATTTGCTTGTACTAATTAACGAAAAAATACTATTAATGAGTTTCATCATTGTATTATACTTTACTAACAACATATCTTTATTCCATCAACCGAAATCGTTTCGTCCCTCTATTGCATGTCGCATTACAGAGGGCGCACAGCCGCAGATTAGGAGTGAAGCGAATGGCGTTCGGCAGAGCAGTCAAGGCCAATATTTGTATCATTATTATGTATTCCCTACTGTAATAGGCAGATTGAAATGAAGACGCATAGTTGGATATATATTTTTTACTATTTATTCGCCATTATGTTCCCATTTTCCAGTTATAAAATGCCTGCGATCCGAGAAATAGGTTTCACTTGCATAGTGTTTTCATAAAATAATGTTTTTTTTTTTTTATATACCTATAGCAAAAGAGATATTCCACTACTTTTAAAACTACAGAATATTAAGCTATTGCATAGCTTCTATCGCGGGCCTTGAGAGTGGAGATCGAATCCAAGAATTCCGTAACGAAAAAACCTAACACCCCCCCACTCTGCCTACCATGTAGCTCGGGCGAGCGTTCGCTTAACGTATATATGGTACGACTGTACAAAGCTCGCACGGATCGAGACGAGCTGCTCCGAAATCGGACGAATACGTAATCAGCTGTTTGTGAGAAAGTATACCGGTGTATAAGTATTTATCATTTATGTACAACAGTGAATATCTGTACTCGTATAATTTGTGTACAAAGTGTTTTCCTGAATAACCTACATGTATTGTAAGATAATAAAAATAATTTGAACATTATTAACTTCTCATTTATTTAATAAAAGAAAAAAAATTGTTTTCTTATCGGTCATCACGCTCAAAAAGTGTAACTTGAATTTATATCAAAGAAAAAAAAAAAACAAAGGAAAAAAATACTGCATAAATAAAAAAAATAAATAGTTATAATTGCATAACTTAATAAAAAATGCTATGCAATAGCTTTACCGCGGCAGTCCCCGAGTGCCACACGTATTTTTTTTTATATATAGCAAATAAAGCTCTTGCGCGACTTCACCCATATTTATTTACAATATAAAACTGAATACCAAAGAACTACAGCTTTGCGACATCTAAATTCGAGTTATAATGATATAAAACATTCTCTATTGAAAAAAAAACACGTATGCCTTGCATGTTGTTGGGTGAAACGGTGACACAGTTTAAAGATTTTAAATATATAGACAACTACTCCCATTTCTATATACATACTTGATACTCAATTGAGATTTGCGATTCGATAAAAAATATCCGACCAAAATTTAAAGCAAAAGTTCATAAAATCACCGAAAAGCAATTCATCATACAATCGACCAGATTATAATTTCTTACGGCTTACCTTATTAATTTATTATCGAGATATAATTTTACGACTTAAATCATCGTAACAATAAATCTTAGTGATTACAGCACACACATACCGACCAAAAACTAGTTTATTATACACACTTATTCGATTACTGTTATTTATTGAAAAGCAATCTTCCATTTAGCTACTCCATTATATTTTATACGATAGTAAAATACGTTTCACAGTTCTTTATATGCACATTTTTAATGAGATTTTCTTTTAGAAATATTAATTTTTTCAAATACTTTCTTTGAAGTTCTTCTTTAGGCACGTTGAGCAATCTTTGGTGTGGGAAAAACTTATGTGTTCGCGTCACCGATGGATTCGACATGCTCGTGATGTATTGCGGTTGCGTAAGAATAGCGATCTAGTGTAGTGTAGTGTAGATCATGCATTGAGATTGTGTGGCATATCATATGTTTAGTTAGTTAATATTACACTGTATAGAAATGTATATAATAGCCCTGCCCGTGACTTCGTCCGCGTATTAATAGTTACTTTGGGCTAACGCTAACATGCAACGGAAGCTCTCAAAAAGAAAAAAAAACTCGATTTTGAAACAGTTTTTTATTTATGCTCCTCTCCGACTGGTCTTAGCGTGATGATATATAACCTCTAATCTTCCTCGATAAATGAACTATATAATACTGAAAGAATTTTTCAAATCGGACCAGTAGTTCCCGAGATTACCCCCTACAACGCCACAAACTCACAACGTCACAATATTTATCTCTTTATAATATTACTAGCTGTTACCCGCGGCTTCGCACGCATTTTTTGAATATATTAAATAAATTTAAAATTGTTATTAGATGTGTAAATTACAATCATACTCTTTCAAAAATATTTGTAAGTGTGACACGCTCATCAGCTACTGTAACATGTAACATGTACATTATATATGTGAATACTAACAGTGTATCGAATGGGATGGGATTTATCATAAGCCACATAGCTGAAACTTTAAACTACTATCTATATATCACCCTCAGTGCTCACTTAGACTATGTAAGAAAGTAATGAAAATAATTTAACATTATCGAACAATATGTGTTAAATCTTTTATTATATAGATATAATATATCCATATTGTTGATATAATCAAGTTATTAATATACCTTGCTATAATTTAAATAACATGTAAACATATGACTTTCAATTATAGTTATTCTTGGAGTCTAGTACAATATACGTCACACGCGTATATTTACAGTAAACAACGTATTTTTGATCAATTTCACACATACGAATGCACGGATAACAGTTCATCACAACATAGTGTCAACAAAGTCCTGTTCCACGTCTGTCTATATGTCTGTTCGTGAAAAGATCAAAAACTAAAGAACGCATCTTCATGCCGTTTTTACCAACATATAAAATGATTCTTGGGAAAGGTTTAGGATATAGTTTGTCTTAATATCAGGGCGGGTATCGTCTGCTGAACCCGCTAGTTTAAAATAAACCAGCTAATTATTTAGTTATTTGCCCGTAAAATTCCCGTTAAAATATTACTTGTAGTCCGTTGAAGCTGTTAAGACCTTGCTAGGTCAATAGCGTAGTCATTTCTAAGAACAAAAACCTTTCAAATAGGTCCAGCCGTTTCTGAGATTACCCGGAACAAATAAACGAACAGACATATCGACAGAATTAAAAAAAAATGTTGATATTTGTAGCACCGCAGATATATGTATTCATCAAAAAGTATTTATTTTAATATTATATACTTTTATACACTTTATTCTTATAATACGTAATATATCACAAACCAAAAATTGGGAACAAAACTAACGTAGAATAAACTTTTTGAGGAGTTTTTGGCGGGATTTGAGTCTGTCATGTAGTGGATTTTAAATTTTATTCATAATCTTGTGTTATTTGACTCTATATCCATAATATGGTTTGTTTATTGTGTAAAAGTGAAATGAATGAAAAATAATACCATGGAACATGAATTCTTGGATCTTGAAAATTAAGAAGATAAAAATTCACGAAATATTATATAGAAGATTTGGCGGTTATACCTTTACATTAACTTAGACATAGAAGAAAACTGAGTAGAGAATACATAAGAACTACCTATATTAACAACTCCAGAATTGGCAGTATGGATTAATTCCTTCACCTGTCTTATTGGACGAATATTATTACTACTAACCTTTTAGAATAGCAGCACAAAATAGACTTTAAAAATGTTTGCGATAGCAACGTACTACGTATAATCAAAAATTGGAATTAAAAATAACGTAAGATAAACTTTTGAACAGGAACACAAAATAAACCCTGATAATATTTCCGATAGAATGTTATCATGTTACCATGGCAACGCATATAATACACACACTGACACGCAGCGGATGCTCTGAAAATAGCCCGATTTTAAGACATTCTTCATTAGTGCTCCGCCCTATTGGTTTTAACGTGATGATATAGCCTATAGCCATCCTCGATAAATGAGCTATCTAACATTAAAAGAAACTTTCAAGTCGGACCGGTAGTTCTTGAGATTAGCGCGTTCAACCAAACATACAAACTCTTCAGTTTTATATATTAGTATAGATATTATTTATATTATTATTTCAGTATGTTTTTCAACATCTCTATTACTTATTATTATTATTAGTATAGATTATTCGGAGTTCCAAAACTTGTAAAAACTAGACTTGCTGCTGCTGTGTATAGTGATAGCACCACGTTTAAATTCTGAATTTCTTTTTCAACTCCTCTTTATTTTATGGTGCATGTGGTCTATTACTATATTTACGTAATGCTACTCCCATATCTGCGGAACGAAGCTTCGAGTACTTGTCGCGCTAAAATTAACGTCAATAATCATTCCGATAAAGACACAGATTATACGTTGCCACACCTGTGTCTTTCTAATGACTCGACATTAGCATCCGCTAAACTCCTTTGATGTGTGTAAAAACCGCCAGCCGAGTTATCGTGTTGCGTCTATCGTCACGCAGTCCGATAGTTCGTAACGCATGACGATAATGTCTTCCCACATCTGCATTTAGTGTGACCATAGACAAAACTTCGTGCCGATACACGCAGGTATGGGAGTACCATTACGTTGCTTTTTCTGTATCAAGTTTTTAGGCAGACTCATTATTCCATAATACCAAATACTTTATTATAATTGTAGTTCAAGATACAATTACTGAGTCACAGTAACGTGGCTCAGCAAGTTCGTCATAAACATATATTATGTTAGTCTTATTGTATCTCATTATGAATGCTGCCTCTCCAATGCAACAGTACTGATTCATCAATTTTCGTATCCATTAAAGTTTTAAACAAAATAATCAATGACGACAGACCAGTCGTACGTTAAAAGCTCGAGGAGAGATCAAAGGAATCATATCTCCTTAGATTTACATTAGCATCTACACTTTAATGTGTTCCTAGAAGTTTTCCTAAGCGACATTTATTCATACATGTAATTTGTTTGAATTTATTACGAAGGTAAACTTTGCAATCAACAGACTAGGATTTTTGACATCTCATCATATACATAAAGAATTACGTGTTTTAACGTTTAGATTTTTTTTAAGTGAGACTTTTTCCAGCTTCAAATTTTTTCATCTATCTATTGCATGTCGCATTACAGCGTGCGGTCACAGAGTAGGGGTAAAGTGAAAGGCGCTCGGCAGAGTCACTAAGGCCAATATAGTGCCGCCCATGGCTCAGTTCAAAATGATTCAATGATTTAAATAAATATTGTGCTCAGTTTTTAAAATGCGTCTATTACTTGAATAATTGCATTTTTTATGTATTCCGTCCTTTAGAATGCATATTGAAATAGAGACATTATATTTGGATATCGTGTCTATTATTAATTTCCTATTATCATTCCTATTTTCCAACTGTTAAGCTAACATTAAAAACGTGATTTTAATATACTATATCGACTTTTTTTTTCATTTCTATCATGGTTTTGTAAAAACTCGCAAGTTTTGTTTACAAACTCATCTTTAGAGAGACAGATTCTTGTGACTGCTAAAACACACATATAAGTATTTTGCAGCTGACTTTCAGTTTAAGGGTGATAGTAATTTATGCAGAAATCAAATGAAGTCCTAAAATCATACCGAGATTTCTTCATGATGCTTTACCGTAAGCCAATTGTTTTACCAAATCAATTTAGTTAGGTTGAGTAGGGGGTTCAAACCGTGATTTCTGAAACTTTTTTTTGGCAACCATTCCTTTTTATATTATTACTACCATTGTCAAGTTGGTAATGATATTATAAGTTTCTTGCGATCATTTCAACTTTCTAAAAAGATGGTCGCCTGTTTGTTAGAAGTTAGAACTCTCCAGGGAGTTTTTATGGCAAGTAGGAATCAATGCTCCGTGGTATCATTTCCCATCCACTTCACTTGTGCACAATAAGCGAACTATATTGCGTAAAACACCACCAATATCACATATTATAGAGTCAAACAATACAATATTATGAATCTAACATGTAAAATCTATTACATGACATTTCAAGATCCCGCCAAATATTCCTTGTGAAACTTATTATGCGTGAAATAAACATACTTATTTCTCTGTTAGGATATTTATTTAAGTACAATTATACAATATTTACACACGACTTTTAGTATTTCTTTGAAAATACTACAGATTTCACACAAGATTTCTCATTTGATTTAACATTCGTGACGCGGACACGATCTCTTTGACTCGTGTGTATTCATCGCTGATCTTTTTGTTTTATTGCTTGCCTTTGTGACGTCAGAGCGTGTTGAAATCTGATTTATCGGATTTTAGCATTTCAAAAGCTACACGGATGTTACATCTTTTGCGGTTAGTTTTTCTTTATAAATGTTAATTACTAAAACGGTTTAAATATGATATTTATTTATTACGTTATGATTTACGTACACGGAGGAAAGTTAAAAAAATACAACTTTAATTGCTAATTTATCTTGTTAATACTATTATCTGTTTACTTTCCCTCTCTTGCGTATGCGCATCACAGCGCTTGCCCCACTTTTTCAAAGTAAGGAAGACATCGCTGAACATATTGTGTTTGTGAAAATTGTAGCTTCTTAAAACTTTATATTTTCATATTAGTTCACTAGCGCGCCAGGGTGACGGAACCTTGATAATAAAGAGAATCTTAAAAGTTAACCGTAGCGCCACCTACCGAGTCCAATTGTGAAGCTAAACCATTCTTGGTTCCATCTAAACACACACACAATAACGTTTAGGAAGAGTTCATTCACATACAAACAGACAGAAGAATCAATTAAGATGAAGGTATCGTGATATTTTCTTTAGGTAAATATCCAACGGTATTATTACGAAAAAGTTAAACACGTATTAAATACTTGCTTTAAAAAGATTTCGTACTAAATGCGCCGTGCTCGCCCGAAGCAACTTGGCGTTATCCTTTTTTCGTAACTCTAACCTAACCTAACCTAACAAAAGAGCAAGATGGCGAACATTCAGCGAGCGCGGTGCATTTAAAACGTAACCATTTTTAAAGCAGGTATTCAATACGTATTTACCTTTTTTGTAATAACACCGCGTGTCTAATTGCGTTACGATTTCTATCATTATATTTATATACATTACAATACACTG
>JACEII010000024.1:5459512-5504227 GCA_014332785.1 Antheraea mylitta | reverse complement strand
TTTGAGAACTTCCGTTGCGTGCGCTTCGCAAACGATAACTATCTCAAGCGAACGAAGTCGCGGGCTGAAGCTAGTTCCCGATAAAAACAGGTGAGTAGAGAGCTCATGTCGCAACGAGGTGAGGAGGTGCACGCGCGCAAACAAAGCTATCGAAACAGGCTTACTAATAATAGTCCAGCCGTTTGTTTATACTTCGCGACCCGTTTCAGTTAATTTTTTATTATTTTCACAGCGCTTTTATCGACGCGTTAAACGCTGTTTCAGACTGAACTGTTAAAACATCGAAATCCTGGATTAACATATATGTTTTGTGTTCGTAGACGAACAATGAACATAAAAGGAGTTTAACTTTGACATAGTGTCTTTGTGTTAAATATATTACGGAGAATTAGTGTTTGTAACAAGATTTATGCCTCATTATAATGAAAAGTAAAAGTGTTAAGTGTCCTTTACCTGTCCGAGATAATATCTCCGTAACAGTTGAACCGATTTTGATGAAACTTTTACTAAAATATAGAACATCATCTAGAATAAATAACGTAATAGATCGAGTATCAATTGTAATGTAGTCTAAAATGTACGTTTTTCTCTATAGATTATACTAATTAATGTTATATATATTTTTATTTATTATAAATTCGAAAGTGAGTCTTTTATTACGTTTTCAAACCTTGACCATAAAATCGATCATCGTAAAATTTTGCAAATATATTCTTAGGTGTACCGAAAAGAACATAAGTAAGAGTCCACAAAAAAATAATTGTTTACGAAGTATAGATCAAAAGCACATTATCGCGAGCGAAGCCGCAGGCAAACGCTAATCCTGTGCATATTTTATTAAAGTGAAACATTTTTTCCACCGCCACAAATTTTTTCGTCTATCTATGCCATGTCGCATTACAGCGGGCGTAATAGGGGTAAAGTAAAATGCGTTCCACAGAGTAGACAAGGTCTATCATCTAAATGATTGTATTTATTATGTATGCCTTACTGTAATACACAGATTAAAATTAAAAATTATAGTTGGATATCTCGTCTGCTATTGATTTCTTATTATCGTTCCCATTTTCCGAGTAAGGGAAAATTAAAATCGTAATTCTGATACCCTAAATCGAATAATTTTCCGAAGATTTTCAGTTAAATGTCTATGATCCGAAAAAAGTTGCGAAACCACAAATTGTTTTATTTTTATTCTGTCTATATTATTCTACGCGTAGGAAGATTACACAAATACAGAACTGTTGTCACATTATAAAACTGCAAATTTCCTAACTTTCCTCCTTCATTTTCCTTCACATTGTACTATATAAATACTAATATGGTGTCGGAAATAGAACAATACCTCAATTTTAGGCCCTTAATTACAACAAAGCTTACCTGTGTTTAAAAACAAACATAAATATTTAGGGAGCGCGCGTTACGAATTGAGATTTAAATATTTATGACACACTTTGCTGATCATATTAACCCATTTCTGTAGTCTTTCCTTCAAAGTTATACGAGTATGGAATTTACAACGGTTCTAGGGTTGTCGCGGCTGTGTTTAATGATCAAATTTTTTGGTAAGTCAAGTGATAAGCAAGTGTGAAGTCCGTAATTTGTCGAAGACAGTACAGCCTTTGCACGTGTGTTAGGACGCCAGTACCGTGGCTATATATAATAATTATAGTAAGTAGGTTGGATCGTCTCGTAGTACGTTATCAAGCACACTGTTAAGTTCAAAGTTTAATTTGAATTAAGAAAAAAAATATCATTGGACATCAAATTTGTTATAAGACGTATCTGGTGGTTTATCGATTGCTGGACCATATAGAAACCTTGTGCGCATATGACGATTCTCTGCGACGTAGTGACTAAAGCGCGTAACATTCAAAGGAGTTGCTGAAGACATACAACGAAGTAGAGCACTCGCAGCGAGCAATGAGTCACTCGTTGCATGAATTCTCGCTGTGTAACACGTTACATTACGCCCCATGACACCGGTCTGTACCCACCTTTAGACTAGAATACAACGCGAGCACTGCTTAGCTGCGACAAAACTAGAAGTAGCAGTAATACTTTTGAAGTCCAAACGTCACGCAGCTTCCACCTCAATTAATTTTAAATATCATCATCATCAGCCTGCAATAGAGCCACTGCAGGGTCATAGGCCTCTTCCCGAAGGAAGGTATGGGCGTAATCACCACGCCAGCCGACATATTAGCGATTTCAGACTCTGAGAAAGCCACAATTCTATATTTCTCCCACATACAGTAGTACTACAAGAACATTTCTCAGGTTCAGGTTTCCTCACGGTGTTTTCCTTCACCGTCAGTCGATAGTGTTACCAATTTAAATTAGTAAATGTACGCAAATTCCTAAAATTTCGTTGGTACGTGCCGGGGTTCGAACCTGCGGACATCGAAATAATATTCCACCGGCCAAATCACTAAGCCACCACGACTTCCGCGACTTTAAATATCTGTTTGTTTATTTTAATACTAACGACCGCCCTTTGCTTCGTCTGAGTTTGTATCGTTGATGAGACCGTCCATTATCTTCCTGTAATGTAATGGTTTGTGGAGCGCACGCCGCGTTGGTCTTTAGTGTTCTGTGTTTTTCCAATAATCTCGACACTATGATATATTTTGGCCAATTTATGTTTTTTGACGTGACAACGTCTTATAAATTGGTTTGCCGGGTGACACTTCAAGAAACTGCGTTACGCTCCGCTCACGTTATGCGCTAACAATGAGAGCGAGTGAGAGGCACGCGTCCTTTCCACTCGGGCATGGTTAGCCCGCCTAAGAGCGAGAGAGACTACTATACGAATGAATATTCACATTAAAATTATTTTACCACTCAAAGTCGTTGTCACGTAAAACTTTCGCCCGTATACCGACTTTACAGGCAACCAATTTTTTATATTTCAAAATTGAATTCTCAATTCACTGCCCTAGTGTACAATAACCAAGCTGTATAACGCAAGATGCTATATATTACACAATTTAAGGTCGAATTACGCAAGATTATGAATGAAAAATAACTACTTAACGAGTTATGCGAGTTTGTCTGTTACGCTTTCACGACTACTACCCAACCAATCGTCATGATTTATTGTATAAATATGATCAGGATATAGAAATGACAGAGCACATTTCATCAAGAAAAAAAATACTGTTACCGAGGTATAGACTAAATCTATATGACCAGGGACGAAGCCCTGAGCAAAACTTATCTATACTAATATTATAAAGCTGAAGAGTGTGTTTACTTGAACGCGCTAATCTCAGAAATTAATGGTTCAATTTCAAAAATTCTTTCAGTGTTAGAGAACTCATTTATAAACTATATATAATCAGGGGTGCAAAGCACTAATGAATAATGTTTCAGAAACGGATTTTTTTCCTTTTGAGAGCTTCCCGCTGCGTGCGCTGCGTAAACGCGCGGACGAAGTCGCAGGTAGAAGCTAGTAAAATTAAAGTTTTACTATATGATTGAACAAGGTAGTAGAGCCACGCTGAAGCTATTACTGGTTTCAGAATGAATGGGTCGGCTCGTCCGGAGTAGTACCATCCTCTCACAGAACACCGACGTGAAGTAACAGTGCTTGCATTGTTGCGTTTCGTTCGGTCAGTGAGAGCGTCGGAGACATACCTCCTCTCCCTCCCTCCTACCCACACTCCTCTCTCCCACTCCCCTTACCCCAAACACAGGATGGCCACGCACTTGTTACTCACCTGGTGTTGCTAGTGTCTATGGACGGTGGTTGTCACTTAACATCAGGTGACCCTGTCGGTTTGCCTCCTATGATATAAAAAAAAAGAATAAGAATTCCAGAGTAGTGATAATCCAGAAGTAAATAATATTTATCTTAAATGTATAAAAACATACAAAATTGTGTCTACAATTTGTACGTTATAAAGATAGTATGTATATCTTAAAACATTCATTGAGATACATAAAAGTGTTAACGACTAGTATAATGCTAATTTTAGCGAGGAACGTTGTTTTTATCGTGTCTCAGTCGGAAACCATGCTTAATCCATGCGAATAACGACATGCTAATGTCGCAGCCTTACTTTACAAGGGGGAGTTTCACTACGGCGATATTTTAAAAAATGCTCAAAAAATCGTGTGAATAAAGTATGACGGTAAAACTTCAGTTTTAAACTGTACAAAAAATATGTTTTAGAAGGGTCCTCTTTAAAATTAGTAAAATCAGAATCTAGTCGAGCTAATCATATTTGGTTAAAAATCTGTTAAAAACCCTTTGGTTAATCATATTTTGGGGTGTAAGGGGTGGCGAATAACATCTTAAGACCTGAGACACCCAAGTCAACCTCACCTGCACGTGGTGCACCCTGCTGATCGAGGAACGAGGCAATGGCGAGAGCGGGGTGGTAGGGTTTTACAGCCCGACTGGGTCGCAACCACCATGCATATGGCGAAAAAGCCCGTCATAGTGACTCGCTTCTGCGCGTCGCGTTTCGGGATCAGCCTGTGCATATCCAGTACCGGGCGACTTTCGTCATTATGGCCGGCATGACAGCGGCGACCGGCGATGGATAATCTGTCTCTCGGTGGTTGCCGATGTTTTTGGATTGTACTATGCTTAACATCAGGCTTAGTGCAGTCACTTTGTCGTGCTTCTACAAAAAAAAAAAATTTGGTTAAAAGTTTGTGATCCTAAACAGCTATGCGAGCGCTCACTCTTCAATCTAGAAGCTGTGTTGTGAAAAACATCAAGTACGATACAAGATCAAATTCAGCCCTTAAGAGTATAAAGCTTATAAATAGTTCTAGGCTGCGGTGTTCACATAACAACAACCGCAATAAAGACTGCTTTTCATTTAAAATCTTAAGATATCTTATGAGGCTTTTAGGTTTTTATTTCGATATAAAAATTAACAAAAATTAAACGTATCAAAATGTATCACTTCCGAATAACGTGGTTTATTGTTAGTAAAATAATTATTAGTAGTGAGAATTTTATCAGTATAATATACCTATACTACTATACCTATAGACATATAAGAAAAAAAAAAAAAACAAAAAAAGTGGATGTGGTCTTATGACCTCACGATAAAAATTTAAACTTTTAAATAACATTGTAGATACTACTTAACTGTATTCGGACATTTTTTTTTTTATCGAAGCACGACATAATGACTGCACTTTGCCTGATGTTAAGCATAGTACAATCCAAAGACATCGGCAACCACCGAGAGACAGATTTTCCATCGCCGGTCGCCGCTGTCATGCTGGCCATAATGACGAAAGTCACCCGGTACTGGATATGCACAGGCTGATCCCGAAACGCGACGCGCAGAAGCGAGTCACTATGACGGGCTTTTTTGCTATATGCATGGTGGTTGCGACCCAGTCGGGCTGTAAAGCCCTACCACCCCGCTTTCGCCATTGCCTCGTTCGTTATTCAGCAGGGTGCACCACGTGCAGGTGAGGTTGGCTTGGGTGTCTCAAGTTTTAAGAGGTTACTCGACACCCCTTACACCCCAAAATATACACTTGAAATATTACATTGTTTATACACAAAGCACACATAATATTATGTTATTATTATAATACGCAATAAAAAATGAAATTATTGGAATAATACAATCCTTGACAGACAGTGATGGGGCTGATGACGACTGAGAATCAGTAAACTCGATTTAGCGTTACCGACCCGAGCGTGACGAGTTACTTTCATTTACTGTTTGGAAACAATGCGCCTAAAGAAGTTTTCACATCAACAAGTTTTACTATGTATTTTCTGTCGTAGCGTTATATTTATTTTTTCTATAAGCGTCCCCAGTGAAACAACACCTTAGTGTATCATCAGAATAAAAAATACAAAGTATTGTCGCGGAGTTTAGTATCTTAATATCGGTTGATTATTCTTCCGAACATTACCCTCGTGCTGACCCCGTTTTCACTTCATTTAGGACGTCGCCTATTTAGGTTTTCTAGTAAAAACCTTTTTTATTCTTTTTTTTTTGGATCATACATTTCTTCTCTTTGGACCAGTACTTCATAGTATTGTAAGATAAAGTGCTTCCTAGTATCACTATATACCATAAAAAAAGAGTACCCCGCCACGTGTCTGTTGGCGATAAGCCCAAAAACTATTGGACGAATTTTCATGAGGTTTACAGTAGTAGATAAAGTTATTCATGAGAAAGGTATATAATTTGTCAATGTTTTTTCCTATCAGGGCGGGACAATATCTGCCGAGCCCGCTTTTTTGTAAGATAATTCGATATTTTCATTGTTCTTGGCGATTATAGCCAGTTTTCAAGTAGTAAACTACATCTTAATATTAAAACGATCCTAAGTCACATTTAGTTAATTATCTCATACACAAATTTAAAGTCTCTTAAAAGTATTCACGTTCATCTATTGATTACATAATTTAACTAAAATCTTATTTGAAAGAATATGGTTGTTTTATGATAGTGTGAAAATATGTAAAAATAAATGTCGATGTAACTAATATTGTTAAACTAAAAAGTTTTGTTTTAAATAATTTAATAAAGTTCTATTTTTACCGGAAAGCAATGTAGAGTGGAAGATTTGTAATTCATTTAATCCCACTACAGTGAAATTCACTCGAAAAACGAGTATATTCGATTATATATTAAGACATTTCGAAAAAAATATAAATTGCGAATTATTTAATTTATTTTTTAGCAACTCATCTTCAAGTAGATAATGATATTAGAAGATTCTTACGACCATTTCAATGTACTAACAACGTAACGATCTTCAAAAACTATGTTACGTGGTATTATTTCTCATACACTTCACTCGTGCACAATGACCAGACTATATTACGTAAAACACCACAAATATCACAAAATATAGAGCCAAATAACACAAGTAAATATAAAATCCACTACGTGCCATTCCCAGTTCCCGCCAAAAGCTCCGCGCATGATTTTAATCTGTCAATGTCAAAATTATATTAATCTGTGGTCACAAATTCGGACAGAGTAGAGAATGTTAGATATAGTCTATAGTAATTTGTTTACTCTTTGACAAAACAACAATAATGTTCGAATTAAAAAAATAAAATAAATCACCGTGGAATTTGTACGAATGAGCGACCAGTACTTAAAATAAATACCTTAATTAATCCACACGTAAACCGTACATGGGATGTAAAAGGTTAGTTAGATAAATAAGTTAGTTTTAATTAGAACCTTGATACGTGTGGCGGATGCCGTGGTCATGCATAATGTCGAACCTGGTGCTCCAAATAAGCCGCAAGAGGACTCCGCTTGAGTACTTCCATACGAAATTATGTTTACAAACTCAATTAATTCATATTAATTTTATGTTAACTATAGTCAATAGTTCTGTAGCGGTTAATTTTAAATAATTATCTATTATTGTTAACACACTTAGTTTAGTCAGGAGATTAAACGTTATCCTTACGAATATTAGCAATGTCATTGTGAGTGTGTTTGTTTCGGTTTCAAGTTTTAACTATTTATCATCATATCATAATAAAAATTTGAATACACGTTGTCAGGCATAAACTTTTCACTCGGAAAAAAGAGTACTGTTCTCGAGAAATCGGTTAAATCTATATTGAAGCAAACGAAGCCGCCCGCAAAAGCTAATTCAGTATAAAGTACAATTAAATGCTCGGCCTGGAAGTTCGCTACGTCTAATTCGACACAAAAAAAGTTAAAAAGTAATTTGAAAAAAATAAAAACACATTTTCATTTTGTTAACCTTCAGACAACAGAAACTTTCTATTTTCCGCCGTCAGCGTTTGATTTGTTCAGGCGCGCAATATAAAACACAGTAATCGATACAGTTGTGAGGATAATAAAAACAGGTAAAAAGCTAGTTAGACAAACACACAGTGCCAATGTAATTATTATGTGCGGTTTATTAAGCCGCTCGGAACGTATGCCAAACGGCACGACGTTGTATGCGATTTTATTAGAAATTCAACAAATACGCGCCACGATTGATAAATGCAAAGTTTGTTGTCTTACGCAACATAAAACTCGGCCTAGCTTATTTTTTATTACTATCATTAGGGGAACATATAAACAGTAGGGACAAATTTTCTACTCGCATTTAATATTTGGAATAACTATATTACGTATAACGTGGTAACCCGCTCACATAGGTATTCACACATCGGTCTTTCTAGGTAATATCCGTTTTCCTCAAGGCGTTAGCACGCCCTCTAGTCCTACCGCCCCTCACAATTTCGTTCTAGCTTAGGATATAACTGAATCTACATTAAAGTATTTTTTTTAAATATTGTGACTGGTAATTACTAAGATTAGGATGTAAACTTATCTTAAATTTAACGTCTATATCTATCAATTTGTACGTTAAATCATCATTTTTTTAGTTTATTTTATTTCAAGAGAAAATATTAATTTACTTAATAATACCAAATTAACTAAGTAAATACAACTAAGTCTAAAGAAAGCTGTGATTAAGTATAACTCAAAATATAATAATTCAATTATTATATCTGTGAAGCATATTTAAATATATTGTTACTTTTATCAATCTTTATATGAATAGATATATAAACAAAAATATTTAAACTATAATGAATTTAAAAAAATATATTAAAACTATACTTCCCAAGGTAAAAAATGTCATCAGACGAGTCACCTATGACGTTAATAAGTCGAAAACAAGATTTAGAATTACCCGCCAACCACAGATAATAATATTGGCACAAAACCTACTTATTAATGTTTGAACTATAACAAGCTAGTATTACACGGAAAGTCTCAGGGGTTCATTGCAGATTTCCGGACGTTATTGCGTACAAATCCAATAATAGGAACACTCTTGTAACATAATTGGAAGGGAAACGGTTAAAGAGATGTGTATTATAGCTTATTATCGATTCTGTTAAGTGCTTTAGTCTAGAATAATGTAACCTAGAAAATACCTCAATATAAGTAATTTCTGAAACAAGCTAATTGAATATGTCATCTTTGTCATTGTGACAGTAATTAGAATGCATGAACTATATAAATATAGGTTTAATAACCCATTTAATAAAAATATTAATGAGATTTTGGCGGAATTTTAGTCTGTCATATAGTGGATTTTATATTTTATTCATAATCTTGTGTTATTTGACTCTATATTGTTTAAATTTGGTGGTGTTTTACGTAATATAGTTAGTTTATTATGCATAAGTGAAGTGAAAGGAAAATAATACCACGGTGCATGAAATTCTGAGATGACACAAAAACTCCCTGGAAGGTTCTAACAAGGGATCCACCATCTTGTTAGAATATTGATTCACACGATGTTTAATATTGAAATGATCGCACGACGCTTGTGATATTATTGACTACGTGACAATGGCAGTAATAATCGGAAAGATTGATTGCCAAAAATAAAGTTAAAATGTAAAAAGAATGTGGTGTCGTGGGACACCAGGTAGGAATGAAGTTCCTTCGGCTAATGTAGAATCGACACAATTTACAAAAAAAAAAAATCATGCTCAATTTTATGTAATCGTAATTCAAACTATCAATTAAAATAACAAACTATGTCTCTTTATTTTTCTTTGACAACATAAAATCACATAGAAATAGAAATAATTACAAAAAAGGAGAAAGAGAAAGGTATTATACACTACTCGCTTGTGTATACGAGTGTCGCGCCTGCGCACGTCTCATTTAACGGTTTTATTCCACGCACTTTTCGTTACGGTTTTACTATCACATTTCTTTCAGTTCGGTCGCGCAGCAAAATCCCTATCTCCTCCAAGCCTGCCGTAAAGAACTTCGTTCCAAAAAAATAATTAAATGCAATATGTAAAATATGAAGTAGGTAACATATATGAATAACATAGATAAACATTTAGAAGGATCCCTTGAAATTCTATTTCCATGGGGCTTTTGCTTATTTTATTTTTGGTAACCAACCTTCAAAATTATTACTGCCAATATCAAGTAGGTGATAATATTAATAGTGTCTTTTGATAATTTCAATGTTCTTTTGGAAACCTTCTCTTTTATAACAAAATGGTGGCTCCCTTGTTAGAACTTGCCAGGGAATTTTTGAGGCATCTCAGTATTCATGTTCCGTCGTATTATGATACTTCTCATTCACTTTCTTCGTGTACAAGAGCCGAACTATATTACGTAAAACATCACCAACATTACAAAATATAGAGTTAAATTACACAAGATTATGAATAAAATATATAATACACTAGATGACACACTCAGATCCCGCCAAAAATTCCCATAGGGTTTGAATGGCATTTAACCTGGATACTAGCATTGGGACAGATTGGTCCAAGCGCGCTTTTTTAAAAATTTTTAAATTTCCCGCCATCGGCAAAGACATTTAGTACATGTACCATATGAGTCTATAAATCTATGGTCACAATAATATATTTAATTATATTCAGATTATATATGGTTTTTATATTATCATGTATTTGATATTATTTTCATAAAAATTATATCTAATTTAAAATATGTTTCGTTTTTTTTCTTATGATCGATAAAATATTGTATATTTTCTTGAAAGAAGTTTTATATGGAATAAGGAGAAAGAATAATAGTAAAGTTAATTGGCTGAAAACTATTGTTATCATATTCATTTGTCTAAATTATTCAATATTTAATTTGAAATATTCATATTGTAGTAGTTTAATGTATATTTAGTTCAGTATTTAATGTAAAATATTTTTTCTAACCTAAAAGTATAAATACAATAGCTAAGTTGGACATTTCGTAGTTCAGTACAAAAAATAGTTCTTAAAAGTTAAATAATAATGTAATAATACATTTTGTATAATAATTGGAATTTCACATTACATCATTTATAATTATTCAAATCTTGTAATAAATCCAGTATTTTTTTAAACCTTATACTGCCAAACTGTTTGCTAACCTTTGCATCATAAGGTCTATTTTCGTTTGTATGGCGCTTAAATCTTTATGGTTTTTCACTAATACTAAAAAAGATAAAGGCAGTGTCAAGAGATCAATAACATTTATATCACAATCTTAGAAATGATTTTCGTTAGCGTTAAATTAATACCTATCATAGATATGTCACATAAAACTTGTTATAAATCGTAAGATTTTCAGAGCAAAAGAGAACTTTTAGAACGTGTTTTATCGATATATCAATTTTAGGGATACCAGTGTAAAATAAAACTGTACGATTAATGAATGTTTTGTAACGGACTGCGGAAGTTTCTCGAATAAACATAATTAATTTTAACATGCGATAAAATGCATTTCAATGTTATTTATATGAAATGATCTAAATATTTGCACACATTAATCGATAAAACAAAAATACCGGTGTTAGATTACAGATTCTCTCATCTAATATTAATGAAGCACACTCAACCGGCGCAGACGAAAAATAAATATTTAATCTGTACAAATATTTAGATAACAAAAAAAAACCTTGGACTCGTCGATCAATCCAACGTTGCGCATTCGTTAAAACCGATCTGATTTTATATTTTATTTTTAATGTAATTACAAACACACAGACAATAAAGTAATCGAGAATCCATAACTTTCAACGCTGAAATAAACAAAAATCGCGGAACTGACAGATCGATGCAACGAATAAGAAATTTAAATGAAGATTTATTCGTGGTATAATTTTATTTCTTTTGATAACAAACACGTCTTGTTGGTTCATGAATCATGAAACACTGTTTTGAATGTTCTTTCATTTATATATCCAATGTTACTCAACTTTGATGACGTTCCTAACTACACAGAATTATATCTAATGAAAGAGTTTAAAACTACTCGTTTGACAAATAAAATAAATAATAGTCTTTGTTTTGGCGTTTCGAGCCAATGATATTATAAATTACCTACATGATATTTTGACAATAGCACGATAATGTACACACACATACGACGTTGTTTAGATATGGGCGAATTGGCGGGCAGCCCTAAAAAATAAGCTAACTAGCAAAGTTTCAACAAGGCGCTGTCGAAGCGTTTACATCGTATTTATATAATTGGTTTCGAGCTATCAATACAATACTTGATAAGTTTCCGATAAACGAAATAATTCATGTACCATTTGTACCTTTCAAAAATAGCATTTTTTAATTTCTGATTATTACTATTTACTATAATTACTATTTTAGTAACATAATATCATTAAATCAACATGGCTTCTCAGGTCTGTTTCTTGAAAAGCACCATGGCATTCAGCGTGTTAAAAATAAGCCCGATTCTGATTAGTTCTATGAAGGCAAAGTTCGCGGAAAAATAAACAAAAATATATCGTATAACGTAATATATGTCTAGGGCAAGTGAATTACAAAACCCATCCGAAATGCCAAACGAAGTTGTAAATGATTTATTATTAGCGAAGTTAGCAATTTCGGACGCGGCGTGGGAACTAGAACTATGTATACATTACAGAACGGTGAACACCCTATACGCGTTACGATTCTACCGATGTTTATTATTCATCACGAGGTCATGCGTAGGTTTCTCTATTTCATCGCCACTGCAATACATAATATATACTATGTTGCCGCTGCAACTTACGGTCCAAGTTTTAGTGGCATGCCAATTCATACAGTTAATAGGAGAAGCGAGCTAATTGTTGAAACCCACTGAATTGTTGTCGATATGCCAATTTGTTTAAAGACTACAAACGCATTCAAAGCGTAAATCAAACGTGTGTATGTCTTTTGGATATAATTTGCAACGTAAGTCAAACGCACTGACGACGGATGCGCGGGTTTCGTGAAATACATTGGATTATCTATTTCGAAATAGTGAATTTGCTGTAAATATGTATATATATCAACATAGCAAATCAAAGTTCTAACAAAATAGTAGTCCTTTTTTTAGAACTTTCCAAGGCGTTTTTGTGGCAAGTCGGAAGATTCTGATATGTTCAGTGGTAATAATTCCCATCCATTTCACTTCTGTCCAATAACAGGCATATACTACGTAAAACACCACAAATATTGCAAAAGAGTAAAATAACATAAGATTATGAATGAAATAACAGACTAAGATCCACCAACAAACTCCTATAGAAAATAATTCTATGGTTGATCGTTCAAGTCAAAAAAAAAATAACGTTCCATTTCACAATTACAAAATCTTATTATAAACCACAACTCACTGGTATGATTTGTACGTATAAATAAAATAAACGTCAGTGTATTATGAGAAACGGATTCGTTCTTGATTTTAATATTTATTGTCAAGCGAAAGTAAATATAACAAACGCCTTCGTAATTACAAATGTTCTGCGTAAACCGGTGTTCGTATTAAGAGGTGATAACTCACGCGTTGCCGCGGCCCGCCTCACTGTATGACCGTGAAAAAGTCACGAGCCGCGAGTTGGGGCGAGAAACGGGTCGTCTGCTGGGAAAATTATGTGGTCCAAGTAATAAGTGGAATGCATGTACTTTTAAAAAAATATTAAAGTGAGTTTATTTTTCTTTCGCCTCAAATTATATCTATCAGATGTCGCATTACCGCCGGCCATAGTGGTAAAGTGGAAGGCGCTTGGCAGAGAAGCCAAGGCCCAATATGGTGGCGCCCATGGTTCAATTCAAAACGATTCAATGATTTAAGTAAATATTGTGCTCATATTTTGAAGTTCATGTACCATCTGAATAAGACTGCATTTATTATGTATTTTGTACTATGGATACGCAGATTGAATTAAAAATGTATAGTTGAATAACTGTTGTCTACTATTGATTTCCCGTTACTATTCTTGTTATCATTTTTTATTATGTACTAAGGTTAAAACACAATTTTAATATCCTAAATCGAATAATTTTCAGAAAATTTTCATTTTAAATTTCTTAAGTTTTCAGTGGTAACCGTTATTTGATTGCAGTGTTTAGGTAAAATCATTTTTTGTGAAAAAAAATAAAGCTGAACCTACTTTAAAGCGTGTAATACCTACCATGGTTGCTAGTGGGTAGTGTTAACCACATACGACAACCTAGAAAGTGTAGCACGAAAACTTGCTGTAGAAATATGTGTTTATTTTTTGTTGTAGCACTTCACCTAACGCGGATATTATAAAATAGAATAAAAATGTAGTTATTTAAACACGCTAAACGGTTACGACTTGGACCACGCGCCCGCGACGTTGACCGCACTTCGATGCCAACTGCCAAGTGAGTCACAACCGCGATCTTGGACCTTGGATACAGTAGGCCGGTCAGTTCATACTAAATAAAGTTTCCCAGTTTCTAAGTGAAATAATATTTGCGATGGTTCGTCTCTTAGAATCTCCTTAAACTGAAACAATAATGAAATAAATGAGTAACGGTTAAATATTATAGGGGACGTCCATTATATTACGTGAGGAAATCAAAGAGGATGGGTCAAGCCGAATTTCACTAAATCTCAGTTAGTTACGGCTGAGAGGAGGTTCCGGCAAATATCATGTTCCTTTTCCGGATTTTTTTTTTTTGTACACTATAGTATACCGAAATCTGACACAATTATTTTTTTATAGTATTAATGAAAATAATAAGACAGAAAGAGTTTTTTTTTTAAATAAATCCAGCGTATTTTTCAAATTTTGCATGATGTCGGGTGAGATTAGGGAAGAGGCAGCCGGTCGAGAGAAATCTCTTTACATCTCACCAGGAGGAGGGGCGGGGTGGTCAAAAATCCTCAAAAACGCCACACGTAATTAATTTTTTTTTATGCCAAAAGGCAGCAAACACGCAGACGGCCCATCTGACGGTAAATGGTTACCGTCGCCTATGAACAACTGCAACACCAAGAGCATCACTGTTGTGTTGCCGACCTTGAAGAGCGCGTTTTAGTCCCTTCTTAAAGAGGCCCATATCATAACCCTAAGGAAAGACGGTGCTGGGCATCCCATTCCACAACGCTAGCATACGCATAAGGAAGGTGTGCGGGAGAGCAGCCAGCGGCGGAAGGTGCGAGTCTGAAATGGTGATGAATAGACACCCCCTATATTTTAAAAGAATTATTTTAATACGCATAAAACCCACGCCATCGATAAATCCACAGGCAAATCTTTATATAAGTCTCTCCACGGTACAATGGATTCACACTCGAACAGCTTCGGTCCGTCGAACCGTGAAGATAACAAGATATTTTTACTAAGAACACTTTATACATTCATACCGACATTATACTCATGCGATGTGGACCTTATACGGTATACTAGCGACCCGCCCCGGCTTCGCTGTGTGCAAAATGCTTATACAATAGCGCCCTTGAGTATTTAACCATTTAGATTTATTGTATAGCACAGTTCATCAATCATAGAAATTATGTTAGGAACTTCAAAAAGCAATCACCTGATACAAAAACAGACTCACAACAAGTTGAAATTCTATGTATTTCCACGTGTATTCTTTTCCATGTACGTCTTTGGAATAAACTCCATGCGGCGAAGTTTCGGACTCATAAACCTTCGAGAAACGAGCCTGCTCTTTTCTCGACGGTCGCGGTAATACATTTGTGATACACCTTGTATTGCAGGCGTCCATGGACAACGGTGACCAGCATGTTTGCCTGCAGTCGTATAAAAATATTTTTTTATTTATTGTATGCGATTTTAAATCCATGATACCCTGATAGTTATTGAATTAATATACATTGCCAATCTTAATGCACATTAAATGCCCAACGTAACTAAAGTACCTATGTAATTAGATAATTTTTTATTTATAAAAAAACAATTGTATTCAAGAATACATGTAAGCAATATTATATAAAAAACAAATAGTTCTTAGAGAACAATCCGCTCCGCCGCCTACGGATTAAGTATACAATTTTTTAAATTTTTAGGTTGTAAATAAAATCAAATAAAGTAATGATAATTGACTAATAAGGCTAATCTTAAAATACAGTAAGAAAGTTAAAATAAAATGAAATATAATAAAACAAGAAAGTAAAATAAAATTACAAAAATAAACGAATATATGTATAAAATAATAATAAATAAATACCCAATAGTTACTCACAGATACGATTTTGACGTATACAATTTAAAAAAACGAAAGCAAGAATAGGTGCCGACCAAAAGTCTGCAGAATAGAAAAAAATTACAATAAAACAAGTTAAAAAGCAACAGACAGTCCTAGCATTAAAATCCTACCATACTTAAAATACTAAATAACAAAGTAAGATATAACACTCTGTTTTATGGCTGTTTAATGGAAGCTGATGGAAAAATATCAATTTCAATGAAATGATTATATATTATTATTATATATATATGTATATATTATATATATATATATATTATATAATCTAGTGACTGTATAATGGTGCTCGCTCGTTTGTCTTATGAAATACTATATTCAACAAAATCACGATAATATTCTTGATATGTTAGTTTTGGTGTTTGAACACTATAACATCTGATGTAAAATAACGAAGTGGCCTCAGATGGTAACGACGTTGGCGTCTAGACCTAGACATAGGATTAGGTCTACAGGCAACTAACTCTCAGTTGCGGTTGCTGGAACACATTGACATGTTCTTAAGGACTTATCATCACATAACATTCTTATAAAACCCTTAAAAGTTACATAGCGTTCTTGTAGTAATAATATTCGTTCAATAGGACAGGCGAAGGTATTAATCCATACTGCCAATTTTGAAGTTGTTACTGTAGGTAGTTCTTATGTATTCTGTAGCCACTTTTCTTCTGTGCCCAAGTTAATGTAAAGACATAAGCGCTAAAGCTTTTGTATAATATTTCGTAAATTTTTTAACCATCTTTTGTATGTTCTTAATCTTTAAGTAGTGTCTTTTGCCAATTCTGAACTTAATATGAATAGTTCTTAGGTATTCTTTAGTTAGTTGTCTTCTATGTCCAAGTTATTGTAAAGGCATAAGTGCCAAATCTTCTATACAATATTTCAGCATTTTTTTATCTTCTTAATTCTCGAGTCATCATAAAACATCCTATCTTTGCCGTACCGTGAAGCTGTGGAACAATCTCCCGGCTAGTGTGTTCCCTCCTTCCTATAATATGGGGTCCTTCAAGCGTAACTTGAATAGGCATTTACGCAGGCCGGCATGACAGTGGCGACCGACAAAGGATGACGTATCTCTCGGCAGTCGCCGTTGGTTTTGGATTGCACTGTGCTTACCATCAGCCACAGTGCAGTCACTTTGCCGTGCTACTATAGAAAAAAAACGAAATTGTTCAAATATGTCTTAGCGTGGAGTTGATAAAGTCATAGGTAGGTTTAAATTTATCTGGGCAAGTTAGAGTCAAAGTGTCGTGCGATTATTTCAATGTTTTAGCAAGATGGTGGCTCCCTTGTTAGAACATCCAGGAAATCTTTGTGGCATCTCAGAATTCATGCTCCGTGGTGTTATTTTCCATTCCCTTCACTTATTCACAATAAACGAATCATATTACATAAAACACCATCAATTTTACACGAGTAACACAAGATTATGAATAAAATATAAAATCCACTACGTGACAGACTAAAATTCCACCAAAAACTCCCAAAGCGTTCTTGATTAGTAGGATTTGGAAATATTCTATCAGCTTAGCGGTGAATCGTTTTAGCCCTAATAATTTTTTTTTTTCGAAATGACTTCGCTATTGACCCAGCAAGGTCTTAACAGCTTCACCGGACTACTAAGGCGAGCGCTTAAGGCACCCAGCCGATTTTATTTTGGCAACCAGCTCAAGGGTGCACGGCACACCTCGGCTTGGCTGTTACTTGATACATGCAATTCGCGACCTATCTTAGCTAACCTAGCTAACTATTCATATATGTATGAGTTGTTGAAACGTATATGTGTACCAAGCATACAAGCCTCAACAACTCCTCTATATGTTTATTATCGGAAAATTGAGAGTTTTTCAGTTCGATAAGGGAAAAAAAAAGTAAACCCTTCCACTTTCATGTGTAAGCGTGTAGCGTGCACGTGTGTGGGGGTGATCGTGTAGTATTGTAGCGTATTGCGCAAGCAACGCACTCAAGGGCTCCCTACCGAGAGATTGAACCTAGGCTTGAGCCGCTGCTGTGGGAGGCCTAATCGGGTAAAAAAACCGTTGGGTTTCGAACCTTCGCCCCGTCGCGTTGATCGTTGAGTATAATATAAAGAACGTTACCACCGGACCACGCCAATTTTTTAACCCTAATAATAGCCTGTAGTAGTTAAAGATTATTATTAGTAATTTTTTCTTCCAAAAATTTTCAATTAAATACCTCGGATCCGAATAGAGATTTCGTTTGCATCGTGGTTTCATAAAATCACACAATTTATTTCATTATGACTAATTTAATTTAATAATTCCATAAAAAAAGCCGTATGTAAATTAATAATACTCTAAGAGCCCTCTATCGTCCAGTAAAAGTTTCTTCTCCAGAGAGTAATTGAAACAAAACACAGTCATTTCAATTTTATTTACATGAGTACAATAGAAGCGAGCCTCACCTTATAATAAATGTAAAGCAAATATTCAAAATTACAAATAGAAACGTGAAAATAGATATGCAACAATCAAAAATAGAACGTTTATGTAGAGAGCACCTGACGAAAAACAATATAATTACATCAGTCATCGGGCAGCTACAATTCCTGTTAGTGCACTCGCTACTGTGTTGCCAGTCATTTATCAAACGTTCCGTAAAATTCCGATATCTCTGAGAATTTTCAGTAAATAGTCAAACTGAAACTCCGTGTATGGGGGCATGTAAAGTTTTCATGTGAAACATCTATAGGCGCGGGTAAACCTGAATGTTGGCGTGGCGACGACGCGACGATCGCATGTGCAAGCGACTGTGCGCAATCTCTCTTGCCGTAATGAGCTCGCATACCTATAGTGTAATTTGAGGATTTGAGATTCGTTCGTTTCGAACAATTTCGATGTTCGATGTTCCATGACAGCTCAATTTCTTTTTATGTGTACAGTTATATACAATAATCTTGAAGAATAATCTTTGGGCTTTGACGAAACCAATTAATAAGGAATTTAAAGGAAAATGAGAGATACAAAATCGGTGGTATAAATGTAAATAAAACTATTTTAAAAGTAATTTTAAGTATACCAGTAAAACAATAATATAATAATAATAATATATAATTCTTTTGTCCATATGTATGCAAATTAACTCCTAAACGGTTGGATAGATTTTAATGAATTTTTAGTGTGTGTTCAGGTGGATTCAAGAATGGTTTATACTCACAATTGGACGCTGTAGGTGGCACTGCGGTTGAATTTTAGTGTTACTTTTATTAACAAGGTAGGACAACATCCGCCGTGCCCGCTAGAAATAATATTATAGTAATATTATAAAACTTAACATTCTTTGGGAACATCAGTCAGACTAATCAATAACAAGACTTTTATTTCATTTATAGTTTAGAACATGCAAAATTTTATGATGATTGGTTGAGTATTTACGGCTTGAAAACGTAACAAATACACTCACATTCGTGTTTATTATATTAGTAAGGATTTCTTGAGGAATATTACAGGTTATCTAATCAAACTACGTTCATTACTAGCGGAGCAATTACCTCACAAAACGTAAGTTCGAAGCGTGCACTTTTTTTTTTTTAACTTTATTTTTGGCAATTAATCTTTCCGATTATTACTGCCATTGTCACGTAGTCAATAATATCACAAATTTCGTGTGATCATTCCAATATTAAGCATCGTATGAAACCATATTCTAACAAGATGGTGGATCCCTTGCTAGAACCTTCCAGGGAGTTTTTGTGGCATCTCAGAATTTGATGCTCCGTGTTATTATTTTCCATTCACTTCACTTATGCATAATAAACTAACTTTATTACGTAAAACACCACCAAATTTACACAATATATAGTCAAATAACTCAAGATTATGAATAAAATATAAAATCCACTACATGACAGACTAAAATCCCGCCAAAAAACTCAAGCGTGCACTTTAACGAGGTCTAAACAATAATGCAAGTAGGCGGACTATCCATGTAAATAAAATCATGAAACTGGCAAACATTTCTGGGACATGTGTTGAAGAAAGAATAACATGAAAAAGTTTGAATTTATTTTATTCAGTAAGACATCGGGCATCATTGATGTATGGAAATAAACAAATCTCGGTAAAAGTTTTAAACCTGGCAATATTAGCCGTTAGGCAAAATAAATAACATTTAGTGCGATCGACGATAGGTGCAATCATTGTTTATGTCCATAAATATCATTTACGACGCCGTCTAGCATATCGGGTGAGTATCTTCGAATATTAACGTATAGTACGCGATCGCGGCCATATTTTTTATCACACGACTTACCATCACATCAGTGTATGGACCCACTGCGTAGCCATAAACATCTTTCCAAAAGAAATTATTGGCATAATCACTTGAATCAGCCCACAACATATTGCCGATTTCAAAATCTGTGAATTCTAAAGTTCTATATTTTCCAAGTAAGCGATAGTGAAAATATTTTATATTACACGACTACCCATCACATCAGCTCATAAGAGACCCCACAACAGGACCATAAGTATCTTCCCGAGGGAAGGTATGTGCATAATCACCACGCCAGCCCACAACGTATTGGCGATATCAGTCTTCGAGAAATCCACGTCCTATGTTTTCTCAGTATGCGATCATAGTCATATTTTTCTATGAGACTAACTGTAGAACCATAGACCTCTTCTGAATAAAAGATGTAGACATATTCACCCGCGCCATCCCGCGACCTGTTCCTTATTTCAAACTCTGTGAAGTTTACAGTTCTATATTTTTCCACATAAGATGTTATTACGATAACGTTTCTCAGGTTTAGATTTGTAATTGTAATTCTGAATTTACGCGAATAACGAAAAAATCATTGACACATGTCGGGGTTCGAACCTACGGAAATCGACTTGACAATCTACCGATCAAACTTGTAGGCCACTACAACTTTTTATTTTTTGTCCTGTAATTATTAATCTCGGAACAACATCGTTCGAGAAGTCACGACCATAATCGTGTTTAAAAAAATGTCTATGAATCCCCATAAATAATATTTTTATGACATTATTAGCGAAGTAGAAACATTAAATTCAAGTCGTAAAATTGTGCACCTTTGTGTACGCTATAGCTTATTCAAGTTATTTGAATGCAAACAATATTTTATATCCAAACAATAAAATGAAATGTTACCAAGTATAAATCAACGAATTCATCACGTTCTTTGTGTTTGGACATCGTTTTACAATAATAAGATGTCGTATTATAGACAATTGTTGTGTTTAATATAAACCGAATTGTTAATTCACAACCCGTTTTGATTTTAACCTGTAAAATATAAAGAAATTTCTTTACAAGTTAAACATCTGAATAAAATCTTCTATGTGGTTAAAAGAATATCTCCTCAATCTTCATACTCCTTCATACTTATATAGGAAGTGTTTTTATCTGTTGATGATTATACACACATCAAAAAAGTCTAAGCAACATGCGTGATATTACAAATTTTAACATTTCTATTAATTAATTTCTAAGTATTTACTCAAACAAAGTGCGTTGGTAAGTAAACTTTTTTGTTATTGATGACATACTGGCTGGTTGTAAAAAAAAAATTTGATTATGTTTTGTTTTTTCATAAAATTCAAATGACTGCGAATTTGTTTGAATCTAAGTGCGTTTTAATTGCTACGTTTAGTCTTGATTTTATAATTTTACCAACCATTTAAATAAAGTTAGCGACAAAATTGAATTGTTAGATATTCTTTACGTCATGAAGCGACGTCATTTGATGGCAGATGAAATGCAAAGAGTTGTAGGGATGTTGCAAGCGGGAAGTAATCAATCTCAGGTATCTCGACATTTTGGCATTCATAGAAGTGTTATTTGTCGTCTTTGGCAGCGCTACAATAATACAGGAGAACCCGCGGAACAGCATCCAGGCTGTAAAAGGAGTACAACCACTCGGCAAGACCGGTACATACACTGACTGCAAGACGCCAGCCGATGTTAATTACTCGAGAGATAAGTTTGAAGCTACAAATTTCAAGTGGTGTTGATGCGAAATCGACTGCATGAGTACGGCCTACGAGCTCGACGCCCAATCAGGTGCCCACCGATACGTCACGGGAATCGCGCTCGTCGATATGAATGGTATAGAGAACGCATAACATGGACCCAGGAACAATGGGATAAAATTATGTTTTCCGATGAGTCACGATTCGGGTTTAAGCCTGATAAAAGAAGAGTGCGAGTGTATCGTCGGGCCGGAAATACTGAAAGACTCAGGTGCGTTCAGGAAGTTCATCCATACAGCGGCTCAACAGTTATGTCATGGGCGGGTATTATGAAGAACAGGCGAACTGAGCTCGTTTCTGTAAATTGAAACATGAATGCTGAAAATTACATTGTGGATATTCTCAGACCTTATGTCTACCCATTTGCACAAACCTTTGGCTCCGATTTTAAGTTAATGCATGACAATGCGCGTTCACATACAGCTCGGCGAACCAGTGAATACTTTGCAACGGAGAACATTCGGGTATTGCCCTGGCCTGCACAATCGCCAGATCTCAACCCCATCGAGCACGCATGGAACATGCTCCAGAGACGTGTTTTGAAGGACTTGGACGGAGCGACAACAACCCAACAGCTGAAGGATTTGCTACAATTCCATTGGGAGCGAATACCGCAAGATGACATAAACAATCTCATTAATTCAATGAATAATCGTTGCCGACAAGTTCTGAATAGCAGAGGAGACCATACTTTGTATTAAATTGTTCTATTCTTTCACAATAAATACATTTTCTTTAGAAATTTTATTAAAAAAAAAAAGTTTAGTTTCTTATGTATCTTAGTTTCTACAGTATATTCTAATATTGTTCATTTCTGTTATTAACAGAACTTATAAAGACAACAGCTGTTATTTTTACATCATAGAACCCTAAAGATATTATTTTAAAAATAAAATACGTTATAATGTGAAGAACCATCTTAAAATTTAAATTAGTACATGTTGCTTAGACTTTTTTGATGAGAGTATTATGTGTGTCATATTGTAAAATCTTCAGATCGTTGTTCGTCTCTCAAGACGGTTTCCAAGTTGCAAGAACTGGGGTTGGAAGTTCTCAGCCATCCGCCCTACTCACCAGACCTTGCTCCTACAGACTACTAGATACTTTTTCCAGAATTTGGATAACTCATTGGCGGGGAAAAAATCAATACCCGAGAGGCAGTACAAAATGCCTTTGAAGAATTTGTTGCCTTCCGTCCAGCTGATTTCTTTAAGAAAGGCATCAATAAACTGCCACTGCGTCGGCAAAGATGCATAATCAATGCATCATGGGTGATTACTTCGATTAATACAAATAAAAATACATGAAAAAAAATCGTTTAAATTTTTTCATACATAACGACAATTTCATAGGTAAAGACCTAATATTTAGTATAATGTTAGTAACAATTCACAATAGAAGTGGCAGAAAAAATAACGTTAATATTTTTAGACAGTCTGTGTATATATAATTGTTAAATCAGAAATAAATGTTTTTAGTTGGAACATACTTTCTAAAGTATTTAATTAAGATAACACCAATTTTTAATATCGATTTCCTAACACAGATATTCTTAAAACTTTCTAGAATACTTCTTACTACAGTCGAACTGTACGTAAACTCGTTTGTACAATGAGCTCGCATCTAAGCACATCTCATTAGATATATATGACCGTCGAGATGTTGAGTTTCAAAAGAAATTTAATCACATTGTGTATCTATGACTATTGAAGTAACTAACATTCAATAAATTATATTTCATATTCTTGGTTATATTTGACATCTTGTTTTCTTTTCCGTAGGTTAAATTTAGTTTTTATAGATGAATTCATTTTTACTAATTCATTTATTCTTGTTCTATTTTGTTTCTTTGTCAAATGTTTTTCAATAGTTAATATTACATAATTTAATTTTTAGTTGTAAGTTTTCAGTCTAGTATACTCCTTATTATCGTTATTATATTATTCTTCGGATTGTTGACTATAGCATTATTATCCACGATTGTAAATAAATAAAGAGTTACTAGACGAAATGCTTATTGTTATCTCTAGAGTGGTCGAAATGTAAAATACTACTGCAGGAACATATAGTTGTTGGGCGAATTTTTTTAAGTCATGTTTTGTTGGTTTCGCACTTAGAGGTATTAGTAATTTAAGGGAGATAGGGATGATCGCAATTTGATACGATTCACTTCTCTTTCACTTGACACGTCACATGAGCATTATATTAAAAGTCACCAAGACTTGTCAGTTATGATTCAGATGCAAATTAGAGAGTCGTGATCATTTCAAAATGATTTAGATCCATGTGAAAGAGTCGTGGTAATCTCAAAGTCCGTTAAATGTTTTGAGATTAACAATCTCATGCTAGACAAAAATATTGAACGATTTGATAACAGACTCCTTCTCCATCAAGCCCAAAAGATCGAATGGACATATACGAAGATTTTCACAAAGCATTATATGACCTAGTCTCTTGGTACTAAACCTGGAGCATTCTTGAAGCAAATGTTGAAAGTTTTGCATAGATGTATTATCGCAGGGGTAGGTATAATCGTCAATAATCTAAAAACGATTAAGGTGTCGCTTACAATACCCATGACCAGTTAATATTTGCGTCATATGGAAGAAAACTCCAATTGGTATCATGATTGCTATTTATTTTATGATATTTTTATTCTTATTTCCAGGCGATGCTGTTTTACGCGCCTCGTTGGCTGTGGAAATCATGGGAGGGCGGGAAAATCCGTGCCCTCATGATGGACCTCGATGTGGGTGTCTGTACGGAGATAGAGAAGAAGACGAAGAAGAAACTCATCCTGGACTACTTGTGGGAGAACCTGAGGTACCACAATTGGTGGGCCTACAGGTATTATCTCTGCGAGGGGCTGGCTCTTGTCAATGTTATAGGTAAATCTTTTTGCTTATTAATTTATTACAAGTAGATTATTATTTCAGGCAATTAACGCTTTGACTTCTCTAAAACTTTCATAAGTTTCTAAATAAATAAAAAAATATAAGAACCATAACTTTGTTAAAATCTATTTAAGACTAACTGATAAACAATGCACAACCAATATTTTAGGAGCATGAAATGTTAACTTATTCCTCAGATATCCACTATCAATAAAAAATCCCACAATTCAAATACAAGAGCCTTGTGGATTGTATTCAGTTTGGATCCTAAAGAGCTCATGGAAAAGAGTTAACTAAAGACTCGATCGGGGTTTGTCAATATTTCATTTTGTTGTTGTAAGAAGGTGTCTAGACAAAATTTGCTCTAAACGTACCTTTACTTATAATTATAGGAACTAAGTAACATATTAGATAATCGTGGATCTTAATAGCGACCTATGATAAATAGACCTTAGTTTGATCTACGTTCTTTTTGTGTTTACTTAGGAATATGTCTCAGCTGCAATGGACTCCCTAACATCAGGCGGACTACATGCCTGTTTGCAATTCCGTATCGTAACAAATGATTTCGATAAAATAGAAGCTGAAATTTGCATAAAGAATTAAACTCTATAATAAATATAATGCATTTCGAGAAGCTATGAAATTTCTTTGAAATTGATCAATAAATAATGATGTGCCTCATAAGAAAGCTCAAGTTTACTCCAAAGCAAAGAGGATTATTCTTGGTTATTATATGTGTAATCGAAATGGGGAAACTCGTAAAAGATTTAAATTTTTCGTCAAAGCGCACAGAATTGATAGACCTAAACAACATGAGGTAATCATCATTGCTCGTAGAACAGTTGACTGATGAAGAGTAGAGATCTCGAGTGGGCAAACTTGCCATAAGGTAGCCCGATATTCGGGTGAAGATTGCGGGAACACACTAGACGTGAAGAGCGCAAGGCTGGACACTAAGGCCATCTTTAAAAAAATGATCAGTTGGACGTCTCTTGGTTGGACGTGTCATGATGTTACAATACTGTACTTGCGATCATCAATATGGCCTCAGGAATACAGTCTCATTGCCGTAGGTACAGGACACAATAAATACTGAACCATCTGATCGTAACCCCAAAAAAAAAACAGTTACGGTCTGTACTGGTAGCTATATTATAGCTCGTATTATCTCAACAAAAAAGGAGACATCTATTTCTACCATAAAGATGAAAAAGGACAACAAAAAAGCCACAAGACAACTTTTTAGAGAAAACAGTTTGTGCACGCAATATTTTTATTATGGTATATTTTGTGCAGACATAGCGGACGTCGGCTGCCGCGGCATCTCCACCCCGCGGATATAAAACCGATGTTGCGTTATAAAAGTGCTTTTATGTACGTTTTAATTCAATATCATATGATTTACAACGGGGAGAGGGCCAAGGTACGTCGGTATTGGAGCCGGCAATGTTTAGTGTAGCAAAACCTCTCCGTATATTTTGGAGTACATTATTACATTACATAAGGATATCAACGTATTGTTTCTTATCAATCTGAATTGTGTAATATAAAAGAAAATGTATACAAAATCATAATAATATTGTTACATTAATATATGATATATTTTTGACAATTTAATGTATACTGACAATAACTAGACTTTGTTAACTACCAGCATAATTAAAAAAAAAAAAAATATACACAAATTGGTTAGTCTAGGTAATAATGTTAGATTGAAAGAAAGAAAGAAGAAAGAAAAATTATTGTTGGAGAACATAGCATACAACAAGTCAGATAAAGTTAACGTTACTTATTGAAATCTAACAATGACACTCCCAGCTACATGCTGCAGTACAACTGGGTGGTACTGCAGCGCTCATTTTCAATGGGGGCCCAAGTAAATTACGGACGTATAGCCGGTATTTTGACAAAAAATATTACACCCAAATAGTACTTATAATATCTACACAATAAATAATAATAATAAAACAATATAGATATTGAAAAAAAAATGTTACAAAATATTACAAAAATATGCCTGTATGAAAAAGCTCCTTACTATTTCGGCTGCACCTTGACCACCATAAGCCTGAGAATACATAACGAAGATATGTATTACAGACATGTATGTAACAGATAAATAAATAAATAAATAAAGATAAATTTAAAGTACGTCTAAAGTCACAAAAACACATGACCGTATTGTTGGACAATAAGTTTGAACACATTGTCATGGACTTTTTACTGTTAATAGATTAATGTATAATTAGTAAGTCGATAATAGAGAAATCCGAAAATGACTTCTGTATCGCGCACTCACTGTGCAACCATTAAAAATATAACTATTTTATGTTATAAAAAAATATGGTTACGAATTTTCTTAAAGTTGTAATGAAGCAGCATATAAAAACCCTCAGACGAGTTTATTACGGGCTATTCTCGATAACTACGATGTTTTCCAAACCAGTGACAGGTTTTTGATGTTTATAAGTGCCTTTTTAGGACCTAAATTGAGTAATTTTACCTTTACTTAAACTCTTGTAACTTTATTGTTACAACAAAAATAGTAACAAAAGTATTTTTATTAATGTGGAACAATAACTTGATACGTGAATATTTTATAAAAAAATTGACATTAAATAAATAGTAAAACGATGTTAATAAAAATTACAATAATAAATTTTTTTTAATGTAAGTTCGACCGTGTGTAGCTCTGAGAGCGAAGATCATTCAAAAGTCGTATCACGCGCCGCGGCATATGGCTTACTAATATATCAGTTTGATGTTTAGGTCCATCCTTAAGCCGGGTAACACGTTTATAATAAAAAATACAACACTCGATAAATCAATAATATTGGTACAGAGCAAAATAATATAACGGTTTGTTATATATTTCATAATTTGATTTAACGTTATATAAATTAGTAAGATCTGCTTCGTGTGCGGTTTCCAGTCCGTGTTAATAATGATTGCTCGTGTGCTGACGGACATAAAACCATTCCGCCATCGTATTTCTCAAGTTTATTTATAGGATTTTAGAAATCAGCGTCGAAGACGTTACAAAATTATTTACGAAATATATTTTTACATAAACAAAGAGGTATTCTAATGTTTTAAAATCTCGTATTCATTTGAAATGTCATTGTGAAGACTGTGTATACATTATATAAAAATTGTTATACCTGGGATAGATGAACTAGGTTACGCTGGAGTACGTCAACTTCTGAACTATTCAAGCGACACTAATAGGGCATGATTCCAATATAAATAGGTTATTATTTTGTCAATCCTTATTACAGACTTAAAATGCAATGTTAAGATAATATTCGTTATTATTAAAATGCTTTTATTATCGGAATTCTTGTATTGGCATCGAAGTGATTTGAGGGCAGACGCTATGTTTTACATTTTATCTCATACTAAGGTGTTCTACTCTTGATCCGCACTTTATTTTTGACATTTTAACTCTAATGCTAATGCAATATTAAATTGAGAATAACAAGATATTATTATAATTAATTAATTACAATTAATAGTTAATGTTTTTTTAAATATTATTATTTTTTAAATTACTAATTCGAATTTGCCGAAATACGCCTTTATGGCGACTTCATTGTTATTAACCGACTTCAAAAAAAGGAGGAGGTTATCTTTTTAGGTTTTAGGAATTATGTAGTAAAGCTTTCGGTATGCCGTCATGATTTTTTTTTTAATTTAAACAGCGTTTCTTGTTTACTTGCCTTTCTATTCCACCTAGTATAACAGATATTCTTACTTACTTACTGAAGTAAATAAGCAAATCACTGCTTTACAAGTTTATAGATTATCCAAGAAAGGTCATTTCATAACTGATGTCGTGATGCCTGATCACTTTATTTTGTTCCCAGGGCAAATGTTCCTAATGGATCGTTTCTTCGACGGAGAGTTTATGACCTTCGGACTGGACGTTATCAAGTACATGGAGTCCGATCAAGAGGATCGTGTGGACCCCATGATTTACATATTTCCAAGGTATTTATAGATTTCATTCATTTATTTTTCATCAAACAGCAAGGGTCCATTTATATAAATAAGTCACTACACTACACAACGAGCCCAATCCGATATAAAATATGAAGATCGTAAAAAAGAACTAAAAACCTTATGGACAGCAAAGGAAAAGGACAGGAAAGCGTTGATAGTTTTTGACTGTAGCTCACACATAGGCTGCTAATGTAGGAACATTGGCTAAATGTATTGAATAAATATTTACTTCATCACTACAACGAAAAAACTTACCGATTAAGATATTAACTCTTACTGCGAACGCTCTACGTTCTCTTTCGATGTCATAATTATCTCTGATTGTGTTTGTGATAATTTGTCCATTATATTAAAATTTATATATTTTGTTTATTGGCTTGCCATAGAGATTGATAGGTGGTACATTTTCTAATAAACTTTTACCATCAATTGTTTCAACTTATTTATCCTAATACCTCAATTTAGAACCATATCTATCAATTTTTAATTTAAACGAGCGTATTAGACTGTTTGTTTTGTACTTACTCAGAGCGAAAATAGAAGATTTAGCGTCAAATTCAGCAGATAACAATTTTTCTACGATATAAAGATTCTATGTAATTATTTTCAGAATGGTAAAGTGTACAATGTTCAACAAATTTGGATCATCAGGCGAGGTGGAACGGCACGATGCGCTGTGCATCCTGCCCCTCAACGTTGTCAACGAGAAGATATACGTCTTCCTCTGGTTCTGGTTCGTCATCCTCGGCGTCCTCACCTTCATCACCCTCATCTACAGAATCATAATCATCTTCTCACCGCGCATGCGCGTTTACATGATGCGTATGCGGTTCCGACTCGTCAGGCGCGACAATGTCGACACGATCGTGAGAAGAAGCAAGATGGGCGACTGGTACTTACTATACATACTCGGGGAGAACCTCGACTCGGTCATATTCAGGGATATAATGAACGAGTTCGCGAACAAACTGAACCACAACTACCAGCACCACATCCACGGTGTGCCGGACGCGTGACCCCCGATACCCGGCTGGGTATTTCACACGTGACTGACGTCGCTGCAGCGCGACATGCACCCGCCCGTCTGAAGAACCCTATTTTAAGGGAACTTTAGTTAAAGCGGTTTGTGAGCGCTGCAGCGGCCCTCGAACGCTCCACAAAGTCAGGACAGAGGTGTGTCAGAGACTTCTTCGATCAGCACATATTTTTTTATAATACAAATCGAGTAACAGTGCAATTATTCTAAACACGCAATAATAGTTTGTACTTAATCTATAAGAATGTGATCTCAGGAGGAACTTTAACGAAGGCCTTTCGAAAGTCTATAACAGATGCCCCGTGTACCAGTGTTCTGATTTTTAGGACTCTTTACTAGTTGTAATTCGCTTTGTTCTAAATTAGATTCTACCGTACAACAAGGTGAGCAAGACGAATGAATAATACTCGAGCTATTTTTACAAGACTCTCCTAACTTGCGAGGTATTTTGACAATATTAATAAAGCAATAATGAATGATAAGCATTTTATAGTTTAGGATGTAATGTTGAGTAGTTTTTGTTCGTAGATTATGGATGCGTATATTAAAACATACAACTGCCACTACATTGTTACACTGATTTGACTTTAGCGAGTGAAAAGTTATTTTTAAATAGATAATTAGAATTTTTAATTACATGTCTTTCCAACATAGGTATTTTCTGAATAGATTACAAACTGGTGAAAAGTCGAAAAATATGTAACTATTTTTTTTTCTCGAACTGACTACGTACGCTATTGACCTGGCAAGGTCTTTACAGCTTCACCGGACTACAAAAATATGTAACCTTTAGTGAAAGTCATGCGAAAACAATAAAGAAATTAATTATTAATTGGACCTTTTTTGTCTGATTCCAAATATGTATCCGAAAAACCAATAGATGCTTCCTTATTTCTTTGAACGGCAGAACCATGGTGTAGAGGATCAAGTGTATATCGTCAATGAAATACAAACCCTTTATTTCTAAATATGTATAACATTACAATGTGTCTTGGAGTAGTTCGCGCTTTTAAATTACTTCAAACCCTTTATTTCTAAATATGTATAACATTACAATGTGTCTTGGAGTAGTTCGCGCTTTTAAATTACTTCATACAAGGTTTTATCATTCATCAACCAGGCATCGAATTGGAGAAGGAACTGCTATAATAACCTCGAAGTGGCTCATTATTGAGATCGAATTAGTGCTTAATGATTTTGTATATATTCCTATGTTAGACAGTATAGCAGTATTCAAATTAATAATTGTTCGAGGCAGAGTTCACGCGCTATATATTACAAATTTACCGGAAAACCTCATAAACAGTATAAATAGTGTCTCGCGAAAATATAAACAAAACTGATATAGTTATTTTTCTTTGTTTTTTTTTTATGGTTTAACGAACGAAATATCAATAAAACTCAGTTGTTGGATGTCGAAGATCGTCACTGCCTGACTCAGATCACATTATCCAGTTTTTTTCTTCAATTTTCTTGTTTTTTTTTTGTAACTTATTTTACCGAACGACAGCAAATTTTAAAATTTAAAATTAATATTATTTCATTCATGTACAAATTTGATAATATTTTTTTTTATTTTGTATAATAATGATTATCCTGTTTTATTACAATATAATTTTAGTTATCTGTTTTAATAAATTGTCAAAAATATTGTAAGTCTGTTAACGGGTGTTTATAAAATGCTTTCTTATAAATAAAACTTTATTAAATTTATAGGCCTAACAATTAATGCCAAATAATCAATTAAGGATGACTCCGGTTTTTTTTTCATCATACGTCATTCCTGGAGTTCGATTTGTGAACAATTATATAGTGCAAGCGTCTGTACTGAACGTATATTATTTTGGAGGAGACATTACGGAATATTTAGTCGTCTAATTAGTGGAAGCGATGGAACATTAGAGTTGTGCCTAATTTGTTACCTCGTAGGAGATAATTATAATTGTTACCAAAATTTTGTTAATCGTATTCAATAAGTAAGTGTTTATAATTCTCGAACACCAAATGTTTAGTTTTTGTGGTTAATAACAAATTACGTAGATTGGTAATGAATTATTGAAAAGTTGTTGGACAAGAGATTTGGTATGTCAGTTTATTTTAAATGAAATAAAAAAACCGACTGTAAAAGAGTATGTATGTTGTAACACTTGTGTATACAATTTATGTTTAATAATATGTTTTCTGTCAATTTTATGCTTCAAAATGAATAAAATTACAGATATATTTATTGTCTTTATATCCAACATAAATATATAGAGATAAAACTGGCAATCATTTATGTTTCCAAAAACTTGAATTAAGTACATAACTTTATGAAACTTGAAGTTAGATAAATAAATTCTGATAAGGACTTTTTGTTAACGTATTTTCATTGATTTTGACAGAAAACATAAATTAGATATTATTAAAACCAAAATCAAAACATTTTGTAATAAACAGATAATTGATGAATAATAAAGTTTATTTTATGATTATGCCAAATATTGTGCCAAAAATAATGGCTGGAGGTTGTTAAATGAAAGATAACTGGCAGATACAGAAATATAATAATTGGAAAACAATTTGTTTGTATTTATTTTGCGAGATCGCAGTTTGAACTTTGCATTGATAGGCGAGAAAAAGATTCAAGATCTTTTCACTAAAGCGCCATTATAAATTACGTCACACGATTTCATACTTTTGAAGCCTCACCCTCATGTCATAGATGTTCACATTTCTGTTTCTTCATTTTGCAAATTAATAATGGGAAACTGTTACATAAAAAGGCACTGTCAAAATCTACATACTTTTATTAACATAATTTGATGATTTGTCACGAAAATTATGACTCATCTCCTCTCTGCATGTTGGCAAATTATATTCTTCTTTAATTCATGGCGCCGTGTGCAAGCAATACACAATGTCATGCAGATAGATACAAAGTGTGCGCTGTCTGCGGCAGATAGTATCATAAACAAAGGAGGTCGATTAAAAACGTAATTCGAAAAAAAAGATAATTAAAGCGTATTCAAACCGAGTTTTTTTATTACTTTATTTTTGGGAATCAATCTTTCAAATTATTACTCCCATTGTCGCGTAGTCAATAATATTACAAGCGTCTTGCGATCATTTCCATATTAAGCGTCGTGTGAGTCAATATTCTAACAAGATGGGGGATCCCGTGTTAAAAACCTTCGAGGGAGTTTTTGTGGCATCTCAGAATTTCATGCTCCGTGGTATTATTTTCCATTTATTTCACTTATGCACAATAAACTAACTATATTACGTAAAACACCACCAAATTTACAAAATATAAAGTCAAATAACACAAGATTATGAATAAAATATAAAATCCACTACATGACAGACTAAAATCCCGCCAAAAACTCAACCGAGTTATTGTATGTCATATTTTCTTGACTCCCTTGGTTGATTTCCGAATGATTCTTAGATACCAGTGCTATGAATCTTGTAATCTTATTACAACAACGGAGATACTACGTAAGGCTGCATGTGATGCCTTGATCATTTTAAAATGGCGATATGTGTGCAGACACAATTTCGCCGATGTCACGCGGATAGACGAAACGATGGAGGTTGGATAAATCAATTTTCTATTTTATCCAGACCGGATTTTCAAGAAACATATAATAAAACACATGTAAATAAAAGAAAATGATAAGAATTGTGGAACTGCTACCCAATGATAACCCTATCATATCATAAGGTGTTCATAATCAAAATTCCTTAAATAAAATCAAATTTATTACACTAAAATATTCGAAAATAAAACAGGTTCTAGATAAATCATTAATTTTTCCTTCAACAAGAACGACACTACTTCTATTAAGAAACGAGTTAATATTATAAGACATCCGTTACAAATCGTCCGTTCTTTAAGTTTATTATAAAACCAGTTCTATTCTGCATCAAGATGTTGAAGTGTATTGTATTGTTGTTTATGCTCATTTCAATCACATTGGCGGCTCTCATCTATGGCCCTTTAGAGCCTAAATTAATATTATTTGTAACAAAACCATTGTTTTCATTCGAAGAAGTTTGATTTGAATCGTAAATATATATTTTTCAATTATTCATGTATCATTAACAACCATTATCTAGAGTTATATGTATAAATAAAAAAGATACAAGTTTATCATTGTGTGCGCATCACGCAAAGATAATTAGATAGGTTTTGATTGCCTCGGTCGAGCGCGGTGCATTTAATACGAAACCTTTTTAAAGCAAGTATTCAGTGCGTATTTACCTTTTTTTGCAATAACACCGTACGTGTTTAGCATTGCTGTACTGTTATGGAAAACTGGGGCAAGCGGTGTGCTGCGCATGCACAGGAACGGGGCAATAAACGGATAGCAAAATATATGTTTGCATTCAATTACTTTTTTAGTTTTTTTTTTCGATGCTTTTTCCTATATAAAACATATTACTATTTATAACGTAGGTAAAATCGCGGATATACCTGTATATATAAATAAAATGAATGTGTCTCTTGTTTGTCCGTAATAATTAAAGCAATTTTGATGATATTTTTATCAGCTGATATAGGATTTTTCAGGGTATAATATAGATCAGGGCTGCCCAAACTAGATGGGACTCAGGCCCAACAAAAACGACTAAGTACATTGGAGGGCCGCAAAATATTTTTTTATTATCTACTTTTTCATCGATTTGTCTTTTACAATTCTGTCAACCTCAACCTCAATATTAGTAGTAGCTAGACACAGTGCAGGTTTAAGTGAAATATCTGTCAATTTCGATTTTATAAACTTCATTGTTGAATACGCACTTTCACAATGGTAGGTACTGCCCATCATCGAGCCCATTTTTAGACCGAAATTTGTCAGTTTCGGGAAAAAAAAGATTCCGCGGGCCGCAACAATTCAAGCCGGGTCATGGTTTGGACAGCCCTGATATAGATGAAATCTCATTATGCTTTTCTGTGAAATAACTTCTGAAGATTTGTAAATCAAGTATGAAAGAGCCAAAATTGATTCGGAGATCGGAATAATAAAACTCTAAGTAGAAAAAATAGAATATATTTCATAATAATATTTAAACATTTTTGTTATCGCTTTGAGCGTCAATTTTCATATTTATTGATTATAATGGGAATTGGGGATTGGGGTGTAAGGGGTGTCGAGTAACATCTTAAGACTTGAGACAGCCAAGCCAACCTCACTTGCACGTGGTGCACCCTGCTGATCAACGAACGAGGCAATGGCTATAGCGGGGTGGTATGGTTTTACAGCCCGGCTGGGTCGCAACCACCATGTATACGGCTAAAAAGACCGTCATAGTGACTCGCTTCTGCGTGTCGCGTTTCGGGATCAGCCTGTGCATATCCAGTACCGGGTGGGTGACTTTCGTCATTATGGCCGGCATGATAGCGGCGACCGGCGATGGATAATCTGTCTGTCGGTAGTTGCCGATATTTTTGGATTGTACTATGCTTAACATCAGGCATAGTGCAGTCACTATGTCGTGCTTCAATAAAAAAAAAATAATGATTGGGCGGGATCTTGGAATATTATGTAGTGGAGTTTGTATTTTATTCATAATCTTGTGTTATTTGACTCTATATTTTGTTATATTGATGATGTTTTAAATTAAATTTCTGATAAACATTCATTAAAACTAAATACGTAATAACTATTGGAAGTCGAAGGAAACTATAAATTGTTTTCCTTTTATTTTAATCTAATAAATCGGTTAACGAAACAAATTAAATATGATTTATGTTTTTATATTAAGGGGATAAGGAAGGATGTTACATCAGTGCCTTGGTTCATTGTTCTATCGTACAATGAAGCGTTGCCGTCTAAAACATATTGTATGGAATATTGGTGTGGTCAGGACTATATCAGTTATACCACGTGAGTATTGGAAAGTATATTCTCCTTTTCTTACAATAATAATACGTATATTTGAAATTTTAACGGGAAATTGATCGGTCATGTTGTGACTTTATTGCATAAAATCAAAAACTCTTTAATCTCGAGAAGCCACTTAAAGTCGGAAAACATATCCCAGTCACCAAGAAAAGCTGGCAAGAAACTCGAGCGGATTATATCGGATATATCTATATGGCTATAGTAGAGTAGATCAATAAGTGAACGATGATGTTTGCAATTGACTCCTCTCTGTATATTTACTAAAAACTATTGTAAGGGTAGACTCTGAATCTATTATTGACTTCAGCACAAATACGTCGGCTCGCCCAGGGTAGTACTACACTCTCACAGAAACATCAACGTAAAGTAACAGTGCTAACATTGTTGCGTTTTGTTCCGTCAGTGAGAGCACCGGAGGCTCGCCTTTCCTCACCTTCCTCCTCTCCTCTTTTCTTCCTCCCCCCTCCAACAAAGGCTGGCAAAGCACTTGCGAATCCTCTGTTCTTGTGTCTGTGGACGGACGTGATTATTTAACATCAGGTGACTCTATACGTTTGCCTCCTATGATATAAAAAAAGAGTGTAATGAATTGTAAATAAGTATAAAAAAAAGATAAGCCCATCGAATTTCTTGCCGGTTCTTCTCGATGACTGATTTGTTTTTCGAACTGATGGTAGTCTTGTTATTCATAAACGCTTTATTTAGACCTAAATTGAATAAAGTATTTATGATTGATTGATTGAAATTTTATTATTACTTCGTATTAAAATTATACAAATCATTGTTAGAAATAGCTATTATTATTAGAACATGTGTAGAGAAAAAGCCATTTATGGTCATTAATATTGTTCGTTATTGAACAGAAATGGTTGTTGAAATTATTTACTAAAAAATTTACTAAAACAAGAACTCCCTGGTAAGTTTTAACAGGGCTACCGTCTTATTATTTTATAGAAATGATCGTAAAAAAACTTATAATACAATGGACTACTCAACAATGGCAATAATAATTTGCTGAAAGAGTGGTCGCCAAAAATAAATATAAAAAAGACGATAGTATAGCGACGACTTAGTTTATGGTCGTATTATTTTTTATTTTATTATAAAAAGAGATTTTCCCAAATCTACCAATAATGGCAGATAATGTAACAGGGATAAGGGGTCAGTACTCCAGTTATAAAAATAAAAAGAGAACGAAATATTTTATTCATAATGCATAATATACAAGTGTACAAGAAGAAATAAAACATGCATATCGAAGCATTATGAAATGGTATAAAGCTCAGCATATGCTAAAGTGTTATGAGAAACACTTAGCGTTGATTTCCAACTGGAATCCAAAGCGAGTCAAAGTGCGTAAAAAGTAAATATAAATTAAAATTACGAAATATAATATACATAGGGAAAGTAAGTAATCTAAAAAATAATAAGGTATTAATAGAAATTATAGGGGAAATTAATAGAATAGAAATAGTAGGATACATAAAACAACATATAAGAGAAGCAATTGCAGGCGTGACTAAAATATATATGCAACACAAATTGGGTGCAAAACCTTTAGTTTCCAAGCGATAGTAATAAAAAAAATAATAACGAATTTTAAACGTAAGTAATGCGTTGAGATTCCGCATTTATGGAGGCGGCAGGTCCTTCCAGCATTTGGTAGCAGCGACCTTAAAACGTAGTCCGGTGAAGCTGTTAAGACCTTGCTGGGTCAATAGCGTATACATTTCGAAAAAAAAAGACCTTAAAACTACCCCGAAATGAGATGGTAACGTGGCGATGAGTGCATAACATATACTCAGAAGCTCTAAAACAATAAACAAGAATTAACTTTAAATACAAAATAGCAAGCAAGCATCTATTTTTTACATTCCTATATCTTCAGTACATCATTCCTTTATCATCAATAATGAGTTACCATTGTTAAAAAATCTATAGATAAAAGGTTTAATCCACAATTAAAATAGATCTTAATGTTATAATTATTAATTGCGTAAGACAAAAACAATAAAAGAAAAAAGATATGTCTCAGAAACTATACAACAATTTGTTTATTAGCGAATTACCAATCACTATTTTTTTTTCTTTCAATCGGTATTTCCATAAGTTATTGTTAATATAAATATGTAGTTAGAAGTTGGATATGTATCTAGAAGTATAGAAATATAAAAGATACTAGCTATAAAACTACTCGATAGATTTCTATTATTTTTTTGTTCTAAAACCTGCACACATGGTCCTTAATTAAAACGCACACTACAAAATACTACAGAGTTTTTGGCGGGATTTTAGTCTGTCATGTAGTGCATTTTATATTTTATTCATAATCTTGTGTTATTTGACTCTATATTCTGTAAATTTGGTGGCGTTCTACGAAATAAAGTTAGTTTATTGTGCATAAGTGAAGTCAATGGAAAATAATACCACGAATCATGAAATTCTGAGATGCCACAAAAAGTCTTTGGAAGGTTCTATGGCATCCACCATCTTGTTACAATGTTGATTCACACCACGCTTAATAGTGAAGTGATCGAACGACACTTGTTTGACTACGCAAGAATGACAGTAATAATCTGAAATATAAAGTAAAAAAAAATACTATTTTAATTTTAAGCAACGCATATTTTGGCTTAAAATTTTGTTTTTTTTTTTTCTGTGTACATGACAAGGCAGACTTTCCAAAATAATAAAAAAAAAAACATATACATAAACGTATATTGTTTTATATACAATGAAATAAAACCACAAAATTAAAATAATTGAAAATTTGTAGAACAACACTTTATTAAATTTACCGTAAACGATTAAATATCATCGGATAAAAAAGTATATCATATAATCATACATTCTGATCCACAATTATATTAGTAGGTACCGTAATTTCAAAATAAGTCATAAACATACAAATAAAAAATCATAATTGTCGATAAGCATGTTCTAATACAGTTCAAATGAAACATATTAAACGTCTAGGTTAAGTTTGCTGTTACCGATAGCCACGTTTCCTCACACCTCGCCTCAAACAATACCGTCTTAGTACAGACAAAACAAAAACGAAATAAACTTTACTTTTTGGTTACAATTTTTCACTTGTTAAATGCTTTCTTATGACAATTATTATCTGAATACTATTAGTGCATTTTAAATTTCAATGTTACAGAAACAGAACTAAATTTTTGAGTATATGTATAGTTTTTTAAACGTTTTAACATATGAAAATGTAACGACATTTCTAAATAAGCCTATTTCTAGGTATTTTTTTTATTTCCAGTTTTAACACACTGAGAAAGAAGTTCAAATTGTATCTTTATAAGGTTTTTATTTTTTTTATTAACTTCATATTGTACATGTTCAAATTTTGAACATCTTGACAAAAAATGTAAAATATTAGGAATGGCTAAGATTGAATTTAGTTAAGTTTGAAAAGTTACGAGTCATATAATATGTCGTTAGATTCGACTTCATTGAACTGTGAATAAAAAATATGCAGTGGGATTTTTATAATTTTCTTTTATTAGTATAACTCTATATTTATTTACCGTCGTGCTACACGAGAATATAAAGCTGATAAATCTCATTTTGCATTGAAATACAGTTTTTTTCTCGAAATGACTACGCTATTGACCCATCAAGGTCTTAACAGCTTCACCGGACTTCGCTTGAAATACAGTTAAAATATATTGCGTACTGATTAAGATTTTATAATTTTCTAACTGTACCGACATTTGAAACGTCACATTGAACGCCGTCAGCAAACTTAAACCAGACACATTATACCTCGTATATTATGTTTCTATACTTTGTATTCTACACACGAATAACGAATTCATAAAATAAATGCACGACATTACAAAGATCTCCTTAACATTAAAAACTATAAACTAATACGCTTTAGTCTAATTTCTCTTTCGAAAATAGCTCACACTTCACACTTTGTATTTGTATTAACCAATTTTCAATCACCATAACTTGTTATTATATTCGAGATAAATTAAAACCATGATAATTCATCAAAATACAATATATATATTAAAATTTACATATCTAATATATATATGATAGTATATGAATCTAAATTCTCACCAAATCAATACGAATGAGACTCTTACCTACGTGTAAAAGCTAATCTCATGTTAATAAAAGTAAACGCATGAACTAACATGTAACCGCGTTAATACATTATCAGATAATATCGAATTAGGAACCATAAAATACTACGATAGAATCTCTATGGGAATATTTCTATAATAATTATCGGTAAATAACTGAATCACTAACATTTTGGAAGATTTATGACCAGTTGGAATTATTCATATGCAAGTTTGTTCCGTCTTAAATTCAAAACCTCGTATCCGAGAACTGAATACACACTATTATAAGTGTGAAGTTGGAAGCAAAACGCGGTGACAGTTTGGATACGATCTTCGGCTACATTCATTATTTATACGCTTAACGTCTGTTTTGTATATCGTTGGCTTTATCTGTTATAGAAATAAGCAGAGATAACGCTTTACAAAACCGAAGCAAGCCGATCTTAGTCGGACATCTCGCTCTTGACTCCGGCATGCAAAATCAAAAGTCAGGTAATTTAACACAAGTATCAATTTAACATATTTTGCTTTGACAACGCGAGGATGGTATAGTATACGTAAAATTATGTATATCTCGAGATTAAAAAATGCCTTGGCCATCAGGCACTCACGTAAAAAATAAATCCTTCGGCAGATTTCTGTCATACCGACCATATTGACTGACCTCGAAAGGTGGCATATTACAAGAGCGCCACTGTACAGTAGACTACAGATACCAAAACCGCTTATGAGTTATTGTTTTCAGATACGAAGTTAAGAAATAACATGCAAAGACATGCAATTGAGCACTTAAAATATTATCGGCTGAAGTACTGTCAGTCGCAATAATTAGAATAAAACTGGCAAAATCCTCCACAGCGAATTGCCGACTAACTGTTAAAACTAACCTCATAAAAAACGACACACTCGAGTTCGGAGTACCACATGACTTAAGCTCCATACTAAAGCGAATGTAGACCTTATGATGCACGAGTTATAAACCAGTTTTAAAAATATAGCATCCACCATTTTGAGACTTACATCTTAATACGGAACCTGAGGGTTAATAAGTTTCATTGGAATTCATTATTCATTTCATAGTGGCACAAAATATGATTATAAAAAGAATTAAAATAAATTAAAATCATATATAAAAATCCTTCAAATGTACACTTTCATGTCTGACGATACCTCACATAAACATGAAGAATGACGTCATAACCTTAGATTATGTTTAAATCAACTAATACAAAATCGGCAACTTTATTCGAATGATACTACAAAAAATGTTCCGACAAACAACTCTTAGAAAGTAAATACATCAAGAAACGCTTACACCAATAACAGAGTAAAACACAATTACTCCAAATAATGGAGATTCTTGTAAACACTCAAGTCTTTATATTTCACAACTCTATATTATTATTTGAAAATTACAAGAAACATAGTACAGTCTTCGTCATAATAAAGGGTCATATTTGACAAATCTTGAGGTTAAAATAGAGGAATCGTAGTTATTATAATTTCGATTCTAGTAATACCACCAGAGACCAAGAAATTACAATACTCTTCAAGTTAACTAGTGATAATGAAAACGTAATTTAAAAAACACGCCAACCCCTAAAATGGTGACGACTGTACTACAATTCCACAAACAATTACTTCTTCACTTAAAGGCAGCTGTAAAAATGCATACAAAAATTGTAATCTTATGCTACACAATACATGCAAATATGCACTTAAATATATTACAAAGTAAGGCCATAGAGGCAGTCCTTCTGTTTATACTCAGCACGTTCTCATTCTTAGACTTACTACAGCATTTGGCGGTTCCCTTTACGCGTTTGATACGTATAGTGCGACGAACCATCACGCAGTATTGCACGTATCACGCAACATTAAATTTATCACGCGATGTTACATCTATCACGTAGTATTGCACATGTCACGCAATATTACACTAATCACGCAATATTTCACGTATCACGCAGTATTGCAAGTTTACTCATTTACTACCGCATAGTAGTTTATTACGTATCAGTGAGGTTACTACTATGTGTTAATCATGTAATAAGTCACGACATCTATAATTTTTAGGTTACTTTTAGATTTTCAAGTCACTTCATAAATCCGTCTCAAATCAACCTTCACTATCATACATTTTCACACACAAAATCTAAACTATATGACGCTATATATTAGTTTTGAGCTTAAAAAAATATATAATTATACTCTTAACGCTTATAAATTATGACTAATTAAAAAAAGTATTCTGTTTTGTGATGGAGTCGTTTGTGATAAACGTTACATAATCATAAGAAAATAATAAGGAATGTGTTTGAAATTTCATTTTTTAATAAATTTGACCATTTTAAAACCATTGTATTTTCACATTCTTTTTTTCATTGTAGTTTTTGAGATTAAAAAATATATATGTATATTTTATTCACTCTAACAAATGCATTCATTAACAAGGCAGTAGAATTAGCATTAGCATTTTAAACGACAATCTTTATTTATTTTTTTTATTTCATATAGTCGAAGTCGCAAGTGACTGTCAGAATTAAATTAAAACTTGTGAGAAGTAAATGAAACGATCTCATTTAAAATCGAATACATCCAATCCATAACACTATCAACTGTGAAAAATATAAATATTACAATACAATTTGTATTACATTCCAATACGAATACTAGTTTTGTCCAAATTAAATATGTATAAAAAGTATTTAAATATAAGACATCATACGAAATTCACTATGAGATTATTAATTTCATTTATATTCGACTTCATTAAGATTTTCATTAAAAAAATGTAAAATTGATATTCCAATAAACAATTAATATGATTTGAGTAGTAATATTAAAAAGAGATTCTTGCCAAAAACAAATGAAACGCGGACTAAATGAAACACGTGAACAGATATTAAACATAACTTTGTTATCGCTGTTTATATTGGAAGAATTATCATATTTTATAATTCATTCACGATTTATTGACTTACACTTTAATTTCGTTTAAATAGTTCAATTGAAAGCAAACAGAAGTTTTAATTTGACCATTTTATTGGAAACAGAGACGAGATATTAAAATCAAATGGCAGTTGTTTTATTCGATTTAAATCGATATCTAATAGTCAAAGTAAGAGAAGAATATTGTTTCATATAATTAACTTTTAATTCATTCTCGAAAGAATCTAATCAAAAATTTTCGTTCTACAAAACATCCTTCCGATTTTTTCATTCATTTTCCATCTTGATCGTTCAAACCTAACCTGGAATATTCTGGAAAAGTGCCCTACACGACAGGAAAATGGCTTAAAATATGATAGTATAATATATCAAAGAGGCATAACTTTTGTTAAACATTAAGTTTCGCCGTCGTGTAAAGCAATTTTCCAATGTTTTTTTCTCTTCACAAACGTTACATTATTAGTGATTTACAACCTTTTTGCGTTTATAATAAAGATTCAACAATGTGTGTTAAATATGAATTCAAAATTATATCTGAAACCTAATAACGCACAGATAACATAATTTACCCGAATTTTATGTCTTTTTAATATTTCATTTGAATTTGTACCTTATTCACTTGAGATTCAGGGGTAATCTTTAAGCATTTGAGGGTACGTTTTATGTCAGATGCTGAGGACAGCGATAGGAGGAGCGTCCGGGTCTGGTGGAGTCGGTTTCAACTGTCGTCACGCCCGCGGTACTGGCTTCATGTCAGCTAAACGATCCTTGTATTCAGTCAGAAGCTCCCTGTAAGGTTTAAGAATGTTTTTGTTTTCACTTTGAGCTTGAATTTGACACACACATCTTTAATCATATTCAAACAATATCTGTAAAAACCTATACGTAGTGAGTGTGCGTGCGTGTTACGTGCATGCGAGCGTGTATACGTACATATGTGCGTACATGTAATATATTGTGTAAATTGAATGAATTATTTCTTTACTTGTAGATAGGTAATGTGGTAGATGAGGACGGTGTTTATGAACTGATTATTTACTTTATGAGGAGCGTAAATGTACAGACAATAAATAAAAAAAAAACGACTCTTTCTTAATATTCAATAAGCTAATAGTGATCAACGATAATCCTTCTGTTTCTTACACCCAGACGGCAACAAAACAGTAAAGACACGCGATAAAATTGAAACTCTTGTATTACAAGGGAACATTTATCTATACAATAATCACTTTTGAACAACTCTATGTTGAGAGATCGCCACACCGCCAGAACGCGGTACACGATGCCATGGATGACAATAAAGCGAGAAGTGTTTATGTTTCACTGTTCTCTCATACACGAAGGCAAGCGAGACACTGCTCCCACTCTACCCGGCATAGTGTCCATCTCCGCCATTTTTCATCCCAAAGAGAAATTGCGGATGACTATTTCAAAGCTTTCCCCAATAAGAAGTTTTACTTCAATAATATAGTCTTACTTGTATATAAGTGGGTCCATGTTTCTGGCTAACATGTACAGTAGCCACCAGTCACCGAGATCTGTGTTCTGCGACACTATGACGGCAGTGCGCCGCTCCAGGGTTCGCGACCTGGCGTGCAACAGCCTCGGTCTTATCGAAGGCACGAACACTATCACCAATCTGTGAAATACAAAAAACGCTCACTTCTAATCATGTGCCTGAGACGATTACATGTTAACCCTAGAAATGGGATTAAAGCTACAAGGAACATTCAATTCTGCCCATCTAACGAGAGGCGATAATATACTAACCCTAGAAATGAGACTGGAATTCAATTAAAGCTACAAGCAACGCTCAATTCTGACTATCTAACGAGAGG